>JAKGUB010000325.1:21212500-21522500 GCA_026261675.1 Hippocampus mohnikei | reverse complement strand
CTACGGAAAGTCTTTCGATACTTACATGTCATGTCTTTGTTTATCGTAGTTTCTTGTTATTGCATTACTAGTGTAGCCTATACAGTACTACCGGAGACAAATTCCTTGTGTTCTACATACTTGGCCAATAAAGATGATTCTGATTCTGATGAACAAATAGAAAGTCCACCGAACAGTCTTGCAGCAAAAAGCAAATTTGATCAGTGTATGTGAAAAAAATAATGTTTTCATTGGTCGTTAGTACATGGAGAATACTGCCATTCAGATCATATTAAAAGCTTACAACATACATCTAGAGAGATTTGGTGTCTCAATACCCTATGGCTGTCACAAATAAACCTTTTTGGAATTGATCATCCCATCGACTATTCCATTGATTACTCGGGGGAATCTAGAATTTAGTAAAAGATGACATTCTGCTGCCCATTTAAATAGTGATCAGGCTAACTGTGGTGAGGCTTTAGCCTGTTCAGCGTGAGAGCTGCGTTACTTTCTACCTGTCTCAGAGGCATTTCCGTAAATGGCCATGACTCACACAGGCATCATTTGAAAAATCAATACAATACAGTATACTGTAGTGTGGAGTCTACAAACAGCATAGAGTGCATTCGGACTACCAATGGGAGGGTATATTAAATAACCACGGAACATTGGTTCTGGGCATGGAAAAAAAATCCGGAAAAAAATCATAATTAATGAATGAATAGTTTCGAGGCATACTTTTTTGTTTTGACCAATTTTTGTGGTCGACGCAACCAAGTGGGTTGACTTTTTTCCCCAGTCCTACAATACCGCATCATATCTTAAATATATCTAACAATACAATTATTTTTCTCCACCTCCTAATCTACAACCATTCTTTTCTAGTTACGTGTAAGACATGTTGATCTGATGAGCTCAGAATGGAGGCGATGTCAAATCAACTTTTTTTGTTCTTAAGCATGAGTCATTTCTTTGCATCCATATCTACTGTATATCTACTGATTACAGCTGCTAGATGGAAAAATGAACAATTCTGATCCTGTGTTGTTATTCGACGGGAGAATGGAGGTTGATTATGACGCGGGTAGCCTGATTGCTTCATCATGACGGGAGATAAAGTTGTAAGTTAACATTTCTCCTCAAATTCCACAGAGTTTGTAACTAAGGGCAAACTTTCAAGCACATTCCAAGTTTGTCCAGATGCAGCTTCTTTATTTATTAGCTGGTTAGCCATATGTTGCCGTTACCTGTTAGCCGCCTGCCTGCACTACTGTGGGAGTCGTTTTATGGTGGCTGTGTTTGTTTTACCTCTGAATGTCTGTTATCAGGGCGGCACGGTGGATGACTGTTTAGCACGTCCACCTCACAGTGCAGAGGTGCAGAGTTCGATTCTGCCTCCGACCTTCTTGTTTGGGGTTTGCATGTTCTCCCCATGCCTTTGTGGGTTTTCTCCGGGTACTCCGGTTTCCTCCCACATTCCAAAAACATGCACAGCAGGTTAATGGAACATTCTAAATTGTGTGACTGTCATTGTGAATGGTTGTTTGTCTATGCGTGCCTTGCGATTGGCTTGCAACTTGTTCAGGGTGTGCCCCGCCTACTGCTCGAAGACGGCTGGGATAGGCTCCAGCACGCCCACAACTCACATGAGATTAAGCGGATTAGAAAGTGGATGGATGATGGATGGGTTGATGTCTGTTATCAGATGGACGGCAGAGGCAAATAATAATGCAGCACACATCCAGATGGTGCTAAACATATTGCACTTTGTTGCGAGAGAATATGAACATGGCGGTTGGCCAGTTGAATCTGATTTGCCACATTAGCAAGAACATTAAATAAAACAGGTGTTTTGCGGCAAGTCCGTCAAGCTTCAAGAGGACATGATTGATCACATCAATTTGCATCATTTGAGGATGGACAGTCAGCACATTGGAGGTGTGCTTTAGATGAAGCATCTTTGATCAGAACGGAGCAAGCTGCTTTTCATAAAATTGACAAGCGGCCTTATCCTAAACCCGGGAAGATGCAGTGGATTCTGTGGGATGATATGAATTTAGTATTGTTCTGCAGCCGTGTATTATCCCAACCGCTTGACAACACTGCTATTACGGGACATTAAAGGTGTAACCGATTCGCTTGTAATCAAAGCAGACCTCGGTTCTGCTTCCTCACTCTTTCTCCGTGTGGTGCTGCCAAAAATAACAGCGCTCTTGCTGCTTGCTCCGACATTATCATAAAGATTATACAAAGCAATAGCGCTTCAAAGTTGTTGCACCGTAGCAGGTTTTAGATAGCGAGTTTCAGAAGGTGGCACCCTCGAAGTGAGCATAAATGAAAGCGGGGTGCACTCAGAACAATTTTTCAAATGAGCGCCCCACAAATGATGAGGAAAAAAAAAGTTTGCTTAACGATGATGAAAGATAACCCCAAAAGCATAGCACATGTACATACACAGGCAACTTAAAGCTCCACAGACAATCGCAGGTGTCTCTTTCCCCAAACGAGTTGTAAGTTGTAGTACCAAGTTTGAACTGTGTGAGGCAGCATAGTGCCACAGGGCATGCATGATCCCGGAAAATACAAACCGAGGCTCAACGTTTGCTTATCTGGTAGCTCCATTGTACAGTCAAACCTCGGTTTTCGTCCATAATCCGTTCCAGAAGGCTGTTTGTAAACCGAATTGTTCGAAAAACCGAAACCACACTCTTTAAAAAAAAAAATGTTTATTGAACACGTCTGCTCACAATGGAAAGTGACACGAGGAAGCGTCATTTCCTCATGTAAGGAAGGTGAGAGGAGTCAAGTGGTGCATTCAAGTGCGCTCAGTTTGTTCGAGAACCGAAATGCTTTCGTCATCCGAGGCATAAAAAACTAGAAATCTTTGGTCGAAACCAAATTGGTCGAGAACCGAGACTTTCGCAAACCGAGGTTTAACTGTATTTGCAAACTCATCTCCTTATCATATTATAAATAGATATTTTGTTGTCTGACAATTGTGCAAGCTTTCACCTGCTTTGTAATTAGCTACAACAACTGCTGTAAACAGTTTGACAGCATAAAGGTGAAAACAATTGGCAAGCATCACCAATTTGGCCATAATTTTCTGATTTAATCCATCAGCCAATTGATTGGCTGGTACCTACTTATAATTATTCTTCTTATTATGAAAACTGGATGTGCTCGAGAAAAAAAATGAGGGCAGATTCGGAATCGGTGCACAAAAACCATCTCGAAAAGTTGACTTGCATCGCTGATTGAAACGACTTGGTAAAGATTTGTTGAGTTTCCTTGATGTGGACGAGGCTTGGAAGCCATCAGCCCTCACACACTTACACAAGTGCACACATTGATACACACACAAAGCCGCCTGGAGTAACAGTACAGCCTCCTCCCACGTACTCCCGCTTGTTCATTTTGTCATCCTTTCTGTCGGTGACTCCCCTGCACTTTCCCACCTACTGAAATGTACTTTGGCCTTCCATTTGAATGCGCACAGGAAAATTGGACCCATGCAATCGTAATCATTGCGCTCGGCCGGCTGCAGGTGCAAGCACGCAATGTGCTGCCGCATTTAATTGTGTTCTCTCAAAGCAGTTGCCCTCTGCCTTCTTTGCATCCGTCAACCGTGCTTATAAACTTCCTCACCGTCCAAACACTACGTCAGTGTATCTCGCTCTCATCCATTGTCTCGCACATGCAAACGAAATTGTAGGAAACAAATTGTCTGGATTGCCCCCCACAATGCCAACCCCACATCCCACAGATGTCCTGGAACCTATCATTTTCACCGCAGTGGAGCAACGGTGACGTATGCTGGTCGCTCTTGCAGCTGAATTTTAAAAAGCTCTCCTCGCCGACCGCCCACGCGCCAACGGCACTAGTGCGAGCGTCATTAACATAAACTTTGCCGGCTGTCTGCGGCCTTCTTCCTTCTGCTGGCTTATTCGTTTGCAGACGTGAATTTGCCGTTGTTGCAAAGGACGAGGTGGAAACGCACAGGCCAGATTGCTATCTTCGGGCAAATTGGCTGGTAATACGTAATTGCCTGGGGACTGGGGTGGGGGGTGGGGGGGTTGTGGAAGTAAAAGCAAATGTAATTTGCTGTTGTGTATTTCCTTTTATTGTGTGCTTGTTTGGACAGACTTACAACGAAGCTTTCCAGTGGTGTTATCATATTGTCACAAAGGGAAAAATATATACAGACGCTCCCCAGGTTACGAACGAGTTACGTTCCGGACGATTGTTCATAAGGTGAATTCGTTCGTAAGTTGCTTCAGTGCTATATTTTGTCTGGAATGTATGTTTAAGGCTTATATTGACATCCATATAACGGGAGAGAGCTTTCGTCACGTTCTTCAGGGCTCGATTGTTAGCTGCCCGCTAAACTAGCAGCAGCTTCAGCGGGGAGAGTAGACGACGTCGTCGACCGCGCGCCGGACGCCTCCCGCCCGTTCCACCGTCACACGCCCGCCCCACGCCTCTCCGCGGCCGCCTTGAACGTCGCCTCCGCCGTCCTCCTCCGCCCGTTCGGCACTCGGAAAAAGCGCGCAATACAAAATCTAACTCTTTTTTTCAACAGACCCGTGAAAATGTTCGTATGTACCGTTTGTTTGTAACTCGGATGTTCGTAACTCGGGGAGTGTCTGTATATATTAGGCGTAGAAAAAAAAGTAGTGTGTTTCCAGTAACCCGACCGACCGAGAATTTCTACCTCGAACAAAAACTTTACGGTCGGCATTTTTTTTCAAACCTTTTACATTTTTGTGTAATAATAATAATAATAATACATTTCATTTCATAAGCGCCTTTCAAAACACTCAAGGACGCTTTACAATCAAAACAAGAACAATAAAACCCGTGGAGATGTCCTGGAGGTGAGAGAGAGAGAGAGAGACTCCTCCGGGTTGAGTGACCGCTGGCGCGTTTGGCTGCCGCTGCTCAACCCGTATTGTTTTGTGTTTTTTGTTATTGTAAAGTGTCCTTGGGTGTCTTGAAATAAAGAGTATTATTATTATTATTAAAACCACAGACAAAATTATAAATAATAAAAGGAAAGATGAATTTATAGCGTTAACATCGGTGCAAACTCTCGCGATATTCGTCGGCGAGCCCAACGGCTTCAATAAAGGTCTCGAAGGATTCCAACCAGCGGGGCCACGGGACAGGCAGCTCGCCAGGCAGGGCGAGGAACGGAAGAAGAGGCGAGAGTGGAAGCTCCATCTTCGTTGCCATTGTTGTGTTTAATAAAACGCGGGGAGTCTGACTCTGTGCTCACTGCTGTTTATTGTCAATACAGGTAGTCACCTTTTCATATGAATACTTTTACGGCCGTGACGTCACGCCGTCGTAAACCGACCCTGTGGCTGTGGTTATAACATGCCACAAATAATAATAATAATACATTTCATTTATAAGTGCCTTTCAAAACACTCAAGGACGCTTTACAATCAAAACAAGAACAATAAAACCACAGACAAAATTCTAAACAATAAAAGGAAAGATGAATTTAGGGCGTTCACATCGGTGCAAACTCTCGCGATATTCACGTTGAGCGTGCGCGTGGTTTGCCCTGTCGTCTGTCAACAACATTGAATCGTGGCGGCGGCCACGATCTCCCACAACAGTTTAAACCGCGTTTTGTGTGTCGCAGTCGCATGCTCGCACCATAATCTTAAGAAAATAGCATCCAATCGAAAAGATTCAGCGAACTATTTGACGAACACCACGGGCCGTCTAGGACGCGGGACGCAGAGGTAACGAGACACCCAGCTGGGGGGTACCCAACTCTCTCGCCGCCTTTGGTGGCGAGCGGGGGTTTCAATAATAGTAAAAATGTCTCCTTGTTTTATGTTTTATGGGTATTTTGTTTACATTTTTGATGGGGGGGCAAAAAAAAACGTTGTCCGACCTACCGACCCTATGCTGAAATTTCATGTTACCGGAAACACACTACTTATTTTTCTACACCTTATAAAAATAATTATACATAGCCTTTTTTTTATGTCGTTCTAAATCAATTTCGCCTTGTAAATTTTTTATGTTCAAATTTTTGAATGTGTGTGTGTGTGTGTGTGTGTGTGTGTGTGTGTGTGTGTGTGTGTGTGTGTGTGTGTGCGTGCGTGTGCGTGCGTGCGTGCGTGCGTGTGTGTGTGTGTATATACATGAATATATATGTTTGCCCGGTGGTCCAGTGGTTAGCACGTCAACCTCACAGTGCAGAGGTACCAGGTTCAATTCCAGCTCCAGCCTCCCTGAGTGGGGTTTGCATGTTCTCCTGGGCCTGCGTGGGTTTTCTCCGGGTACTCCAGTTTCCTCCCACATTCCAAAAACATGCATGGCAGGCTGATTGAACACTCTAAATTGTCCCCAGGTGTGACTGTGAGCACTAATGGTTGTTCATCTCTGTGTGCCCTGTGATTGGCTGGCAACCGATTTCCGGTTTCCCCTGGCTCTAGCACCCCCGTGACCCTTGTGAGGAAAAGCAGATTGGTATGTGTAATAGGATAGAATTGTATTTCCCAATTTACATCATATCCTTGCTCATAAAAAAATTGGACGCTCAAGTTTGAACTTGATTGACATCACCATATTGTACTGAGCAACCACGACAGAGATGTGTACGCATCTTGGCCATGTCGCGGTATGTTTTACCATGATGTGGTTATCATGATGCTTCTTCCTCATTGGTAGAATCGTGAAAAAAACAACAACGCCCTTTTGTATTTCTTTTCAACATCAGACGTTCCACTTGATACTGTTATTTATGTCACGGAGATTTGAGCAGTAGCGTGAAAAGTCCCACACGGCTGCATACACTTCTAATTACGCGTCATAAATGATCCCAGCGCTATAAATATTTAAAGCATATTTTGACAGGTTCTTCATTTACGTTTCCCCCCTGCAAGCACCACAGTTTGTGTCGCAATCACTCAGCAGGTACACAGGCAACGCTGTCAACTGAAAGCAAATGACTTCTTTTTCGGGATTCAAATCAAAATGTTCAATTACTTTCATTTGGAAAATGTCTGATGACACAACAGCACGCATAGTTGCTTTTTCGATTGACACATTATTGATCTGGTGTAGGAGTAGCGCCATGCGTGTTTGCGTCTGCCAGCGTGTCACCTTGACATACTTTCGAGAGCAATCTCCCGGGAAATTACACTTGCAACGCTGCAGAGTTATTATGCACTCCCCAACCATATTATTAGGTACACAAAACAAGAGCCCATCCATCCATCCATTTTTTTAATCCCCTTATCTTCACAAGGGTAAGCGGGGTACATCCGGAACTGGTCACCAGCCAATCGCAGGGCATTCATACACGAACAACCAGCCACGCTCACACTCACACCTCAGGACAATTTAGAGTGTACCATTAATCTGCCATGCATGTTTTTGGAAAGTGGGAGGAAGCCGGAGTACCCAGAGAAAACCCACGCAGGCACAGGGTTAACATGCAAACTCCACACAGGAAGGCTGGAACCTGGAATCGAACTCCAGACCGCTACACTGTGAGGCGGACGTGCTCACCAGTCAACAGCCGTGCTACCCCAAAACAAGAGCTTCATTGATAAATCTGATCCGGTATAAGAGGGTCATTTTTCAACCAATGTGAGGTGCCAAAGTTATTCAGTTTTGTTTAATTAATCCCAAAATTAGACACTTCCGGCAAGTCATACATTTGTGTTCATCTGTCTATGCCAGTGACATATACTGACAGGAAGAAAAATTAAATGCTCTCCCACTAGATGGCAATGAACCTGTGTTTCTACTTCTTATGGTGGGTGGTGTACCATGAGATTTCTTTTTTTTTATATAAAATATTTGCCCTGGCCTGGTAAATGCTGGTAAACATGAGACACGGCAAAATTAGATCCTCATGTTTTGCCTGTTGCTTGGCAAAATTGGCAAAAAAACATTATAATGAACTACAAAGGCCCGTGGAATCTGTGCTCAATAAATAACATTGAGCTGATCTAATGAACTGCAGAATGAACAATTATCCATCAATTTGTCACTGAGTCATTAAGCTGTAATAAATAGAAAACACATTTCACAAAGACAAAATGTCTGTTCTTCAAAAAAAAAAAAAGATTGATGGAGTTCATTAATTGGCCATAAATGTTTTTCATTTTAAGGTGACGTTAATACTGACAAAGAATAAGAATTTCCAAGTTGAGTCCAAAAACAAAAATGGCAGACAAATTGTGATCAGTACCATCTGCTTCACAATGGTGAACGAAAGCCTTGATAAAAACACACCAAAATATGAAGGAAAAACTCTCCATAAGATGCAGTGCAGATGTACTGTATACAATTGTAAATGACAACTACAATGAGTGTGCCCATTGAAATCACATTTGTAAAGGCAGATTTATTTTTTAATATATACTCTAGCTCATATACAGGAACTCATTAGAGTGCCCATAACAATTCAAGCCAGGCCACCGGGAGTCATCAGTTGCGATTGGAGGCCGCCGGGTGCTTGTGACGGCCGCGATGTTGCCACATGTCAACTCTCCACGCCCCCCACCCCCAAACAGTTTCCCTCTCATTTGTGGGACTGCAGACACATTGATTTCCTCTCTTGTGTTCCGACAAGGCTAAATTGGAAGCGTGACATCAATAACAACAAAGTGAAGACATGTTTTGTTCTTCCAACATTGCGCCTTGTGAGTCACATTTGCCATTCCTGTATAACGCAGGTGACGGATGGTTTTGTGCGTGCCTATTGATGCAATCAGTGATGTTTTGATATATTTATATTTAACCCTTTCAGGGATAGCGGTTACTGCAGTTGATAGCTTATCATGCTGTCAGGTTACAGGGTGCATGAAAGGGTTAATAATAACGCATCAGATTTATAAATATTAACAATCAAGCAGATGCAGCAGCAACACACAGCAGTGGCACGACATAACCGACTTCAGAGTTTTTCAAGATTAGACGGTTTTAAAAATTCTTTTTGGGGCAAAAAATTGACATATGAAGGATGTCCGGCGGCAGCGAATTCAGCTAACTTCACAACAAGCAAAGGAATGGTAGGCAGTGATTGAAACCTCAAAAAAGAGTCTTCAAGCTATTTAATACCATCTCGGTTGACATCTACTGTCAAACCAAACATAAAACAAAAGTTCCCTTTACACAATCAGTATTTTTTTTTACTTTTTTATCAGTATTTCCAGACTCCAGCCCATTCCAGTGGGCGTCTGGCCAGCAGATTTGAGGCTATAAGTGATTTGTCTGTCCTGGTCTATTCTCGTGTGATTGAGTACTGCAACTTGTCACGGTTCTGTTTTTGGTCTGGCCAGCGGGTGGCATGAGCGGACTTCTGGGTGCTCACCTGCTGCCAATCTATTCATTAGGGGTCTCTATATTTAAGGATGCTTATGCGGTTCACCTGTTGTCGGAGTATTGTTTATGCCTTGCTGTTTCCATGCTCACAGACCCGTTTTGCTATCGATCTCGTCGCTTTCGCTTTTTGAACTCTCGGTACCATTTTGTAAGTATGGCTTTGTTTTGTGATTTGGCTTTTTCTTGTGTGTAGTTGATCCATTGCTTTTTTCGTTTGTATTCTCGGTCCTTGTTTTTCTCTCTTGCCTTTTGTGGAAGGGCTTTTTGTTATTTCGTTTTTGTGCTTCCAGGTCCTTGTTTTGACCTGCGCTTTATGTTACAACTTTGTCGGTGCGATTTTTTTTGTATTAAAACATTTTTGCAACAGAGACCTTGTTGTCATCTGCACTTTTGGGATCCAAACCCAATTCGGCTCGGCCGAATCGTGACACAACTGCTTGAATTGTCAGTTATATGATGTCTCACCTATTTGGTTCTTATTTCTGCCATCGTGATTTTCACATTTTGTGTCTCACTGTGCCACTTTAGAAACCTGCCTTGGGACTATGGCTGAGAATTAGCACGTATGCTCAATCCTGCGCATTTGCACTGTTTATTGCACTGTCCCAATGAATGAATTAATAAATAAAAATACAAATATTTGGAAGCTGATCAATGAGTTAAAAAAATGAAATCTGATCACCGATCCAATCATAAGATGAAGGAATCGAATAACTTCCACTATCTTGCTAATCACCATACATGGGTGAACAAATAGCATGTACTGTATGTAGCGGCTTTATAATGCTTCAAGCAATGGATATTTGAACACAAATGGTGCAGCAACACGCATAGGCAGACATCAATACTTAAAGGCATACTGCGGTCTTTTTCATCCTCTTCAAGAAATGGCTAATATTACTGCCGGATTGAGTCAGTAACAGTAGCTGAGTAAAGCTCTTATTCGTTTGTCTGCATGACGATGTTATACAGCCGCCTGGTGGCCAAGTCGCGCACACCCAAAGGAGGCACAATGAATTAATCAGCATGCACGAACAGTTTAATTCTTTACATTATATTCAATTGTTATTAGAATTATATTTTTCTAGACAATATTATAGAGTGCAGGTGAATACCCCAGGTCACGATATGAGCACACGTGGTCATGTACATATTGGGTAGAAAGGGAAGTGGCGCCTTGTGCTGAATGTGGTGGGTGTATGCTGTACTTTCGCACACAGGAAGCCCATGAATGATGACATATGTGCACGACTCCATGACTCATGTCCTTGTAGTGACAAGGGGCTCGTAAAGCCCTCGCTTACGTGGCTTGGACGCGTCACAAAAACAATCTGCCTAGACATCGCCGGTTGTGGCACATGGCGCCTGTCTGTTCGCATCGACAAGGCACGCTGCTATCTGCCATGTGTGCAGTTTGATACAGCTCTTTATCGTGGATTGTCTTCGATTGCACAGCCGTACGTAACGGACCGCATTGGAACAAGTCGGAATCGATTGTGTGGAATTAATGGTTGCTTGTGAAGGACTTGGAGGAAAATGGAGCGTACGGCTTGGCTGCAACCAGCAGAGGAGCCGACTCTTATCATGTCTCAAATAGTTTGCTGTGGAAAGAAGCCCAACATGACGTCAGCTTGAAGAAGTTGAGCTACTGCAAGTCTTCTATAGTGCAACTCCAGGCTATTTATCTGCTCAGTGGAACACTGACATTCTGGAAAGCGGAAAGTCCAAGTTTTTAAATTGTCTCATCTTATAATATACATCACACATTTCATTCATTTGGTATCTTGTCAAAGGACCCTCGAAAGCATAAGTTCCAATCAGAGCATTCACTCCTCAAAAAAATCAAATGATACACACACTGAGGTTGATTTCCTCTCTGCTGCGGATTGAAGACATTTTCGTTTGACATTAAAAGATGAATACGAGACAAGAAATACACGTTGAAGCTTTAATTTCCCTTTTGGAAGGCGCACAACCCAACTTGGGAGATAGCACCTTGTGTTTCAGCCCACTCATTTTTCACACAAAGAGGTGTGTTTTGTTACCGGGTACTATCACAGTGATCTTTCTATGCTCAGTTTCAGATTATAATTTTTGGGGGGAAGACAACCTTTGTACTATTTAAAGTTAATCAGAAAATGCGAAAGCCCATATACTGTATTTTCAGTCAACGGTAATAAAGGAATCAGGCTTACTGTTTCAATACTTTTAGTGAGCAGGGTAGGTAAAAGTATTTTGTCGGGTCATTGTGAAACTGAAGCTTTGTTTAACATCCAGTTGTAGTGACAAAAGAAGACAACTAGTACTACAATAGTAATTGTGTATTGCTACTTCTCATTCCCCCAAATTTTAACTAATTTAATTCATGGCATAAAAAAAAAGTAAAAGTATCATACAGAGAATAATAACTGACATGAATTATTGTGGTCAGCCGTTCTGGATGTCCCAAAGGTCACGACATCCTCTTCCTTTTTCATTTCAGGTATCATTCAGACAGATGTGAGAGCATCAGCACTTGACAGCTTAGGCTTTGCAGTTTTTGTAAGCATATCATTCCCCTGGCCATAGCTCATTGGAGCGGCGTTGCAAAATTCTCTGCTGGCAAGAAGTTTTTCTGTCCCTGACGGCAGTTTAGTGCCAGCTTGAGAAGCTTTGAGGCTTCGAGTGGAAGATTATGACATTCAACAACCTGCAGTCGGTACGGGTAAAGCTTTCTCACTCTCCGAGGCATCCGCAGAATTGAGATTTTTGTTGGTGCCGATGTCCAGCGCAGCCCTATGGAAAAACTTTCCCTCGCTTTGTATGAATGCCTTACCTCGGAGTTTGGTGAAACCGATCGTTTTTTCCAGACACTTGCCTCGGATAGCATACATTGTATTACCTGCTTCTCAAATTTATGCTAAACAATGAACTTCAAACCCGAAACTGTCAACTGCGAACGTTCTTACGTCTGTCCGAATGATAGCTGGAATGAAATGGAAAAAAGAAAATGGACAATTTTGTGACTTTTGGGACACGCTGCATTGAAAAATAAGCAGTAATTTGTATTTGCTATGGTGTCATAATACTTGAACAAATGACAGCAGGAAATGTAGTGAAGGAAAGTAGACACTTACATAATAGAAGAGTGCAAAAGATCATGTAAAACTAAAATACAGCTCATTGTGAAGAATGTACATCAAACGAATAACTAAACTGGTGCAGGTAAAGCCTTGCAATGTGGCTGTTGTTAAAGGAGTTGGAGGCTCCTCACTCGTGTGTGTGTGTGTTGGAGCATTGTTTATTTTTAATTCCACTTTGAAGTTGCTGTTCATTTCCTTCCCTCCAAAGCAAAATATGACATGCTTCTTAGCCGTTTCTTGTGCAACGTAGATCATATGTAACATTTGGTGACCGCGTGTTGTAAAGGCACCTCAGTCATATGGGTCACGGCCATGTTGGCGAAACAAAAACAGATGAATGACGAGCATTCTCAATCACGCACATGCTCACTAACATGCATTGTGTGCATAGTTTAGACAGCCCGGTAATTCAGGAAGTGTAAAAAAAAAAAAACACGCCGGTCCAGTTTTTGTGAAAACCCGCCCAGCCGCTATCAAGGTACTCCTGCTTACAAGTGGGAGAAATGTTTGGCTGCGGGACAGAAGTAGACAAGAGAATCTCTGTTACCTGCTCTGCGCTTTGTTTTGGAGGGCGAGTTAGCCAGACCGTAGCACCACACTCATTTTCTTCCTGGATCGAACCCAAACAGAGACAAGAAGAAGAGTGGATTAGCTTTAATCCAATCAGGCTTTCTCATGACGCGGGGACCCTGCTGGTTATACCTGCAGCATCAAGGACGAAACCGTCCCTGCCTCTTCTATGTGGAATCCAACGTGGCTGCCAGGAGTTCAGGAGTAACCCGCCGCTGAATCTGAGGGACAAGAAGCCAATGAGTGACTCTGTTTTGTGGCTATGTTGATGATAACTAGATTAGATGTAGATTATGCCGCTCTGCTTTGGGAGTCGAAGGCGAAATCGACACCAATGGAGTGAAAAGGACCCCTTGCTTGATACCGAACCGTACAGCATTCCCAATCCCTACTTCCTGGACACAGGTAAACCAAAACAAAATAAAACAACAGTTCAACATCAGCATCCAGGTCTTCCTGGTCCATTTAAATCGACCTACATACAAACTACCGGTATGTCCGTTCAGCCAACCTTGCCTGCATACATCCGCGCAATCTGCACCGAAACCTAAGAGGGCTTCTTGAACCCTCTTGGAATGTTTTTAATTGTCGTCATTCAGTCTGCTGATAACACACTAGCGAGCACACAAAGGCGCTTACTGTAGTGAAACCTCCGCCGCTGGAGCGTCTCATTCCTCAGAACCTCATCAATCAAATCATCACATTGAAACATCAACAAAAAAAGAAAAAATAGACTTCGGTGTGGAATGTTGTTTTGATGCTCACATGGTTGAACCGGATTTCCTACTGTGACATTTAATTGTGAATAACTCCCACAAATTCATCACCAGCGTGTCACCGTGTTGTTCTGATGCAATTTGCATGTGAGGGATTTCCCTCAAACTTTTTTCAACACCAAACTGAGATGATCAATATGGACAGTTTCTGTGGACACTTATTTAAAAAATCAATCGTGTGTTGACATCAAGCTTTGTAGGTGGTCCTCAGTTTACAACAGAGTCCTAGGTTTGCCCGCCACCCCATGGAGTGTCGTTTATAATTTGCATGTGCTTGTTTGTGCCTTTAAAATTTTCTGATGCACAACAGGGCACGTGGTGAGCTCATCTGCCTCACAGTTCGGAGTTTCTTATTTTGTGCTTCTTCTGCGAAGTTTGTATTTTCTCTGGGTACACAATCGACCTCCCCCATTCCATTCTTGCAAATTAGCATCACTGAAGACTCAAAATTTTGTGAATGAGATTTTGATTTTATTTATTTGTTTCATGGTGGCACGGTGGTCGATTGGCTAGCACGTCGGCCTCACAGTGCAGAGGTGCAGGGTTCAATTCCGGCTGCGGTCTTCCTGTGTGAAGTTTGCATGTTCTCCCCGCATCTGCGTGGGTTTTCTCTGGGTATTCCGGCTTCCTCCCACATTCCAAAAACATGCATGGCAAATTAATGGAACACTCTAAATTGTCACGAGGTGTGAAAGTGAGCGTGGATGGTTGTTCGTCTCTGTGTGCCCTGCGATTGACTGGCAACCAGTCTAGGTGGTACACAACCTGCGATATATCTCTCCCATACTCCAAATGAGGACAACCACTATAGAAAACGGCTGCATAGACATTCTAATAATTTTAATTAGGTCAATCTGAGTTTTCTCTAAAATCAGCCCAACACACCCTTGTTCATTAGTGCTTTGTTTTTGCTGGATTCTTGGATCACAAATGCCAGTGTCTGCTGTGATATATAAACATAATATTTGTCCACAATCAATTTCAACACACAGGACGGGAGGAATACGTGTGAGGTGATAAATTAGGCACAACTCTTGTAGTATTGTGGAATACCTTCTGCTTCAGATACTGCTTGCATTGCTAGCACAAGTGCTGGATCATCCCTTACCCACATTCTCTGTAAAATGCAGACCTTTACAGGCAGTGTAAATCTGACTTATTTTGCTTTTTTTGCTCACTCTTGCCATTTTGTCATCAGTTGGAAGAAAGGGTGATATTTCAGTCAGTCAGTGATGCCATTAGATTGTCTCTTTCTGGTCACAAGGGGGCAGTGCTCCTGCTTCAACCACACTGCCTGTTTAACGCAAATGTTGACTCTTTTTGTGCAAAACTCAACCTGGCTTGATTAATAGATCATCCAACATTACACTGTGCTACTTCTAACTTCTACTTCTAACAGTTTTCCCCCCATATTGTTGATTTTAATGTTTTCTGATATTGAAATGCGCAGTTCTGTGGAGAAAACAACATTTCCCCACCAAAAAATAGCTTCTTCGCTTCCCACGCAGTGTGTGGGCTATGTAGTGGCACCAACTACATGTGTATATGAGTCTGTGCAGTTGTAGCTAAAATATTTTTTCTGACTGAACTGCCGAAATATGAAAGAATGACAACATGCCTGTGACTTTTTATCTGTGTCCCTTTATATCCTTTTAAAAATGCCAAAGTATCCCCCCATGTTGTGTTGCTGCATAAGGCCGGAACACGGTCTCCTTTCATGGCTGATTCAGATTGTAGCCGTTGTTGATTCCAGCAGTGTGTGTGTGTGTGTGTGTGTGTGTGTGTGTGTGTGTGTGTGTGTGTGTGTGTGTGTGTGTGTGTGTTTAATCAGCACCCAACTCCATGTTTGTCTATTCATGTTCCCGAGAGCTGCTGGAGGAACAGCAGCTCTGAGGAAAGAGCCACGGGGTCTTGTGGGTTCCACTCCTTGTTTTCCATGTGTTCCTAGGGGTTGCATGGCTCTGCTTGAAAGTTCAGAGACTCACACTCCCTCAGCACAGAGATTAAAGGGGCTTGTCTGCAGCACTTGCAACAAGAGCTGTTCACAGTTCGCAACTTGCCCAAGAGGAGGGATGAGTTGTTTTTTGCAGCTTTTGCAGTCGTGACTTTGGCAACTGTGTGGAAGTCTTGTCTGTTTTTTTTGTTTTTGTTTTTTTTCTTAAGTTTGCTGGTTTGTACTCCCACCAAGTAGAACAAAGTCTCTTTAGGACGCGGCGGCCGTCCAAGTGCTTGTACGAGGATGCAGGTGGCAGCGAGGCTCTGCTCCGACTTGTTTGAAGTTTGCTCTCGTGTCAAAGGTGAAGGATTATGTCTGGAACTGGAATTTGATCTTCAAATTGAGGAATGCCAAAACTTCCTGGCAGCATGTGAGTCCTTTTGTCTATAGTGTGTGAATCAGTTTGGGTACAGTGCCATGCTATTCCTCAGCAGTGGGACAGCGGATGCTACAGTTGGCCATCAGCAGCAGGGGAAAACCACTTACCACATCTCTGGAACATTAAAGGACACGCAGGGAGATGACCCTGTCCCCGAGCTAGGAATGGGCTGGGTGACACCCTGCACCCTGGTGGACGGTTGCAAGCCAGGAGACCAAATCATGGAGAACAGTCCCATCCTCGACAGGTGGCCATCCCTGAGAGCAGGAAGTCTACGCCAAGACGTGGTGGTGGAGGAGAATGAGAATGAGGAGGAGGAGGAGGAGGTGGAGGTAGAGAGAAAAATGAGGAGTGACGGGTTTATGAGACATCCCTCTGAGAACTCAGGTAACTCCTCAGAGATCATCGACACAGATGCCCGGACCTCGCACAAGTACCGCGTCAGTGTCCACGCCAGAATACTGTCATTTAGTGGAAATGGCACCGTCACAGGGCACACGCTGCCTCGGGCTGTACCACGCAGATCTCGTCAGGATGAGACCTCACTCGGCAGGAGGAGCATGAGCATGTATGGCGAACCGGCGGAGCAGCAAAGTGAGCCTGAACCGGTTCGACTCCGGAGGCCAAGGAGCGTGTGCATGCTCTCGGGCCTTAGCCCGGTCCTCGTGGAGCAGGGCAAGCAAAACTCCCTGAAAAGGACAGGCGTAGTGGAGGGTAGTCAGCTGTACAGGACCAGGAAGGCTGAACTGAGGGTCGTGGATGGTCTCAATCCGGTTGTGGTTCACCAAGCCCCGGTTCCTGCTGAGGTAATCCCCAGGGAGCGCCACAGAAGCGTGAAGACCAGGCCTCTTAGTATGACTGTACTGGAGCTCCGGAAAAGGGCCTCTGACGACGACGTAAGCAGGCAGCAGAGCCACACAGGCCACGATGGGGGAAACTTCCTGAAAGGAGCCTTCCGTTGGCGGTTATTTGGCAAAAGCTCTCCCGATAAGAACAAGGACAGCGATGGTGACAAATGTATGAAGTCGGCATTAAAGTTTGTCAAATCGGATGCTCCGAAAAGCACGCTGAGCTCATTGAGACGGAGCTTGAGTATGCGCATCCGGAGGACTCGGCCTCGGGACAAGGTGACTCTAGGGTGTGAGGGGGCTACAAGGGAACCCTCTCAAGCCAAAACTGCTGACACCATGCCTCCTCAGCCTTTCTCGTACCTCACGGGGAGAACGCTGCCATCTTCCGGTGGGCAGGTTGTAGACGGGGGTATGCAGTACATCCATTACCGCAGCAGGGGCAAGGTCAAGGTGATGGAGGTACCCATGTGCCCGACCAAATTGACCAAACCAGCTCAGGGGGAGCCCAGCATTTGGCAGCTCATAGCCAACCGCTTCAGGAGGAAAGAGCAGCTGGTCAAATGCGAATCGAAAGACGAAGGCCAGCATGTGATGACTCTGAATAATAAGTCACTCCCTGTCGCCATAGAGACCCTGGCAGACACAGAGTCTCATAAAGGTCAAGGTAAGACCTGCAAGACTTTACTTCTTCACTCAGTGTGCTCTATTCACATTGCCCCCTCCCCTCCCATCTCCCCCGGTTGCTGTAAAGAAAGTCTCAAGTGCACTTAAAAAAAAATAGGACAGGCAAATGAAAAACACATGGGGAATTTGGGGTTTGGGTGGCATTCAAAAACATGTGGAGTGCTTTCGGAATTTCTATTTTTGGGTCCATTTCCGTCCCTTCACTACAACTTTGCCTCACAGTCAGTTTCATAATGTCTGATCCATATGACGGCAAAATGAATTGTCTTACGCTCTCACGGTTGTTTGAGGCTGATGAAGCTCTTTTTTTTCCGATGCCCCAGACAAAGAAAAGTCTCTAACTTGGCCTTTCAAAGACACAAGCCTACACTAGCCGCATTAAAAGAGTCCGTGGCTGTATTAGGGATGCTCTTGGCAGGCTAATGCAGCTAAATTGAGATGACTAGGGCAGAGGTGGAGAAGGCTTATTAAGCCGTGGTGTGTAAAGGTTAACTCTTAACAGTGTTCTGTTCAGCACTTGGGCTCTTTTGGTCTTGTCACACCACAGGGTTTCCAAACCATTCATGCATTCAACCATTTCGTTTGCGTGAATGCTTCCCTCAAAAATATGTCATAAAACTAAATAATAAAAAAAAGAATAATTATACATTGCCTCTTTTGTGTGAACCCGCACGACATTCTTCAGGGCTTCATTAACCTTTATTAGATGCTGATTAAAAAACAACTTGTTGAGACTGAGAGTGAAAATATCACAGCTCATTGCCTTTGGCAGGAAATTGTACAACACTCTCGTGATTACAAGCTCTTCATGAACCAGGATTTGGGGGGGGTGAAGAGTGATATTGTCACTTCTACTAATTACACACTGCCTTGTTTAAAATGGTACAAAATTATCATGTACACTTGGATTTTATTATATTATTATTATAATTTTTTAAACTCAAATGGCGAGCTAACTTTTTGCCATAAGGTAGCTATCCGGTGTTTCATAATCATGAGTACAAAAATGTGACTTTTTTTCCAAGTTAACCCCAGAAAAGTCACAGTTATGCGGATTAAGCCAACCAAAATTCTTCATTAACCTTGATTAGCCACAATAAAAATAAACCTTCTTCTCCAATCCGAATGTAGTACACACTTAAACTGAGACTGTTTATGCGCCTGCATCAGTGCTTCTGTTTCGGTTTGCAATAGAGTTCAAATGAAGTGAAGTTGGCGTTTGGGTGGCAGTTACCACTTTGCTGCCCACATGTGAACACTAATGTCTACGAAGCGTACCCTTACTTCCCATGATCTAAATGGAACAGGTCCATCAGGTGGTGTTTTTCTCTGCTGAGTCGAACACTGTGCAGTGGTACCTCTACTTACGAAACTCCCGGAAGAAATTTTTTGACTGGAACATTTTGTAAGTAGAGACGCGTTTTCCATTTAATGCCCTAATCCGTTCCAAACCCCCCAAATTCCAGACATAAATGTTTTCTAAAGCATGAAAATGCATCAAAATATGTAAGAAATACATGTTACAAATTAGATTATTGCACAATAAATGAGAGTTGTACATAGATAGAGTAAAGAATAATTATATATATATATATATAAAAAATATATTTATTTATTTATATACTTTTTGTCTTCCACTTCTCCCTTTCACAATTTTGCTGCTGAAAATTGGGAATTTCTCCAAATAAAGGTTTTCTTATCTTATCTTAAAAATGATTGTCATTTAACTTTAAACTGCGTCCTCATTGTTTTTTGCCCTCTTTTGTGCATGTTCTCTCTCAGAAGTGGTTTTTGCCTGGCGTTTTGTAAACAACTGAGCAAAGGACGTCTGCCTTTGTTGGCTTTTAACAATCCTTCGAAAATGTCCAAGGCAAACATCAGCAAAGTGAGCGATCGCCTGACTGGTAAACAGTTTTTCTGGGGATTCATATTTACGTAAAACTATCGGAAACGCCTCACGGTCCGAGGGGCGAATGACGAGGACGCTGCATAGACACATGTCTCTCTATCTACACACGTAGACACATTGGGTAGACGTCCCTCTTAGCCAATGGGATGCGAGGAAGATGCCAGGTAATAGCTAATGGCAGAGCAGCTACAAGTATGTTGCGTTCAGGAAACTTCTTGAAAATTATTTCGTAACGAGAGGCAAAATTTTCCTGTTGAAAAAGTTTTCGTAACTTGAAAATTTTGTATCAAGAGACGTTCGTAAATAGAGGTACCACTGTAATTGAAACAGGCGAGAGAGGACTGTATGTCTGGAGATTCTCAGTCATCCAGGTCATGGTAATCTACAAAGATTGTACTGAGGCAGAGGTAACATGTCTTCAATAAACAAGAAAAATCCTGTGGCCTTGATTCAACCTTTGCATATTTGGAGAGAGGTTCTCCTATCCCATAAAGACAAATAATTGCAGAGAAATCTGTCAAATGCATACATTTTTGCTTATTTTTTTCATCAAATGCAGTCAGGTACACTTCTTGTGTTCAGTGTCGAAGGGGCAGCTAAAGGCTTTTTGTCCCGAGCTCAATATTGACTTGAGCTACGTTCTATGGAAAGGAGCCAGCAGCTGCAATAAAAAGTTCACAATTAAATCGCCACTATAGCCTCAGTATGTGCGCTAGTTTATGTGTTTTGTATCCACTGTCAATGGGTTGGTTGACCTTTGAACCGGCAAAGGTGATACTTTATGCTGTCGAATTGCGTCCTAAGGTCGGCCGCCGTCCGTCCTCCGCTGTTTTTGTGTCGTCACCGGTTACCTCGGAGACGTCTCAGCGAGTGCGGCCAGGTCCTGCTGTATTTGTCCGTTCTAATCCCCGAGTGCGAGGCAGTCAGGCGTCAGGAATGTAGGTGCGCCTGGTGAGTGCTCGCTGCCCTGGGTGGGACTCGCTGCCTGTCGCTACCTGCCTAAAGTGCTTGCCGCCTAATTAGATCCAGAAAGCTGAAACACCCCCGCCCCCTCCCAAAACCCCCAAACCATGACAACTAAGCACACCTGAGTGGAAGTGTTTCCTAGTGACGATCCTGTACACCTCTGCATGGTTTGCACGGGGATGGGATAGTGAGGGATTTGAGGTGTTCCAACAATGCCCACCGAACACCCCGTCACCCCCCACGACCCACCTGTGGATCAACAAAGCTTCTCTGTTGTGTGGACGTTTGTTTGAGTGATCAGTGTGGGGTGATTCAAGTGTTGAAAGGAGTTGAGGTGTTGAAATGGCAGGAACGGGCCTCCAAACTGCAAAGTATAACATGCATGGGTCTTATTTTGACTTGCTGCAGCCCATTAGACAAGAAGTGCACTGATCGATATGCCGGGATCGGAATTTGGGACGATTACTTTCATTTCCAAGGGATTGGGTGATCGGCCAATCCCTGAAAATAAAACCGATCTTGTCCACCGGTCTCATCTCCCTGCGCAGAGGTCTGAAAAAGTCACCCACTGTCCCCTTCTGCTGTGAAATGACAAAAAGTCTTCTCACTACTTCATGTGCAATTAAAACAATCTGTTTGTATTGTTTGCCAGGTATTGTTCTGTGTTTTACATTCCAACAAAATTGGAACATTGAAGGCGTATGCTAAAAAAAATTGGCATCAGCAGTTTATGCTTTTTAAGAATCAGTGATTGGTCAGAAATGACTGCACCACATTAGACGGCTAAAAAAAAATTACAACGCAGCGCAGATTACGACCTCGCCGGGATTGGAACAACTCATGATGACAGAGATTTTTAATCTCGTGCATTAGTTGATTCCGATGCAACAGAGTTCTTGGTTTTCAACGGAGCGCAATTAGGTTAGCATGCTAGTTAATGCTATTGATGAGCATCATTTGTCGGTGTTTTGTTTGTGTTGAGTAATTGATCTGCTGAATGCAGTTGTGTATGTGATATGGATTCACTGCTGTTTGCATGCAACGTGCATGGTGTTGACGCCCTGTTAAGTGTTTTGGATCCATACTGTGTCATCTGTAAGCAGTTAGAAACCCTGGCACAAGAAAGGACATTCTGTTGCCGCTATACTTATCGTTCTTATTTGATTATTTTTAGGAAAAAAATCTTTCCTGTTTTTTTTTAATGCAAATATTCCCTCCGTAAATGTTGCGTTAGCAGAGGTCAATGATAGACTGAGGCACGTTTGGACCGTGGTGCTCCTCTGTGCATGTTTAATCTCTGTCAACAGCCGGCATTTTCCTTTTTAAGGTTTTCCATCACGTTTTCCAGCAGTTTGCTCAATAGCCGTTTTCGGCAGGCGGAAATGGGAGTTAAATCAGACACTAATCCCCTCGAACCTCACAAATTGATTCAATCAACCGGGGCATTGTAGCGCCAGACTCCATCTGCACATTTAAGTAGGGGCACCCGGTTGAACCGTCACGTGTCGTTTAGCTGGGTGGAAGTTATCACCGTCTGAGACGCTCGCTTTAAGAGCGGGAAGCGAGGGTGCATCGTTGCAATTGCATTGGAACAGCGGAGAGCTATGGAGATGTTTGCTTCGGCCTCAGCTGATTGTGTTTATCACTGAGCTCTCCAGATAACGGTTTGGTGTTTGGGCACTCAGCAGAACACAGATAACGGCTCAGACGCTTGGCTCTGTAAATTGCTTCTAAGAGTAAGAACAGGAAGGTAGACTGAGCCCGTTCTGACGTTTTCTCATAACTATGAAAAATGGAGAGAATGCCTCGGGTTTTGTGGGTCAAAGGGATCATTTCATCCATTTACAGGCATTGTTTCTTCATCTGAAATCTAGATTAGGGGGAACCAATACGCTGCCCGTGGGCACCAAGTCGGCCACCAAGCACCCCATAAGTAGCCTACTGGTCTGTTCTCAAACTGGCTCACCAGTGATAGGACATTGTCATTTCCGAGGAATGTTGAAAAAGTGATTGTTTTAGGAGAATATAAAGACATGTAGAAATGAAGTTTTGTATGTTGATCTTTATCACTTTCCTACTTTGATAAATCCATCCATCCATCCATCCATTCATTCACTTTGTGTCCCGTTTTCTAGTTCTGGGTTGTGGGGAGCGAGAACAAATTCCGACAGACTTTGCCCCCCCCCCAATGGACTACACCGCCCTTCGTTATAATCATTGTTGATGAACTTGATGAGAAATCCATAACATCCATACATTTTCGATATCGCTTATCCCATTCAAGGTCACTTGGAGCTGGAGTCCATTCCAGCTGACGTCAGGCATACCAACGGAATCAGAATCAGTTTTAGACTCTCCCAAACTGAGGAGAGAGAGCGGTAACAGTCTCCATTTTGCTGAAGTGGTCGGTTTTCTCAGTGTCCTCCCATAAATTACTCTCCTCGCCTGTTCGAAAGGGTTTGCAATACAATGTTCTGTAATTTCTGTCACTCTATGGACAACTTCCATCAAGCCCAAAGAGTTAAGTGGCCGAGAACAAGTCATCCTGGCTGATTTTATTTTTTTGATGGTCCAACAGCCAACATCATTTGATGCCCGACCAAAGGAAGCAGAAGCACTAATTCCTAGCTAAAAGTCACCCTCTATAATTTGAAGTGGGAACGCTGGTTGGAAAAATTGTTGCGGGGAAAATATAGATTTCAAGGTCCCCCCACTAAAATAAACCACCATGCATCCATTTTTTTTTTTTTTTGCTGGCTTTGCATTTTTTTCCCTTTAAGTGTAATCCGCCAGGAAACTGACTGGTTGTTTTCGATGCAAGTCGACAGTAAGTCGGCAGGAAAACTTCCCTCTCTGCTCTCTGTCCGACAAAAGCACTGGTGTCCTGTCAAGGCATCACAAACGCGGGGGAATCTGCAATACCCTCCCCCCCACCCTTGTAGGCATTCTGGGGCATAGTCATTTGGGGATGCTCATTCTTTATGGGTGAGGTAAGTGGAGCACATGGATTCAATTAGGCCTTGTTTTTAGTGCCTGGTCGTTCTGCGAGCTGCAAGGACAGCACTGATCTTTTTCCAGTGATAAAATAATTCGACAAATAAGTAGTCGTCCACACAACTAACAGGAAATGCTTTAAAACGAGCTGGCGGCTATCGGGGAGGTGTTTACATGCATTCATTGACGTGTAGTTTGAAACCCAACCAGTCGGGTCTCTTCTTCTTGTGCATGTCGTGACATGCTCAAGCCATAAAAGGGGATGTTAAAGTGCTGCGTAAAACTACACCACTTACACAGGAAAAGTACACACTATTTGCATGGGTAAAAGGTCGCATGAAGACTACACACTCGCCTACACAAGTCTTGATTCATAAACATCTCAGCGGAAGCCTTTCCCCACTTAATTACAGGGGTTGTGATACTTGAGCGTACATACATAAAGAGAAAATTGTAAAAATGTTTACCCCTCTGGTGGGTTTACTTCAGTCTTCAAACTGAGTTTAGACAATATTTTCTCACTTTTTTAAATTAGCGCCAATCAAAATGAAAACACGCCGAAAACAATTGCATTTTTTCCTTTTTCTTTTGTTTAAATTTTTGGTTTTTAACAAGAATAGTCCAATTATATGATCCATCCATCCATTTTCGGATCGGCTTATCCTCACAAGGGTCGCACGGCATGCTGGAGCCTAACCCAGCTGTCGGCGGGCAGCAGACGGGGTACATCCTGAACCGGTTGCCAGCCAATCGCAGGGCACACAGACCAACAACCATCCGCACTCTCACACCGAGTGACAATTTAGAGTGTTCCATTAACCTGCCATGCATGTTTTTGAACTCTGGAAGGAAGCCGGAATACCCGGAGAGAACCCACGCAGGCACTGGGAGAGCCGGATTCGAACCCTGTACCTCTACACTGTGAAGCGGACATGCTAACCAGAATCCAACTGTGTTGCACCCAAATTTTAATGAGAATACTTAATATAATTAGACGGATTTTTTTTAAAGGAAAAAAACACTTATGTTGAAGAAGTTGTAATCATTCAAAAAATCATCCCTGTTGAAAAATATTTGAATCTTAGGAGAAGAAAGTGGTCATTTTCGGAGGGAAGAAGGCTGGGATCTTCAGAGAAGGAAGTTTTGTTTTTTGAGAAATTTATTACTTTAGTCTTTATTATATGATAGTCTTTTTGTTGTTGTTGGCTTGTTTTTCTTCCATTCCATTGGAGTAAAAGTGTCATATGACATAAATGTTGTCCTCAGGAACATAATGGGAGAAAAGTCATTTTTGGAGAAAAAGTCACGCTTGAATGTGAACAGGGTAGTTGTACTTTGTCAAGAAAAGTAGCAATTAAACTAAGAAATACTCAACATTAATTGCACTTTTACAAAATAATGTTGAGGTTTTTTTTTGTGTGTGTATTAAAAGCTTTCATACAAGTTTCGAGAGAGCTGTAGTATTTTGGTAGAGATTTTAGCTAGCATCATGGAACTTGACATGTTTGATTTGCTTTCGTGGGCCACATAAAATGATGATGCCGGGCCGGATCTGGCTCCGGGCCCTTGAGTTTGACACCTCTGTGTTACAATGTACTTTATTTTCCTCATTGCAAGTATTCTAATTGAGATATTTATAGAATTTTGTTGAACTTTTGTTGAGTGGTTCGTTCACTCAGCCAAGCCCCCCATTTTTTTCTTTCTTTTTTGTTTTCGCAATAAAGCCACCTGGTTTACAAAGTATCTAAGATGTGTGTTCCGTCCCAAGAAGGACTATCAGCCTGATGGAGTGATTTTGGTAATATTGTCGCAGATGGCACATTGTTGTAACTCAACTTGTGACAAGGCAGCCGCATCAGCTGATGAACAATAACATCATTGACTCACTCTTTAATGTTATGTAAGATTTGCAGATAAGTCATTCACGTCATATCTTTTTTTTCCCTTCTTTTTTTAATCAAGTCGAGAGTAGAGATCACGAAAAATGCACATTTTTAAGTCAACATTTTGGGTGAGAAAAAAAACAGTAACTTCATGTTTTAGTTTGGGACTTTGTACATGATGCAAATAGTATTAGCGAAATTATTAATTTGACAATATTGAAGTATTAATTAAGTATGTTCAGTAGTATGAAATATGCCCCAAATCATTTTGTGAAGTTTTTTGTGGGGGAGACGCATGTGTGAGATTTCTTATTCAGGGTCCGACGTGAGCCTACCATCAGCCACGTTGCGGTTCGTGTCAGAAACCGTACTGGCCCATATATTCATGATATTATAACTTTCGATGATAATTTAATGTATTTAAATGGTTTAAGACTTTAAGTAAATGTTATTTCTCTGTACTTAGTTGTTATGCATGTACAAAAGCAAGGATGTGCAGATTTCATCATATTATTTCTGAAATCACTACTGGCCCCGGTCGGTGCAACATCCATAAGTTACGTGGTGTCCTGACACAGTCCCATAGTGGCTCTGGGCCATCGGGCCACCATTACTGTCACACCCTGTTATTATATGTTGATAAAATAAGCGTCATGCCTTTGTTCTAAAATTGATCAAGTTGGGATTTCAATTCAGAAAACTAGTTATTTTAAGTGAATAAAGTTGGAATGCTAACAATTAAAACCAGTAAATTTGTTTGGGTTGTGATCTTAGATGAAGAAAGAGCTCTATTTTTTCCCCCCAAAATTCATGTTTTATTCTTGGACTTCAATTCTGTTTGCATGTCAAATAAAGTTGTTAATTACGTAAAAACACGAGTGCACCTGATTGCTTAACACAAATAGAAATGTTACAGATAAATGACAAGTGTGTATAATGAGCTGTCATTTCTGAATTCTTTTGTCCTTCTCATTTCAGATTCTTTTGTCAACAGCCAAGAATGGACGCTGAGCCGGTCTGTGCCAGAACTGAAAGTGGTGAGTAAAACCGTTCTCCTCCTGAAGACTCCAAAGTCAGCACCAAATTACAATTGTTAATATTTAAAAAAAAAAACAATAAATAAATATTAATAAAAATAATCCTCATCAGTGTGATCCTGGAGTTAATAAGTGTCATGCTTATGTTTCTCTGGGAACATTGAAAGGATTTTATTTGACATTTACTTGATGATTAGCTGGACATTTTTTATTTATTTTAATAAATGTGTTTCCATGGAAACACACGGTGGGATGAGTGACAGTTTTGGTGCTGTATGAGTGGCGAGTTCTGGCTATAATTTCCACCCTTCGGGCTCCCAAAATGCACAGTGAATATCCACGAGTCGACCAATAGAAGATACGTTTTGGGGTTGATGGAGCACTTCCATTCTTGGCGCCACGAAGACTTAAAAGGCATCTCCCTTGTTCTCCTGGTGTTAATTGGCTGCGTCCACACGGGGGTTTGTTCAGCAAAGACACAATTAAACCTCTGAAAAACAAAAAAGCAATCATTTGCTGCGCAACTTTCAAAGATGAAGTAAAAGTTCATGCTGATAAGACATCAGACGAACGCCGGCAATCTCTTTTTAAAAGCAAGAGATGAATCACTCTGTTGTTTTTTTCCCTTCAGCTTTAGCCTTTTCTCCCTTCCCTTTGACTCTTAAAAAGAGTAAAACTCCAAAGATCAATCTCCAGGAGATATGATACCCTTTTTTGTCTTTTTTTGGGGGGGGGAAATTTCAAATAGTTCCCAAGTGTCTTAATAACTTGTCTGTGACATGCTTTTGCTGAATAACCCGTAGGATTAAGACTTTAGGCAAGGCAAGGTGACTTCATTATTACAGCACCTTTCATCCGCAAGGCAACTCAATGTGCTTCATTCACACAACCGAAATCACAACTTCTAAAAGCATTAACAAACTGAACAACTGAAAACATTCGCAGCGCAGCGAAAAAAATGTAGCTTATTGAATTTACTAAAAGAACGGATATTGACAACATTTAAGCACATTTGCAACTAAAAGATTTAAAGACATCTACAAAGGAAAGAAATGAAAAGTTGCTTTCTGAAGTTACTAAAAGACCGTAGAATGAAAATTAATTTTTAAATACTTAAAATACCTTAATCAAAGGAATTGAGGGGGGTGGGCATAGTTTTTAAGTTGGATTTGAAAGCATTCATACTTGGGAATGACTTCACTTTTGATGGCAACTTTTTCCATTTGCGCCAGCATAACAGCTAAATGCCACTTCATCATGTTTGGTTGGAAACCTGACTTTGACCTTGACCTGAGTCTGAAAGCCTCATCCCCTTAATGTATTGAGGATCTAGACTAGGGGTGCCCATTATGTCGATCGCGATCGACCGGTAGCTCGCGGGCAGGTCCCAAGTCGATCACGAGAGGTGTAGAGGAGAAAAAAACAAACACCCATGTGTGTGTCTTTGTGCATGTTAGTCATATATTTTTTGTGTTAATGTACACTGCACCCGAATCATCCTATCAGTCTCATTTTCACAAAAGTATGAAAAAATAAAATAATATAAAGCAGGTAAATCTTTAACCTACGGTTGCGCATGACCTGCGTCAATGGAAGTTGTTAGCGCTCAGCAGTCTGCAATTGCAGCTTGTGATCGGAGCTGTTGCGCAATATCTTTTAGCATTATCATTATTCTCATTCAGTTTGTTTCGTGTACAATTCACCGAGGGCACGGGCAAAGAATAGGAATCTGGAGGGCCGAGGGAAGCATTTTCAAATGGTACGCGTGAGCTACGATAGTTAACAGGCTGCCAAAGTGCCTCACATGCCTCCGCGTCAGGCTGTTGCTCATCATGGCGTGTGTGTGTATGTGCGTGCGTTTGCGCGGTAACGGGTCGATCCCGGGAGGTTGGTTGATCTTTGTGGAGTCTGAAGTTTGGGCACCCCTTATCTAGACCACTCCATCAATTAAGAGACCAGAAACAGCATTTTTAAATGTATTCTACAACCACCTGAGAGCCATTGCTTTACAAAATGCTATTTCATGTCTTGCTGAAGTTTTGCGGGACAGGTCTTGTCTTGCAAGTGAGCAACTGCATAGCCCCTCATGGTGCTGTGCCTATGGTGCTCGTGGAGGCAGCACTTTACGCTCTGAACTGGTTAAAAATGAAAAGAAAAAAAAAACGGCCATTCTTAAAAATAGTCTCCAAATCCAAACAACTTAAATGTTCCACAGTACTCCAACTGGAAGCGTCTCCGAATGGAGACGGCGCTGAGGCAGCATTTCTGTGGCGTGAAGGTGGCGTGGCGGTGGTGGTAGTAGCCTTTCAGAGTTGACTCATTATTTTCACAGCACACGGCCTACATGTTTTGCTAGCTTACTCACACACTCGTACGGAGAACTCTGAAGTTGTGCCGGGGAATATCAGATGCAGATTGCCTGTCATGTGCCCTTTATAATTGGAACCATACCTGACTTTAGCACCCACTAATGACCTGAGGAGGAGGAGGGGGATGGAGATGAGGTATGTTGTCGCCCCGTTTTGTTCTGACCAGACTTTACCACCCCTGAATGCGTTTTTTTTTTCTCAAACCCCTCGACACTGGCGGGGGGAAATGCCGCAAAGCCTGTAACCAATCACACGGATGCTAAGTGACTTTCTTCCTCGTGCTTCTCCCAAGAAGCTCTTAAACAAACACGTGTACAAATACGCTCCTTTACATCCCACTGCGATCCGAGCTGAGCTCAACGTTTTACTTTGATGATCTTATCCGCAGGCTGCAGCTGCTTTTAATTTTTCAGCAGCGAATAGAATGGGCGGACCTTCGTTTTATGCAATTAATGACTGCATTTTTTGGTTGCTGTAATTAAGTTGCCCAGCTCTGCTGATGATTAAGAGCTCAATGATTACGTGCACAACATAAAGAGAAATTATAATTACAGGAGAGTGCAATTTAGCTTACTATACATACGATTTTCATGTAATGTGCCATCGCTATAACAACTCCTGCATTGCAACTACTGTACAGTAAATAAAACAACCACAACTATAGTAATAAATACAACCACAAATTTGTGGTCAGGATTAATGAATGCACCTTGCGGTTTTCTTTTGGTTCCTCTTTTTGCTAAAAATGTCACCTCTTCCTAATGTACACCCACCTCCTCCAAGAAAATTAAAAGGATTACTTTGCCACCATCTTGTGGCATTTTGGTGCCAAAGGAATGTTGAAGTGAGTTGAGGAGTTGCATTTACACCTGTTACCCCTAATGGTATGCAAAAAAATCACTGAATTAAATGTTCCATCCATGCATGATGTTACAGTGGCTTAAACTTATTTTTTCCCCACTCTTAATACATTGCATTGGTTCAGTACAATTCGGTTGTATTTTAACTTTTTATGACAAGATGTTTGCATTTTATCTTGGTGTTCACTACTGACAACAGGGCTCGGTTCATATTGTAATGTACTGTACCAATAGTAGTTTAGGGCATGTAAAGGCTCATGGATTCAGCTCTTGCCACGTCTCTGGCAACAAATGCAGTGCAGCTCAGCTTCTGGCTAGAAGAGGTCACAGGTAGTGACTGTATGTCATACTTCTTTTTAAATGTCATGAAATTTAGAATGTTCCTGTCTGTTGTTCCCAACTGAAAAAATGACACAATGTACAGTCAATTACATGGCCCAGATCTTGATGTATGTGTATGGCATCCATGTGCCTGTAACTCCCTACCACATTCTGAGAAAATGCGAGAACCTCATCATGATATAATTTCCTCATCTTTCCACACGTTTGCTGAATTCTTTTGATTGTTATTGCAAGGCCGATGTAATGTGATTCATTTGCACTGCGACTGGCTGCAATGAGTTGAAATGTAACAAAAAGCTTTGAAGCCTGTGTGATCGTCTCTCGCTCATTTCCATTTGTCTTCCTATTGCTTTTGCAGGGAATTGTGGGGAATCTGTCCAGCGGCAAGTCGGCCTTAGTCCACCGCTACTTGACAGGGACGTATGTGCAGGAAGAGTCTCCTGAAGGTAAGAGCACCAAGCAGCAGCTTCATGAGATCGACAGGTGGGGTGTGTTCATTTGTAAAAACCCAATCATTTAGTGCCAAAATGTATAAATTAGAGCTGTCAGTTTAGCGCGTTTTTATCGACATTAATTTAAATGAATTTTATCGGGATCAAAAATTTCTCGCGAGATTAACGCGGCAGACGTCACAGCGGATGTTACGTTGCTCTATAAATAAACCAGAAACAAAACATCAAGCGCGCTGCACAGGTCCACGCACGTTTGTTTTGCCAGCCACGGCAGCGCGAGACACCGAAAACAAATACTTAAATAGCTCATGAATGGAAAGTTTACTTTTAAAAAGTTGCCAGATTGTTCCACTGACAAGACCAAAGTTACCTGGATGTTTTGCAGTCGTAAACCGAGCTATCATCATAGCACGTCGAGTCTGAAATACCACTTAATGGCCAAGCGCACAGCTGACGTGTGTAGTCCGCCCCCCTCGTCTCAGACAGACGGCTATGGATCATTTCAAAGCGAAGAAAATGGATGACACGACAAAGAACAAAGTTGCTGAAGCAATCGGCAATTTAAACAGCGTGGGCTAAAATGTTGCTAGAACAGGGGTGTCTTTATTTAGCTCCTTTGTTGCATAGTTGTCATGTTTGTCCGTCTGCAATCTGACGTTTAAAGAAGTAAATTGCGTTGCAGCCGGCGCTCCACTTCCGGGTTGGACCTTTGGGACTTGTAGTTCTTTTGTTCGATTCGACTTGATATGTTCATGCCGCGCCCACTTCCGGGATTGAGTATTGGGACTTGTAGTTCTTTTGTTCGATTCAACTTTATGTTTGTGTTGAATGGTTTCTTACGTTTAAAACAATGAATAATGATGACGATAATGATACATAGTGAAATCAGGGTTGATTACATTATTTATTAAACGTATTGTTAAATAAAGGTATTCATAATGTCAATTATATACATATTTACATTGCGATGCAGAAAGATAGATATATTAATTTTTACTGCATTTATGTGTAGTTTAGGTTATTACCTGCTTCTGATACTTCTGTTACAACTACTACTACTCCTACTTCTGCTGCAAAGTGCTCCAATAAATGATCCAAAACTACAGAACGAGAGATCCTTCCATGCTGACCGACAATCCCTAACTGAACAACCATTACTGATTGCCAGCGAGAGCCTCCATTACAAGAATCCAAATGATGTCGACACAAAACCGTAGAGAGACTTCCGAGCAAGAAGGATCAACAGAATCAGCATAGCCTGACTGCTGTGTTCAAAGCAAATTTGAGAAAACGAAGTGTGCAACCATGGCTTAAATCCATTATAGGCTGAGTACTTGTTTACCTTAGATGTGCACTTTATGTTATATTGCGCTGTTTTGATTCCCTAAAAAGAGCTGTTCAAGCAGCTGTTGTGTGACAAAATATTGTTTTCACTGTTGTTGATGGACAGTAATATTGTGTGAGAGATAATGTGTGAATAACTGCTCCAAGTGAAAAATGTTCATGTAAAATTGAAAATCAAAATTGTTATTTCAGTAAATATTTGCATTTTGCACATAGAAAACTGATTCATGATTCCATGTTGATGAGAGCATTAAAATGGGGGAAAATAGGACAAAAAATATAAAAGGAAATTCAGAAACGATAAAAAACGAGTGAGTAATCATGATTAATTTTTAGTTAATTTGAGTTAATTATGACAGATGAGTTTTTAATTAGATTAAATATTTTAATCGTTTGACAGCTCTAGTATAAATACATTTTTAGGGTGTTTTAATATAAAAATATTCATAAAGGGCTTTGCGCCCAACCCATAGTCAATATCGAGACTGTGGGAATGATTGAATGGCAGGAGTGGCTTTGATCAGATCTTTGTCAAAGACAGTGTGAGTGGGTGTTGTATGGCGATCCTAGGGCGATGGTACTTGGCGAGGTGACGTGCGGAAGCAGTGCAGTGTTGAGAACATGGATAAATACTGGCGGCTAACTCTACAACAGCGCTTTTTCAAATCAAAAAAAGATCCCGAAGTCTCATCATCATCCTTGATGGACATGCGCATGCAGACACACACACATGCGCACACACGCACATGCACACACAAACACACACACACACACACACACACACACACACACACACACACACACGTTCACCTTTTGTAAACGTGTGTGTGTGTGTGTGTGTGTGTGTGTGAACTTTATGCAAAGGTCATGCATCAGTGCAGTGTTTATCTTGCAATAGACTGTTATTTGCTATGAAAGTGACATTTTGTTATTTAGTAGGAAAGCACTGTTTAAGGCGCGTTCCCACGTTGCAATTTGTCTTATGCAACGTGTTGCATAAGACAAATTGCAAATACAGACGCTCCCCAGGTTACGAACGAGTTACATTCCAGACGATTGTTCATAAGGTGAATTCGTTCGTAAGTTGCTTCAGTGCTATATTTTGTCTGGAATGTATGTTTAAGACTTATATTGACATCCATATAACGGGGAGAGAGCTTTTCGTCACATTCTTCAGGGCTCGAGGGTTAGCTGCCCGATAAACTAGCAGCGGTTTCAGCGGGGGAGAGTCGCGCCGGACGCCTCCCCGACCGTTCCACCGTCACACGCCCGCCCCCCACGCCTCTCCCCGCGGCCGCCTTCGAACGTCGCCTCCGCCGTCCTCCTCCGCCCCGTTTGGCACTCGGAAAAAGGCGCGCAATACAAAATCTAACTTTTTTTTTTTTCGACAGACCCGTGAAAATGTTCGTATGTACCGTTTGTTTGTAACTCGGATGTTCGTAACTTGGGGAGTGTCTGTATGATGTTGCAAACCGAATGTGTTCGCACGTTGCAATGTGTTGCAAACAATTTCAAATCTCGCGGGAATAGTTTTCCGAATGCGCGTTTAAAGTTATTTCGTTCTGCGACTGGCGGCTAATTGTCAATACGACAGCGACGATGATCTCCTCGAACTGGCAGCTATCGGTCTACTAGCCGAGCTAGAGGAGCCAAAACCCAAAGGGTCGTTTTGGGTACGACCGTGGATCGAGACGGCAAGAACTCGGCGCCATAACGCTCTGATGCAGGAGTTGGCGGCGAGGACCCCGATAGGTTCAGAAATTTCCTTCGAATGGATCGCACCAATTTTGAACTTTTGTTGTGCTCATTATTTTGGCAAAATAGTCGCGAATAAATTAAATTCGTAATCTTTCTCACTCCAACCACCCTACAATATTCGACAATAAGTAATTATGATATTATTGTCGACATAATAATCGAAGACGCTGCCTCGATCGCCATCCATACCTGTCATGCAGTCGCCCATCAACTCCGATATGCTCGTGTAGGCAGCTTGTCGGTGTTCCCTCCTTGAGTAGAACTGGCTCCCGACGTTCCACAAGCAATCATGCGAATGGTAATAATTAATAAACCTTTCGGTGTCGCCCCGGGAGAGCTCGATTTTTTTTATTTCTGTTTTGACGCCATTATACTTCCCGCGTTCCGTGTTATGACGCGATGTTTTTGTCACGTGATAGCCCAACGCGTTCTGATTGGTCGGGTTCATGCAACACGTTGCAAGAAAATAGAGCAAGTCCTATTTCATCCAACACGCATCCAACACGTTGTATGCCACAAAAGTCCGTCCAACTTCGGGGTTCACACGTTGCAATGTGTTGCATGCCACAAAACTTATGCCACAAATTGTAACGTGGGAACGCGCCTTTAGATATTTGCGGTATCATTAAAAAAAAATCATAGAAAAGATTAATTGCATCTCTGATTAAGAAAATGTCAAATTTTGTTGACTCATGTTATTAGATTAAATTAAAATCATTATTTTAAATGTAGCTTTACTTTTTATTCAATAAAATATTAATTGAATGTGTTTTATAAGTTACACGGGAGTTTTTTTTAGTAGAAATTTATTTTCTTATTTATTTCAAACAAACATCTACAGTATTTTATGATTTAGTTTTGGCTTTGGACATGATCATGTCTTCTACAACATAGTCTGGAGTCTGGCAATCACTTGAAAGTGGCTCTTGCCTCGCTAGCTTATCGTGGAAGGGGCAAAGAAACTCTGTGGCGGCGGCTATTATGTAAATTAGGTCCCACATCACAACTCACAGACGCATTTTCAGAAATAAGGACAAAAAAGATTTGCTTGCTAGTTTGATTTTAGATCTGATGGCAGGCCTTCCAGACATCCAACGATCCATTTACACGAGTTCATTTTCCATCATATGTGCCCTGAAAAGTTTTTAATGTAAAGGTTGGGCCCCGTGAAAAGGACTGCTCCATTTCATTTTGGGGAGATGAGAGGATGACAACTGAAGCGTATCCGAGGGATCATAATGAGAACTGCGCCCTCTGGCCCCACTTCGGCATGCTCAAAGATTAACTGGAAAGCTTGTAGCATGCATTTGTGTGCCGGATTTTCTGTCATTTCGCTGCACCAAAAGAGAACCATCCCGGCGCGATTATCCTTGCCAGAGAGCACCTGACAGTCTTGATTAGCGGCCATGTTGTGCACATTTCCAATCATCCCGATAAAAGGAGCTCCACAGTGGCTGTTTTTTAATATACGCTGCGTGGGAAAAAAAGAAACAAGCTCCGAGGTGTGTTGCCGTGGCAACAGTGGATTGAGCACCATTGGATGTCAAGGTCTGAGCCGCTGTGTGAGAGCCACCCACCTCAGCCACCCTCCTTTTTTTTTTTTTTAAATAAGTTAGACCCGACCCGCTCACGTAACCCATCATCATCATCATCCTCCTCACCATCATCATAGAAGGAGCTAGAAGACACCTCTGGGTGGTTATGTAATAAAATCCATAGTCTGACAGTGTATAAACTTCCCATTGCAGACTCTGTCTCCATAAAACATTCATTCTGCGCCTTGTTCTGATCCTTTTACGAGAGCAGGCAGACACCCTCGTTTCTCTACGCTTTGTCTGACTGAAGAAAATGACTGCTGGTGCGTGGATGGCTCCCCGTTAGTTACGCAAGCATCATCCATCCAGCAAGCTGAGAATGTTCAGCCTTTGCTAAGCAGGCGAAAGTGGACTGACCGAGGTGACTGATTCGAGTGGCTTTACTTGCTGAAGAGATGAACTGAGTCAACCTTTTGAAAGAATGGACACTTGGTTATGCAATCTAATGAGAGCCAACCAACACGGCGGACCTTCAGAGGCCAAACGCCGTCCATTCTGGACGCTCGTCAAACAAATGTTCCCATAGGAAATCATGACAACGGAAATACAGCATTGCAGGAGGTATGTTCCAGACCCGCCCGCAGAAGTTGAACGGGGAGGAATCATTATCAACATGCTTGACTCTTCTTGGACAATTTACTTCCTCAATGTAAAACAGTGTATTTCAAATTGCTACCTACTGGTAGTCCATTTTAAGTTTTGCAAGTGCAATTGAACCCGGTACATCTGCACTGTGAGGTCGACACGCTACTCACTGGACCACCGGGCTGCCCTGTGTACAGTAATAAGTTAATTTTTTAAAAAGGACCTTGTTATATTACTTTTTCACCACCTAAACATAAAAAGTAATATAATATAGTAAAAGGTTATCCTGAACGCTGTGCTTGTCACACAAGAGGTTAACCACTGTAAAAGGTTTAAAAAACATTGAAACTGTAAAACACAATTTGGGTACTAGCCATTGAAAATCATTTTTCATCCATCCTCTTTAATGCTCACTGAACCTGAGGTCTTGTGTGATGAAGCTGAAGTTCATTTCAGTTTTAGTGACAAAGGTCTAAGCATTTTTCCCCTTATCGAGTGCTCTCATTCTTTATGATGTCATCTTTCTCTTACGTGCTTATGAAGCAGCTTGAACATCTCATCGTTGTAAAAAATATATGTACTGTTACAATTTTTCCCCAGGCACACGTTGGCTCTCGCTTTTTTTTTTCCATCTCCAATTCTAGTCGAAACTGACACCATTATTCAATTGTGTCAAATGGCGCTCGGGATATATTCATAAGACATGAGGTTTTCTTCCCAACCCCATTTTTTAATCTCCGCTGGATCACAAAGTGTGAGACTGGATTGACTTTGGAGTGTTGACTCCCTCGGGTTTCGTTTTTATCTGCAACTGGAAATAATCTGTATTTTATATGAGATGTAAAATGATGACGAATGGGAAGGAACAAATTGTGCGCGGGGCGGCCCGGTAGTCCAGTGGTTAGCACGTCGACTTCACAGTGCAGAGGTACCAGGTTCGATTCCAGCTCCGGCCTCCCTGTGTGGAGTTTGCATGTTCTCCCCGGGCTTGCGTGGGTTTTCTCCGGGTGCTCCGGTTTCCTCCCACATTCCAAAGACATGCATGGCAGGCTGATTGGGCACTCTAAATTGTCCCTAGGTATGAGTGTGGGCGTGGATGGTTGTTCGTCTCTGTGTGCCCTGTGATTGGCTGGCAACCGATTCAGGGTGTCCCCCGCCTACTGCCCGGAGACAGTTGGGATAGGCTCCAGCACCCCCCGCGACCCTAGTGAGGATCAAGCGGTTCGGAAGATGAATGAATGAATGAAATTGTGTGCGTGTTCACTTCAGGACTAATGGCTGATCTCCCTTCCTTCCCCCACTTCCTTTATGTCCTTTCTTCTTCTGTCCAACCTAACGTTTTGGTTGTCTCTTACTACAGTACCCTCCATAATTATTGGCAGCCCTGGTTCAAATCTGTTAAAAGCCTTAGAATAAATCAATTTTTGCTGAAAAACAAACCCACAATCAAGCCAATTGAAAAGTTGTGGCACGAGATAAAGAGGAGGGTGCAGAGGAGAGGACCTAGGTTGCTGGATGAGCACACATTAAAGCTTAAATTTATATATAATGTATATTATTTAGAAAAAAAAACTGAATTTATGAGAAGATAAAGAACACCTCTTAACCCAGGGCTGGCAATGCAATCTGTTTGTTAGATTTGATGAAGAACCACAGAGTGTAGAAGTTGACTGCTGCATTAGCCAGCTAGCTATTGCCCAACCTTCTGTTTAAAAAAAGGATTTTGATTCTGGTCCTGTGTGACAGTCTCTCGGTTGTTTATTTTCGCTTTGCCTCCATAAAACGTATTGTTTTCAATTGAGTATCACACGTACAATTCACGGAGGAAAAGCGAGCATCCAATAAGAATTGAAAAGGCTGACAAACCAACAAATTAACCCCCTGGAGATGAAAAGATCATGAAGGTGATGCTCCCCACTGCTTAGAGTTGATAATAGAAAATTCTTGGAATTGTATTTTGAAGCCACTACAAAGTAGTACAGTAGTGTGTGTGTGTGTGTGTGTGTGTGTGTGTGTGTGTGTGTGTGTGTGTGTGTGTGTGTGTGTGTGTGTGTGTGTGTGTGTGTGTGTGTGTGTGTGTGTGTGTGTGTGTGTGTGCGACTGTGCATGTGCATGCACCTGAGAATACAAAATGACGTGACCTCATAAAAAGTTTGGGCGACAAGTTGAAGCGAAGCTTCTCGGGAGCGCTTTGACAGGAAGCGGGCCGGGGGTCTCTCAGGAGCCAATTACGTGGGCGAGGCATCGCAATTTAGCATGTCTAATGCGCAGCTGCTGCGGGAGGCACTCGGGCGACAATGTCACTGCAATGCCGCCAGTTCCCTGGCGCGGACGCTCATCTGGCTCTGCGGCGATACCTGCGTGACACAGTTGAGCCCCCCAGCTGTGTCAACGGTACTTAATTTAAATTGTCACACAAGTGGGAAATGCAACCAATGACTAATGTGATACAACATTCCTACCTTTTGATCACAAGTGACAAATACATGGCAGCTAGCCACTCAGTGGCTAATGCGAGAAGCTAACAGTCTCAAATCTTCCCTCAGTGCTACTTCTCAAGTACCGCAGGCGGACGAATGGGCCAATGGGCAAGTCTTTTGTTCACAAAAAGTTGGTCAATAAACTTAGCAGTATGTTATCTCAGATGTTTTTAGGAGGCTTTCTTGCACACACCTTTCCACATGATATGGCACGTAATTTTATTATCCAAGGTTTCAGACCCAGTCAGTCCCAAGACTCGTGAAAATAAAAATACAACAAAATAAGATCAAATAAATATGATTTAGAAATGCTTATTCACGGTTTCAATGTGTGCAAAGGTGTTTTGGAGATGATTGTGGCTGTAGCTGAGTGAAAATGCAAGACGGTCGAATTTCACATATATACTCACAAGGTCATTTTGCTCTTGGCAAAATGAATCGAATCAAGAACAAAATGTTCAATGTGCAGAATGAATGGGCATGGGGCTACCATGATAGTTTTGAGTAATTTAGTTTTGCCACTTCAATAAATATTGTTTGGAAATCAATCAATAATGATTGTTATTCATTGTGATTTCAATATCAATCAAAATAATCGTGATTATTATTTTTCATTGGGCAGCTTATAAAAGATATAAAGATCTAAAAAAAAAGTCAAATAAACAACCAAAAACAACAACAAAAAATACAATAATGGATGTCTTTTTTCATCAGGTGGACGCTTCAAGAAGGAGATCGTGGTGGACGGGCAGAGCTACCTCCTCCTGATCAGAGATGAAGGAGGACCTCCGGAGTTACAGGTGAATGTGTACACATATTGAAAAAAAAAAAAGAATCAGCACTAGCAGCAGTCATTGAGAAAGAGAGTGTTAGCCCACACACCGTTACCTCCCTGCTTGCTCTCTTTTTGCTCCCCCCTCCCCACTCCCCCTTCTCCGCTCACACACATTTAAAGGTCACAACGGATCAACGAGCAACTTGCAGTCAAACACCTAAGTGAAGGCAGCTAATCTTCATAAACCTCAGCAATAAAAAGAATAAAACGGAGGAAACTTGACCACATAATAAGCTTTGATATCCTCTGTCTTCCTCTTCCTGGAAGCTCTTCCGCAATCATCCAACCTGACTAATGATGACTGTGCTGAATGATGACTGATTTCTCTTACCTTATTATTACTGTATATGTTTTATGTTATGTTCAATAAAACCAAACCAAACCAAAACCAAAAACCAAACCTCATGCTGAGACTGAGCAGCCGCCACAGTCGTCATTTTACTATTCATTTAATCTTGTTTGGAAAAAAATACATATATTCCTACACTTACTACACTTGAGTGTTCTTTTGGTGAACACATCTGTCTCAGAGGTCTGAGGTTCTGAAGGATCTGTAGTCAAAAGTTCTGTCCTGGTACTCCACCGTCTTCCCCACATACATGTTGAAGACTCAGAATTATCCATTAGTGGTAATATGTGGAGTAATGTTCTTTGGCTTATGAGTGCACTGCGATTAGTTGGCAATCAGTCCCGGTTACCCCCTGCCAACATAAAGTCAGCTGGGGAAAGCTCCAACTCACCGGTGACTGTCACCTGAGGACAAGCGCTGTAGAAAATAGAAGAATGGACATTCCCACCCGTCTCTACTCTTTTTACAGAGTCCGACACAAGAAAAAAAAAAAACATTTCAGTCACAACAGCCTTTACAGTTGGAGGTGGCGTGACCTACTTTACTTCATGTGGTAAAATGTCATTTTATTCCATGTCTGATTTATTACTTGTGGTAACAAGACAGGAGGTAGCCAGGAAAAAATCTCTGTGGCCCTCTTGTGTAGCTAATATGGTAACCAGCCGTTCAGAATTATGCAGTGCGGTTCATTTCCAGGGCGCCAGCGAGCCATAATGCTCCTTTCCTCTCGTTTGCCGATGGAAGTTGTACATTCATTTCGAAACTTGCCTTATAATGAGACATCTCATCCAATTGTTTCATTAACGTTTGCGAGCAGTTGAGCTGTTTGAACTGCTTATCTGAAGCCAACGCTTTTAACCATGGCTAGCCTTTGCGTCCACCAAAACTCCATGCAGCTCTGCTTACCTTCTGGCCTGGATACTGTGCACGCACTGAAAATGAACTGCACATGTGTTGATGTGCTGCTTGGCTCCACTCGAGAGGTTTTTAGTCCCTCATAATGACACAAAGATGAAGATTTCTTTGTAAGACAATGAGAATGGCTGCAGGTTGCATCACTGCTGGGTTTTTTTCCTCTTTCCACCTGCTCTTGATTTTTGCAAGTTCCTTTGTACTGGCTCACAAATGGTGCTACACCGCCATCATGTGGTGGTGAGTCAGATCTACATTTATAAAGATGAGTTGGGGTCTCTTGTGTTGCTGTAACAGTAAGACGAAGAGCATCGAACTAAACTATTCAGAGACAAGAACGGGGAAAATATGAATATCGTTTCACTTCCACACCCATCTTCTTCTTCTGTGCCCTTAGTTTGCCGCCTGGGTGGATGCGGTGGTCTTCGTCTTCAGCCTGGAGGACGAGATCAGTTTCCAGACGGTCTACAACTACTTCCTGCGTCTGTCCAGCTACAGGAACGCTGCCGAGGTGCCCATGGTCCTCGTTGGGACACAAGGTGTTTGCGGCGAACTTGCTCATGATGGCCACTCGGCCGCCATTCGCCGCATTTCTTGAAACACTATTTCTGTCCTAGATGCCATCAGCGCTGCCAACCCCCGAGTTATTGATGACTCGCGGGCCAGAAAGTTGTCCAATGACCTGAAGCGCTGCACGTACTATGAGACCTGCTCCACCTATGGCCTCAATGTGGAAAGAGTCTTTCAGGATGGTGAGAGGACACGTTAGCATACAGTCTGATAGCGTGATAGCAAGTGATCATTTCTCATTACAAACGTGTACACGACACAGCACTATGTAAAGGTTTAGCACTCTGTGCCTTACCTATTTTTATACTTAAGATGTCTTTTTTTATGTTGGGCCACATGGCGAAATGTACATGTCAAAAAACGTTAGCCTTCAAGTTTGGTTTTTAGTCTTAGGTTGCAGCTTGTCAATGTCGATATGCAGACTGTTAGCATGTTAGCATTTTATTGAATCTCATTAGCAGTAGTTTTGGACTGAAGGGCATTATGTAAAATCATTGGCTTAATTACTTGTTGTATGTTAATATTGTGCTCTTAATATGTTTAGCGGTCAATTAGTTCTAGAAATGCCATCGGACTACAGGCCATGACAAAAAATGCTTATCAATATGCCTTCGTACTTTTCTTTGTTATTCGGGTTTTTATGTCAGTATACCAAGTGCTGGCATAAAATAGTACTAGACTACAGGGCATAATGTAAATTCCTGTACCTGGACTACTACATGTTGTGTGTGACTATTCTAACTCTGAATGTTTAGCTGCTTGTCCATTCTCATGAGAAATAGCAATGGACTAAAGGCCATGATGTGAAATCTTGGTTAGTATTCCTTTGTGCTTTGGCAGAACCTAAAAACCAAACATTAGGAAACCTCGGCCGAAACATTGAAAGAAATGTTCAACACAATTAGCATTTTCATGTTTTTTTTCTCCTCCATTGGATAATTTTCAGCACTCTGGCATTTTTGTTTAAGTGCGAACACTCTGGTTCTTTCCGAGCGGTGCTCACCCCAGGGCTGCTACCACAGCAGGGTTTTTTGGGGCTCATTGCCTCGCCGCCCACCTCCAGCTGTTGGGGCACGTATGTCCAACCAAGGTACACCATGGGTGGCACTGGCTACGTATCTTTTCTTTCCCTTCCTCATTTTCATCTGTGACCTGTTGACGATGTCACGACAGAGAACCTCGTTTAAACACAGATTAGGCGTAGAAAAAAAAGTAGTGTGTTTCCGGTAACATGAAATTTCAGCATAGGGTCGGTAGGTCGGACAAAGTTCTTTTTTTCTCCCTCCCTCCCCCATCAAAAACGTAAACAAAATAACCATAAAACATAAAACAAGGAGACATTGAAACCAGTGCCGGATGCTCGTCTGTCAAAGAGGGGAAGCTCAATTTTGATCGACATCATAAAATGTGTCAGTTTATTTATACGCGAATTCTACTCTAGCTCCGTTGCTTTTCAAGAAAATGATCTGTGACCCTGTCATACCAACAAGGCGTCTTTTCCCCGTACTTAATTAGTGTCCTACAACTATAGGAACTACAATAAAACCCACCAGAAATAAAAGATTAATTTGTTGCTAGTTGTTTACAACAAAGAGTGTCGCTAAAATGATTAGGAGAAGTCTCCAGCTCAACTCGGAACAGAATGCGAGTTGAAAAATTGCTCGCGACGGACGTCTACACTAAAAGCTCGGTGACTGGCTCATTTCAATGTCAATCAAACTGGCACACATGCTCAGACAGATCATCCAATCAGATGCAGAAAAGCCTGGCGTCCGGTACCCTCCCACTGCCATCCAGTCCCAGAGACGCCGAACTCCGTGGGCGGGACAAAAACCAGTTTGTATCCAATGACTCGTCTCCGTTCAACGTATTGGGACAACCTACCCTGAACTCACTACCGTTTAAAGCACAGCGAAGCTGCAGCGTGAAGGAGAAGGGTCTCGCGTCGTACGTCGTAACCAGTAATAAGAAGAAGCTGATTCGAGGCAAAAGTTGAGCACGTTGTAGCGCATGTACACACAATGACATTCATTCATTCATATATTTCATCACTTATTCTTTGACATTTTAGGGGAAGCCAAGCTTCCCTTGCAGTCCAAGAGCAATCGCCACTGATTGAAACCCCCGCTCGGCGGCGAGCGAGTTGGGTACCCAGCAGCTGGGTGTTAGAGCCTCTGCGTCCCGCGACCTAGACGGCCCGTGGTGGTCGTGGCCCGGCCTGGACTAGGGTGCCGTAAGACTAAGGCGGACGGGGTCGACGTCAACGAAGCGCGCGGACGCGCGGTCGCGCTGGTCGGCGCGGTCGACGGGCGCCTGACCGGGTAGTGACGGGGACGGGCGGGACGCGGAGGTGGCGCGGCGCACCGACCGACCCGCGCCGACACCGTGCCCCTCCCCGCGACGCCTCCGCCGCCGTCGTCCCGCTGCTCACGGCGGCGGCGGCGCCGCTTATTTGGGTTTCGCTCGCTCCGGGCTCGGGAGGCGGGTGCGCCGCCGCCGCCCGCCTCGCGGGTCGGGCGCGGGGCGGGCGCTGGGTGTTCGTGGCGGGGTAGAGTAGACGACCGCCAACGACGCCAACGACGGCGCGCCGTACCACAACCCCGCCCGTCCCACCGTCACGCCCGCCCCGCCTCTCCCGCCGACTTCGAACGTCGCCCGCCGCCGCCTCGTTGAATCTTTTCGATACAGCAGTGGATGCTATTTTCTTAATAGTATGGTGCGAGCATGCGACTGCAACACACAAAACGCGGTTTAAACTGTTGTCGGAGATCGTGGCCGCCGCCACGATTCAATGTTGTTGACAGACGACAGGGCAAACGACGCAACGTGAATATCGCGAGAGTTTGCACCAATGTAAACGCTCTAAATTCATCTTTCCTTTTGTTATTTATAATTTTGTCTGTGGTTTTATTGTTCTTGTTTTGGTTGTAAAGCGTCCTTAAGTGTTTTGAAAGGCTATTATCACACAAAAATGTAGAAGGTTTGAAAAAAAATGCCGACCGTAAAGTTTTTCTTTGAGGTAGAAATTCTCGGTCGGTCGGGTTACCGGAAACACACTACTTTTTTTTCTACGCCTTAGCACTTACTTTTCGTCAAAATGCTTTCAGCCAAAAAACGAAAATATTTTTTGGCCAAGTGAGTGTTTGGTGTATCCCTAGTTGTTATGTTAGCCTGCCAACAGGTAACATGTTAGCATTTTTTTTTTAATGGACACACATTAGAAATAGTACTCCTTGTCAGTCCGCCCTAACGCTTTTAGTATTCACGTAATCATGCTAATCCTCATGTTAGAATACCACCTGCCTTTTAGTCATTTTTTTAATGCCATTTCAGTTGGTTTTAACACTTAAGTGTATGTCCACTTGGACCTGATATTTTCCCAAATCAACAAAATGTGTCCATGCATTAACATATATTCTTTTTATTTTATTTTTTTAAAGCATCAACTATGTAAAATTTCCTTTGACTCCATCATGAAGCCATCATTTATTCTCTCTATAGTGCACTTAAAAGCTTGTCACAATATCAAACAAAATGCTGACTTTGCATTTGCTGGTCCAGTTCCTTAATTGCTTCCCGAAGCCCAATCGGAGGCGATTAAAAAGAATCGAAGGTGCTTCTGTTGTCAGGCGATGTCATTCGTCCCAGCTCTTACTTGTCACAGCTGTCAGCACCGCGTGCCATCTTCCTGGCGCTAATTTGTGTTTCGCTGCGTTAATTAAACGAGGAGTTGCACGGGGCCGCTCAAACGCTGGTCACAGCGTCACAGTGAATGACAACCGGTGTAATTAGTTGGGATTCTTCTACTTCACTCACCAGCTTTCCCAATTAATAAAAGTGTGAATTTACGTTTTGTGTTTGGGAATGAATTAAATATAAAAATTAAAAAGTAAAACAAAATCATAAACATACTCTGCGTAATAAATACCGTGTATACTATAGAGCTTATGTAAGACTTTTTTTATCGTCTTTGCAAGCATGACTGCCAGTTACTGGAAGCAAAAGTGATGAAAAGAAGCCTCGCAATTAAAAGTAATCTGTGACATTTACAAGATGAAAAATAATATATGCCTTCTAATATACTCGTTTGAATTTGAAAGAAAAATGGGTAGCAGTAAGAATATGATTTATTTTCGACTGTGGAACTTGGTGCGGTTAATCTCATGTTTTAATATTTTCCCCCTTAAAAATTCAAGCAAGAAGATGGAAATATTTTTGAACAATACATAAATGTTAACAAGTGTCTCAAATTGTAATAGTTGTTATACCGTATTCAGTGTTGTTATTGGGGCCGACACTTGCGATTCTTTCAAACAGTGTACAAGGACAAATCTTGAACCCAGTTCTGGTGTTACTGGAAGCTTCTGAAGACTCAGGGTACACCTAGGTAAAAGTGCTTGAGATTCTGAAAAGCCCTTCAGAGGTTTGGCTTACTTTTAGTATTATCACGATAATACCGATAATCACGATCATTTGGGTCATGGTGATCATAGTGTGATTTTTTTTCTCTCCGCGCAATCCAGGAATGCCAGTCCAGTTCTGCTCCTCCTGCTGTATATTTATGTGACATATAAAAGAAGCCAATGGAAACACTCTTATATTTGTTGTGTCCTACAGTGGCTCAGAAGGTGGTGGCCATGAGGAAAAAGCAGCAGCTCTCCATTGGCCCGTGCAAGTCTCTGCCCAACTCGCCCAGCCACTCGTCAGTCCCCACGGCGTCCATCCCCTCTGTTCACATTAATCAGGTGGGATCAGGATGGCACTTTGCAGGTCATGTGATGACTTGATTTATTTTTTTTTGCAAGAAAGGAAATAAGATGAATAAAATGTGGGCTATTTTGATGAACAAGTCACAGACATGTTGTGAAGACACCTGGGACTCTTTTTTTCAAATTGTGAAAAAAAAATGCCTGTTGCCCTCTTTGAAATGAGCTGAGTTACTGAATCAACAGCAGCCTCTGCTGGTGGCAGTTAAGCAGTGCACTCCTTTTTCCACAACTAATTACCAATCAGTTCCACGCAAATTCATGGTTCCACTGTGTGAATACGTATATGGAGGCTCTGGTGTGGTTGTTTTATGTAACCGCTGCTCAAATGGTATATCCAAATTGACCTGCTGTTCTCACTTCCTCTCCTCCTTTTCATCCGATGGTGTCCTCTTTACCTTTCTCCTTTTCCTCTTCCTCTTCCTCTTCCTCTTCCTCCTCCAGGCGGCCAACGGCGGCTGCGCGTTCAGCGACTACTCCTCCTCGGTCCCCTCCACCCCCAGCATAAGCCAGCGGGAGATGCGCATCGAGACCATCGCCGCCTCCAATACGCCCACGCCCATTCGCAAGCAGTCCAAGCGCCGCTCCAATATTTTTACAGTAAGTATGCGACAGCTGATGCAAAGTAACACCCACTCGCACTACTAGGGAGGGGTGCGACGCACTTTGTCCACCGGAGTGGGGGGGGGTTAATAAAAAGCCAAAAGAAAGTGCCCAAGCCTCCTTTCCGGTCTCCTATGCAGGCTCACACAGCATAAGGGCACTGGTAAATACAAAAACAAAACAACAACAAAAAAAACACCACACAAGTTATATTAGATCCCTTCAAAAAGCAAATAACAAAGATTAACACTGTGGAAATTTTTCTTGTCCTTTTTTTTTTTTCTCTAATTGGATGTAGTGAGTGGATTAGGTTTCTCACGGAACCTGTGACGACGAAAGCCCCCCTGCGCTGTCCAATCCAAATCTTTCACCACCCGCACCCTTGCCCTCTCATTCTGACTGACTGGATCCTTCTCTTTTTACATCACATAAATAAATCAGAGCCTCATCAGAAGCTCTGATAATAAGCCCCCTCCCCACTTGCCCCTGTCAAATTTGATCAAAGAAAAAAAAAGAGAGAGAGAAAACTTGCCCACCCTAAACCCTCATCTTCTCTGAATCCCCCACCCCTGTCCGTGTCCTGTTGCTTTAACCGGCAGCCTGTGGTGTGCACTAACCACTCTAGACTTCCTTAGCGTGTCTTTTATTTTTTACATATATATATAATTGTCTTCTTCCCTTTCTGCCTGCGCTCCTCCCTCCTCCTCCCCCTTCTCATCTCACCGAGCCACAAATTCGTTTCAGCTATTCTAGCCAATACTCAAATGGGTGTTCTAGTCGTAAAGATTGCCATTTTCAATTCTTGGATTTGAGACACACACTCTCAGGAACCAAAAGTGCTTAATTGTACTCTTTGTGGTACATTGGGGTGGTACTTTCTATGTGTACCAGTGGTTTGTTCCCTTATGCTCACCACCATGCATTTTTTTGAACGATTTAACCTTTAAAAATGACCTTTGAGTCCATTAATTAACCCGATGGGCAGTGTCTTCGTGTGGCTTTTGAGTGCTTTTGAGCCAGTGAGGCCACCTTACTTGAAGATGAGCAATGCAGAAATGCATTCCACCTCCAACCCCATGTTACCAATGCTGATGGGATTGGCGAGAAGTGCAGGCCGAGTTTTCACATACTTTTTATACTAAAGAGCCAAATTACATATTTTGTCTCTCCACAGGACAATTTGCTTTCTCTAAACCAGTGGTTCTTAACCTGGGTTTGATCGAACCCCAGGGGCTTGGTGAATCGGTATCAGGGGTTCAACTCCGCCATGGAGGTTAAGACACACACGACTCAACATGTCAATTAGTTGTGACACGCCCGCTTGGCCATCACTGGCTGCAGATTTTCACATGACATTGCTTGTCCAATCAATGCTGCGGGAAATTTAGTTCGCTCAGTAGTCGACGTGTGACTGTCGTGATAGTACGTCGTGTGAATGTTTTAGAATATTTCAATACATGCTAACTATGCCGAGCAAAAAAAATAAAGTGGTCGGTCAAATATGTACCACTGGGATTCACATGCATCACGAAACATGATGGGACTCGGCGTCCTATCTGCATGATTTGTCATGCCAAGTTGAGCAACTCAAAACTGAAGGAACACTTCTTGAATCTTATTTTTATTTTTTAGTAATGAAGGGTTCGGTGAACGGGCATATGAATTGGTTGGGTTCGGTAACTCTAACGAGGTTAAGAACCACTGCTCTAAACTGTTGCCAAGCCATTAGAAGTTGACCCACCAGAACCCTTTTGGGGCACTCAGATGAAATATTATCTTGTGGGACCTCCATGACAGACAAGGACTGTTGATGGGAAGGAGAATGCGATGTCGATTATTTTACTGTAGTGTTGGAAACGAACACTGAATTTGTCTAAATTAAGATACTCAACTCATTTCAGCATTGTTCTTAGGCACCAAAATGCCACAAGAAGGCCTGAGCACAAAAACAGTAAATATTAAGGTATAGAGAGTCACGAGTACCTTCCTCCAACCCTCGAAAGGCCGGTTGCACATGTGCAACCTCCTTTTTTTTTTTTTTTTGAGGTGTATCATTGAGAAATTAGGTCATTCTGGGCACCCAAATTGGTCTGGCTCCAGTGCCCTGAGTGAATCTGAATAACTGAGGATGTTTCCCAAAATATGACGAACGCAGAGTTCACTGTTCTGTAGGATTGTTTGTCTGTTTGTTTGTTTTTTCTTTTGAAATTTTGCGAGACACACATTAGGAGCGTGCCTAATTCACTGATCAAGCCTCTTCCACCCACACTTGCTATGCCACTGCCTATGGGTTACATTTGCAAGTTCCCAGTTGTGTTCCTCCCTGGGACAAATCGTATGCATCACGATGATTGGTGAACCTAGGAAAAAAGTTCATTTGGGGCCCCAGACTTTTGGGCAATTTAATGCACTATAAGTGAAAAATGAGCACACCCCGTTTTTCTAACGGTTCAGGCACGGTGAGATTGCTTCTATTCTTGCTTCTTCTCTTCCCTGTCCCGATCTCCTCTAACCACTTTCCTCTTTGGTCAGTCCCCTCTGACGCTGACCCCCCCACCCACCTGTCCTCTATCTGCTCTTCTTCATCCTCCTCTACCGCCTTCACCATGCGACCCACGGCTGCTGTGGGAGCCACGCGTGGGCTGCCCTCCAAGCAGTCCAGGCCTTGTGCTATACCTCCCTTTTTGTTGTCTCCCCCTTCCCTCCTCCCCCTCCCACTACTACCCCACCCTCACCCCTCCTCCCTTGCTAGGTAGTGACTAACCATGTCCACCAGAGAAATGATCCGCTCCTCCCCGTCCGCGTCATGGAGATGCCGAAGCACGCCACCTACCCAGTGTGGGTGCCCGAGTGGCAGGCCGAGCGGGAGTTTCAGCTCATGACCTTCTGAGGAGCAGCGAGGAGGAGGAGAAGGAGAAGGAGGAGGGTGGGAGGAGGTCCGGAGGAAGAGGAGGGAGTGTATAGTTCATAGAGCAATGAAAGAACCTTTTTTTGAGAGAGAGAGAGAGAATATATTCCCAAACATCATCCCTTTGCTCATCTTGTCCCCCCCCACCCACCCAAAAAAAGAAGAGTTCTATAAAAGCTGTGTAAGTAGGTCAAGTCGTGTTGTTGTTTATTTATTATTTTTGGATTGATGGTTTGGAGGGACGGGAATACGCCTTAACGTCCCACAGTTCCTGACGCCGGCATTTTTAACAGTGAATTTCAAAATATTGGTGCCCACAAATTATTTTCACGCACCTCCCTTGCCGTCATGATGGATCATCTCATCCTTCTTCCTAGTGCTTCCATCACAAAGAACTTTGTAATGTGTGCTAAGCCGTCAGTCCTTCTTTTAATGCGTGTTGACAAGCAAATTTAGCTCGAGTTCACAAACGATATGTCCCCCTCGCGTTCGTACCGCGCCACTTACTCGTGTTTCCCCTCCCTCTCATTTTTAACCCCACCCCAACCGGTCGTGTTGCATCCTCAGATCGACGCTTGTGTTTCCTAACCTTTGGCGAACAAAAAGGGCTTTCCTAATTCCTCCTCTATTAGAAGAGCTTTTGAATCATGAACGATTTAGAACTAAGTGTGAGACAGGCTGCAGGGACTATGGAAATGCCCCCCACCCCAGACTCACACACACATACACCATTCAGAAACAAAAAACAAAAAAAAGTTGGAGCTGTCTGTCACCCAATGGATCCAAGTCTGCCACCTTACATCATCTCACTGCCTTTTTGCCATAAACCAGGACTGAAGGACTCGAGTTGCCACATTGTGCTTCTTCTTTGTATTTCTTTGATTCCTTCTCGTTTGCAAGTTAGACTAGAGCGGGACGGTTTTTCTTTTCATTTGTAATTTTTATGAAGGCCTTCATAAAGTAAGTTAGCATCGAGATGAGCTGAAGTTGCACCGACCTGTATGAATGTAGTTCCACTTGTTTTTATTTTCCACTTTATTTATTGATTGATTTCATATTACTATTCTGTTCTTCTTTCTTTTATTTTTTTTTTTTTCCCCCGGAGATGCTGACGAACTCTCGCATAATCGCTTTTTCTATCACGAGCCGACCTGCCCTCAACCCGATAGACTGCTGTATATATATCATGTATTGTATTTTATTCTACACACACACACACACACACACACACACACACACACACACGCACACACACAGAAAAAAGGAAGAACATATATGACATACTGCCTTTTATCGTCCATCCTATACTTTGTGGGGAACTGCAAATGTTTGGCACTCAATCTGTTGAATATTTTGAAGTGAACTTTGTGACTTGCTTTGTATGGTGTCTGTATAGAAGCTCCAACAAGTCATCCTAACGGTCAAATCAAATAAAAATGTTAGAGATATGAAATGTGACTGCGAGTCTCCCTGTTTTTATGGGTGACTGGGCATTTTTCTTCATGTTCTGAGTGAGACCATACATGTCCGTTGCTATTCATCTTTTCTTTTTTTTTCTTTTTTTTTTGGTGACGGGGTGGGAAGCTTTCGTTAACAAATGACAATGCCAAATGTGCTCTTTTTCCTTGTTTTGCAGGAAATATCTGAATTATTTGACATGTGGAAGCCGTTTATGCCCTTTAGGAGTTTGCAGGTGTCACCAAGCCGCTGATACTGACATGAACTAATCCCCTCTCTCCTTTTGTTAAAACTTTTCAATGTACTGACTGTGCGTTACACTCAAGCGGCAGCCGCTCCCGCATCCGAGCTGGGAGTCAAACCGGCAACAAAACGGATCACCGAAAAGGGTTTCAGGGCTGAGTCATGACTCAAAAAAAAAACAAAACAAAACCTAATAATAGATATGTGGTTGTCCTCCGTGTTGAGATGTGTGTCAATTGTGGTCTTGCTTTTGCACGTTGGTGTTTACTGCTCTTTGTCACGCTGCTCTGCTTTTTTGTCTTTGAGCCGTTTTGTTTTGGACGTTTATGTTGCAACTCTCACACAGACTCACAAACAAACATGCACACACAGACACCTCCGCACAAACACTCCTATTTTCCCCACAACACAACCACGACATCATCATCATCATCATCGGCGGCGGCTGATTGTGTCTCTTGTTCTCCTTGCAGTCGCGGAAAGCCAGCGAGCAGTCAAAGAGCGTTGAGAGTAAGACAGACAGCATAGGCAGTGGAAGGGCCATTCCTATCAAACAGGTGAGAACCCACGCACGCGTTACAACCTCCTAAAATGCACCGGGTGAGTACACAACACCTTTTTGCGTTGGCCTGCACAACTCTTGTCTTCTGTCATGTTGACGCTTTCAATGCCAGCCATTAAAAAAAAAAAGGGAGGGAGTACCTTTGGGTGGCAGCCAATTTAGAACTGATCTTTCAAGGCTCACATGAGACAATGTAAAACACGGAGACTACTTTATTCATCGCAACAAAAAAAAAATTCTACCTTGTTTTTAAGAATCAGTTATTGAACATGGGTTGGTTTCACCCAAAAGACTGTTTGGAACCCTCAGAAATGCAGAAAACAAGCTTTTTTTGAAAAGATTTTTGCACAACAGAGACCTTGATGTTAATAATTTTTGCTTGAGTGACGCCATCGCAAGCATCCTTGTGAATGTGCCATAAATCTGCATTTTCTAGCAAAGCAATGTATTTAGAAAACTATTCAGAAGTGTAACAATTTTAGATTTGACAAAATTTAAAAGCTATTTGCACGCTATTTAGTAGTAGTAGTATTTAGGAATGTGTACGTGTGCATGTTTAAGTGCATTATGTGCGTGTGCAGCTACTTTACGTCATCGCTTGTACAGTGAAACTCCTCTAGAACGAAACCTACATGGGCGAAAACACCCCCTTATGTGAAAAAAATCTTCATGCATTAACACAATTGCCATTCTCCTGCCCCCCATACGACGAAACCCCCTGTTGCGTTATATGAAATCATTTTCTCTGCTCCAGCCTCGCGAAGACATTCACTACAACGAAGTCTTATCCAACAGTGACCTCTACTGGTTCTTTCGGAAACGGCAACAGCAACCACCACACTGGTTTACATAGTGAGCGATGTTAATTTTGGTCACAGCTGCGAGTTTCCTGGACTCAACATACTCATAGCTGCTCTGCCATTGGCTTACCGAGCATCATCCTGGCCTCCAAGAGGGACCTCACTGTCTATGTGTGTACATACTGACGCTAGAGCCGTAGCATCCGATTACCTGCTCAGAGTAAATTGTTTATGGCTCGACGGACATTCAAATAAACGAACGTTTCCTCAAATGCTTTACTTGTTATCATGCTAAAAACAGCCACGGGACGCTTCGTCGTCCTCGATGGCCTAGTTAGCTCTCGAAAAACCTTACGCTAATTAGCGCTCCAGTTTGCGTAAGGTTTTGAGCCTTCGAGAGCTAACTGTGGCCATCGAGGACTACGAAGCGTCCCGTGGCTGGCTTAAAAGTTCATTGCATGACATCAGCTGAGCAACGCTGTCTTGGGTTAGGGTTAGGTAGAGACAGTGAGATGGTGGAAAGAAAAGCCACGGGTCCAGAACTATTTGTTATTGTTAGGTTCAGACGAGCGTGGACGTTATAATGCTAAAATGGCTACAAAACGGACCTTTGGATGTCAAGCAGCTAAGACAAGAAGAGCTCTGATGCTGGAGAGGGTAAAAGTGATCAAAATGAAAGACGCAGCAAGCAAAATAAAAGACATTATCCAAGAAATTGATGTAAGTGAAAGTGAATGCTGATTGTAAATTTCCCAATTTCTTTCCCTTTTTTACTTTCTACACTGACAGTTTGAAGTGTCAAATAAGTGTGTGCTCATACTTATGCACGATTGGAATAAAAATAGAGTACACATACGTTTGTGTGTGCGTGTACACATCCGTGAGTGTGTGTGGGTGTGTGGGTGTGATTACATCTGAGAGCAAATTTGCTACAGTGAAAAACCCCCTGTTGTGAAATAACTCTTGCTGCAAACACGATTTCGTTGTAGAGGAGTTTCACTGTACTTCTAAATTGTATATTCTCTATCATCTTTTCTTTCTCATGTGACACTCTTTGTGAAGATTTAACATGACAGACACTACTTGTAAGGGTCAAATTTGCACAGTTCCGCCATATTCACAAGAGATCCAGTACTACCATGTGCTGGCCATAGTTAGTGTTTTGTTTTGGGGTTTTTCTTTGTTTCCCAGTTTACTGATCAAACCAGAGTTGCACAAGACTTTTCTCCGCCTATTCTCATTAAGAAAAAAAAAAAAAACACGTACCGGTAGTTGTCAACAACCCTGAAAGAGTTAAATGACGTCTACTATCCTAAAGGTTGTGTGCACACAAACCTGTTTTTTAACATTTAAACCCAATTTTTAAAATGGCAGAGCTCCCCCCAATGTCAATAAGAAAAGGAAATTAACAATTCTCTGCTTACTGCTTTTATGAACATCTTGTGTGACACATTGTACAAACATTCCATAACAACCAATTGCGCCCCTGTTTTTGTTCCTGTTCGCTTCCTCATTGGCGGTCATTTTGTCTCATGTCACAATTATTGAGTCCATGGCTACTTAAGATTGACCAAATATTGAACGGGCTTAATATTGACCCTGATTGTTTGGCAAGCATGAGGATAAAAAATACCTCGTACCCCACACAACAGGATAATTGCTCAGGATAATCTTTTAGAGAGACTCAAACCGATAATTGAGCCTCTGCTGACTTTGGTTGAAAGGTTGGGAAATTATGCTCCAATTTGGGCCGGTTATTGGCGTATGTACCCCGCTTAATGGCTGGAATTTTATTCAGTGATTCCCAACCACTATTGTGCTGTGACAGATGATCGGGTGTTCTGTGGCAAAAAGCCAATGTCACCTAATTGGGCAGATTATTTTTTTTCTTTTACAACAAAATAATATACTGTATCTTTTTCTATATCTTGCTCTTCCACTAGATGGCAGAAGGAACACTTATCGTAACCTGTTTATCCATCTGCCCTTCTGTTTCCTATTCATACAACAGAATAATAGTTTTATGTTCAACTGAACAGTTTTCACACAAAGTAAATGGTGTGTAAATTGAGATCACAATTTTTTTAGAATGTGAATGTGAATACACACACACACACACACACATACATTTCGTTTTTTTAAATTACATTTATGTTCGGTGGTTTATCGTGAGATTATCATAATGTAAAATATGTGCCGTGGCTCAATAAAGGTTGAGAAACCGATTTAAAGGCTTTAGGAGTTCTTTCATCTGTCGTTTGTTGAAATGGCCACTAGATGGTAGCACACTTCAGGTAAAGTGGGATCTCACAGCCCAGCATAAAGTGCCGCTGCGGTTTCTAAGTACAGTACAGTATTTCCATACTGGGAAGATATACAGTAGTATGTAACACAAAAGAAAATACGTAAATAAATAAAATCCTTAAGTGCGTGATGATTATCATGTCGGTTGTTCAGAATAATTGACGTGTTATCATAAATTCTGCCACAACGACATTTTTTTGAAAGACATTGCTGGAGAAATGTTCAGAAATTTTTATTGATGGCTGTTAATAATATTAGTGTATAGTGGAGCGGCCAAATACTATCAACAGGTCTCAGCATAATGTAGTGCACTACAAACTTCAACTACAATAATAAATATATAGATAATTAACCTTCTTTGAATCAAAAGTGAGCATTTGTTTTGCCTTGTGTGCATCATTTTGGAACGACGACATTTTTTTCCCATAACTATTGATACGGTGTATATGATCGTGGTAATTTGATGTAATGTCACGTCTTTTATGTTTAACGGTCACATGGCTGTTTTATACTCTGACCCTTAGTAAGTATTACACATGCACTGAAGTCAGACTTTTATATTCAGTGCACAAATAATTTGATTGCTTTTGTTTGTGCCATAAATATTCCATTGAATGATTAGTACATAGTTCTGTATATGGCTAAATGAATGCAGTCAAATAAATGATCCGATGTAAAAGTCATAGATAAATATAGTTTCACAAATAGTAAGATACTCTGAATATTAAATTCATTACACATTTGAGTACAAATCATTTCCAAAGTGTCGCTTTTTCAGAGTTATAATTGCTCACAATTATACACAAAGCCAGACATTAATGACTATCGATGCTCTTTTTTTTTTTTTAACATGCTACTCATTGGCATTCATTTGATTGATTGGAAAAGTGGCATTGAATATATTTTATCCCGGTAGTTTTTCAATGCCTCTAATTGTATTTTTAAATTTAAAGTAAGTAAAGATCAGTTTGCCTACTTTAATATTTCATACGGTGACACATTTGGATTGTCCTGCTTTTATTAGCATGCCCTACATTTTCAGCCCGCAATAATATGATAGTTTACATTAGATCTCTTTTCCTTGAAAAATATTAATTTATCCATAAATCTGCTGATTCCAAGTGAGCAAGAAGTTAAACACACACACACACACACACACACACACACACACACACACACACACACACACACACACACACACACACACTGAGCCATCTTGAGTTTAAACCCCAGCCACCTTCTTAAAGTATCATGGCAACTTTTGACAAAATCAGGCCCCACCCAACTCCCAACCCCCACCGCCTGTCCCTTCTCCTCCTACTTTTTTCTTTATCTACAAAGGAAGGGGGGTGATGAGAGGGGAAGTAATGTGAGTAACAGATTTGCAGACCAGTCAAATGGACAATCAAGGGGGGATCAAAGTGTCGATGTGGTCTTAGTTACCACTCCCTCTCATTGAAAGAGAGCCAAATTACGCATGGCGGGCCGATACCTTCCCCCCACTTCTTCCCCCTTTCCATCTATGAAAAAAGTGAGGATAACAATGGATTTACTGCTGAGGAGGTGTCGACAGCAAACACACGCGCACACACACACACACACACACACACACACACACACACACACACACCATCAATGAAGAAGAGATGTGCTTTTTTGCGGAGTAGACGATGCGCACCAACTCTGTCAGTGTGTTGAAGGTGGCACATACGGTAGCTTAGTCAGTTCAAGGAAAATGAATACAGGATGGAGATACCAATATCACAATGTATGGTACAGTTTTCTCTCACATTGAGGATTCTCAAACCGTAATACACACACCTCTAGAGCTGTTTGAAACATTTCTTTGTAAAATGCTGGTGAGCAAATTGCGATGAGATATTGAAGTTGGTGCAGGGTTTTAAAATGTGTGAGGGTGACTTTTGTTTTCATAGAAGTAGATGTTCTGTGCTTTCAACGTTAATCTAAATACAGGTTTCTCAGCATACACAGTTGGATTTTTTTCCTCCCCAGTTTTTTCCAACATCATTTATTTAGTTAGTTATTTAGGGGAGCGTGATGCTGGTATTCTAGCTTCCTATTTTCCATGTAATCAATGTTTATTAGCTTTTTGGGAACAATTTTGGGGTTAAATTGTTATTATTTTTTTCCCCTCAATGCATTTCTATGAATGACAATTTTACACTAATTTTGGCTTTTCATGCGCCAGGCCGGTTACAATCCCCTGCTTAACTGTACAGCTAAAAAGGTTGGATCAATTGAATCTGTGATTTAAAAAAAATATATTATTTTAACTTGGGAATCTGCTCCAAAATCCTGATCGTGTATCTTATTCTGTAATGATGCAGGGATTCACAATCTGTGGTTGTATGCACCCTAGGGCTACTGTCTGCTTCGTATCTGAGTATGGTACATCTTTCCTTTCTACACATCTAAGACAAAACTACATCACATAAGAAAAACAGTAACTACTCGGTAACTGAACATGCCTCCCTGTGCCGTATGACCCAGTATTATTACGCCGCCATGCCTACTAAATCATTGTGTACTATTTATAACCTCGAAATGTCGTACGTTTGTACCGTCGTAAACCGAAACACCATAGTGTGTATAATTATGTATTGTAGATATTTTTGTTTTGTTTTGTTTAATTGCTCTGCCCTTTGATTTGGGTTATTACATAATCAGTGTGTCATTAAAATGATGCATATCATCAATCTTCTTGTGAGGTACTCTACGATTTTGCTGGTCCTGGTGCTCCTGCAATAGGAAATACGTTCCCGCCGTCTTCAAGTGATGCCCATACAGCACCCTCACAACATTAAGCCCACTCGTCATTTGTCGGCAACCGGATGTGACACATATGACAAATGATTCCCTTATGTTGTTAAAGATTTTCACATTATCGTGGTGGTGTCTTCTATCGATCTGCTTCACGGCGCCGATGAATAATAAGAAGAAGCGGCGCGTTCTGATTGCACGTATAGATTAGTGCACGCCCCAGCAAGATCATGAGATGAACAGCATATTTTCTTGTAGAACACGCGACGTAACGGCGGCCCGGTTGCCAGCGGCACCCTCATTTTGCTCTCTATGGTTAGAGAGCGGTGTGCAAACTTGTTTACATTTATTTTATTGATGGCAAAGAGAGGGGTGGGGTGGAGGGGGAGTGATTAGCTGAAGGACATCATCAAGTTTACCATAAAAGCCTCCATTAAAAAAAAAAAAAAAAGTAATTAGGTTAAAAGCACTTTTTGAAATCCTTCCTAAAAACTTTAACAAGAGTTTGTTGAAAAACAAAGTGAACTGTGTGTTATTTGAAATTCATATTGCTTGATTGCTTCAGTTTTTTTTGTCCTAAGTATGTAATTGGATGAGCATTAATATGCAAAATAATCAATTATGGCAACATCTAGCAAACTTTAGTGTTTTCATCACGCCATATTTTCTTCTTTATTGTAATACTTTGATGTTGCAATTATACAATGGCGTTAATACAAAAAATATGTTGGACCACCTTAATATTTAAAAAAATCTAAATGAATCCATCTTAAATATAATTAATATTAAGTGATTAATGTGATGATGATGATGATGAAGTTCAAATAGATGAAATGATATGTAAATCCAAGCACTTGTTATTGCTATTATTAATAACAAATACATGCGCAGTCACAAAATTATTGTGAGAACAAATAAATGGCCCAATTACAGTGATTTTATCGCAAATATGGGTAATTGAATCACACCGTTGACATTGACGACAGTGTGGAAAATGACACGCGGCAAATCTATATGGGAGACAAATGAGATTTATTCATCCACTTCTGTGCTAAAAAATGTATTTCTTTTTGTCTGGTAAAAAAAGTAGCAGCTACACTTTCTGATGCAGCACTCATGCACTCACACACATGCGCAAACGTGCACACACACACAAAGTGAGGGTCGGGATTAGGATGATTGTCGGCAAACAGCCTGGTGCCCGGGTCACCGGCTGTCCATTTCCTGATGTGTTAATCAGGATTAAAGCCTGCAGTTTGGGTCTTGCAAGCAAACACACTCACACCCTCCTGCTTCTACTCAGTCTCCCACACACACCCACACACACACACACACACACACACACACACACACACACACACACACACACACACACACACACACACTTGGTGGCTGTAAAAGCACAAACATCGGTCATGTTTAATCCCCTAATTAAGCGTGCCCCTCCTCACCATTTAACCCCAGAGAGCCTGCTGGCCCATACACTCAAAGGCGTTTGGTCACCTCCAGCTGAGGATCCTGCTTTGTTTATCAGTGGATTCCCTCGGCAGATAAGGAAACCTTAATACCCCCCCTCTCCTACGCCCTGCACCCCTACCTCAGATGATAAAATCCAATAGAGAAAAAAGGCACCGCGTGGCCTTTGAAGGGGGCGATCACACTCCCTAATCCCCTGGATTAGGGGGGTCTTCCAGAGTTCGCCGTGCTATGTGTATGAATGCAGGGAGGTGGTCGGAATGTGCCCCAAAGGAACATGGAGATGGTGGAGACGGTCACCACAATGAATCACTCGCGTCACTAAAGATGACAGCCAATCTTGAATGAAAATCAATTTAATATCTGGTTTTAAAAAGTAAATCACACACATAACAACACGTTTATAGTGGCTATTCTATGTTATTGGCAGAGATATTTGAGGATTTCTATTAGCACTTAATTTTACAATTACCATATTTGTATGCTTTAAATTAATTCGTGTAGACCATTGGCAAAACCATATCCTGGTAGAAAACGTCCTAGATTGGTACTTTTATCTATACTTGCAATAAAGTGTTTTTATTTCCCTTGGCACATGCCCCCCCACCTTCTCAAAATTTCATACAAATCAGTTGTCCTCTCTGTGAAAAATATGATAACAAACAAATAATCTGCAATGAAATATGTGACCTCTTTAGTGGAGGTGATTTAGGTGCATTCAATGCAGCCTGTCGGCCATATTTGTGCCATGCCTTTGCACAAGGCTGCCATTTTGGGGCACTACGGTGCTGCAGGGGCTTCAGTGTAAACTTTGTGTAAAAGTGCAGTGGCACTCTTTTTTTTGGCCTGAATTCACCGCAATGGGAACTTGAGCGCTTTTCACACAGTGTCCCGGCCTTTCTTGTGGAATGCGTTTCCACAAGACCTGCCGTATTTGTGTAGTTAAGTGTTGCAATTCAGCTGCAAACTTTATGTGCAATGACATTGTTTTGTCAGTTGAAGTCACTTTTGAATGTAGCATGTGGGCCATTTTTGTGTGGTGGGCAATTTTTTACAACAGCCATTTGTAGAAAAATAAACTTTAACAATGTAGCATTGGTAATTTTCTAAATAAAAGCCTTTCATTTCATTGTCTGTCATTATTTATAATGCATGCCGGCCATTTTTTGGTGTAATGTTTGCTGCAATGCTCACTTTGTTGGAAAAAGGTCCACTAGTGTTTAACATTTCGTGCAATTCAGGACGACATTCCCAGTGTGTTCCCATTGCTCTGAGCGTTCTGCCTAATAGCGACGCTAGCTGTTTTGATGGTGTTTAACGTCCAATGATGGCTGCCGCTCACCGCGCGTGATGTCGTCTCTTCCAGGGAATCCTCCTGAAGCGAAGTGGCAAATCCCTCAACAAGGAGTGGAAGAAGAAGTACGTCACGCTGTGCGATAACGGCGTCCTCACTTATCACCCCAGCTTACACGTGAGTATTGTCGCGCCCGCCGGCCCCTCCCCCTCGCATTCCATTTCTTTTTCAATCGGGTTTATGTGTTTGGTCTGCTCCTTTCGTCTCGACTGCTGAGCTTCACTCTCTCTCCCTCTCTATGCGATTACATTTACAACCACTGCTGCATCAGAGTCGATTACAAACACGTAGCTAATGATTCGCCTGATCTTGATTGCTATATAATGGCTGTTTAAGCCACTCTCGTGTCTCGGGCATTAGTGTTAAGCAAGAGGGCGTCCTGGTGGTCATCTCCCCCTCCCGCGGTGCTCATTCCCGCCGATGGCTAATGGAGACACGGCCGTGTCTCGGCTCCACGATGCCTTTTACTTGTAATGGCTCTCCCCGCGTGGCAGCCGAGCCTGACCGGCCCTCCACATCCATCTTTGTCACAGTCCCGCCGGGCCTCTAATACGGCTTATACACTCGCTGGCTGTCAGTGCCTCACCGAAGAACGGCCGTCCTTATCTGCGACTCTTCCTTTGCCAGTCAATATGTTTGCATGCATGCTTTGAGTGAGGTAAATATCAATATTTAACATGTGAGAGACATGACTGTTGTAGCTGTTGTATTACCAAGACTGGCCTGCGGGAGGTAGAGTGGCGCCACAGGGCATCCAGACATCTGAAAAATACAAAGAAGAATAGTCGTACAAAAAGCTCGGTTCACTTTTGTGGTAACAATATGTTATGTGAAGTGAAATCCAGAAAATATTCTTTTTTTTTTTTTTTAAACGAAAGTAAGCCAAAAAAGCAGTTCTTTTCTGAAATATTTATTTTGTGCAATGAAACACTTTATTTTCTCCCCCCCCAATTTTGCTGCTCTTGACTGCAAATTTCCCCAGTGTGGGACAAATACAGGTTATCTTATATTATCTTTATTTTATTTTTAATAAAAGAAAATACTTTATTTTAAAATAGTACAGTTAAAAATGTGCTTCCCAAAACCGGTGTTAATTTTATGTTAAGCAGGTTTGTCGGTGTCTGCTGAACGTAACTATTAAAGTTAGACTGGGATGTCATGTTTCACCGCTATTTTTTTACAATTTTCTTTCGACTGTCACCTACTTTTGAATTACCAGACCAAATACTTTTGCTTGTAAATGACCATTTTTGGCTTTTCAAGCAGGGTTGGGAAAACTCATCAACTAATCATGCCATACCCGTTTTAAAAACTTGATCACTTTTTCAAATGTTAGAATTTTTTTAGCCTTCAAAAAACCTTTTTCATATTAACAAGCAACCAAAATGGCAGAGTTTTCATTTTATTGTTTGTTGATGACAAAGATAGGATGTCGAAAATGGAACCAAAATGGTCAGTGGGTTCTTTTCGGGGGGGTTTGGTTGGGTTTTTTTTTGGGTGCAATTTTCAAAGTTAAAGTGTGAGGACTAGCGCACTTGCCACCACATCTTGCGGAGCTAAGGCTTAGTGATGATCAATAAAATAATTTTTGTGCGGTTTCTCTGTGTAGTCCAGTACCAGCAGGTACACTTCTCCGGCCCTATGGTCGGGTACCACTGCATTCGAGCATCTATTCATCCATCCATCCATCCATCTTCCGATCCTCTCGCAGGGAATACTGGAACCTATCCCAGTGGGCAGTAGGCAGGGGACACCCTGAACCAGTTGCCAGCCAATCGCAGGGCACACAGAGATGAACAAACATCCATACTCACACCAAGGGACAATTTAGAGCGTTCAATCAGCATGCCATGCATGTTTTTGGAATGTGGGAGGAAACTGGAGTACCCGGAGAAAACCCACGCAGGCCCAGCGAGAACATGCCAACTCCACACAGGGAGTACCTCTGCACTGTGAGGTTGAAGCCCTAACCATGGCACGACCGGGCGCCTAGCATCTATTCAGACACCATAAATAAATGAAAGCTATTAACGTCTTTTGTCTAACGAGACGGGTCAGCCTCGGAGCAAATGGAGTCTGGTGCAGAAGCGAGCATCTTAATTTACAAGCCGGGCTGCGCCGTTACAGTGATGTACGTAATTGACTGAACTTGCTATCACTTGATCATTACAGCCATCACAGGTCACTGGGCCGCTCTATGAATGTGTGGCCTCACGTAGGGGAACGCAGAATGAGGGTTGCCTTCGTTCCATAACAGCTTGTTCGGAGCTGCGGAGCGAGGAAGTGTGTGAGGGGGAGGAAGCGGGACAAGAGAGGCTGGGAAAAGGAGAGAGAGACGAACGAGGGAACGAGCGGGATCCTTTAATTTCACAGCCAGCCAAGCCATCCACACAATCACCTTCTGTTAATTCTATCTGCTACATCAATTAAATTGTTTGTAGAAACTAATTGAATGTGGCTTAATCACACATCTTAATAGCTTTGCACGCTTCGATCTGGCTGTTAATTCCCGCAATAAAACGAAATGAGAGCGCTCACTGGGTAATTAGCAAGGAGACTCAGGAAAGAAATGAGTGCTTTATGACTTGGTAATAAAAGGCAGGAGCCGGTGGGGGGGACGGAAAAGACGGCCGTGTCGTCGCCGCTTTCTGGTTTTGTTTTTGTTTTTCTGTCTTTCTGCTGAGCACGATGATTTTCACCAGTGCTTCTCACATTTGGACTTTGAAGCAAATTGCAAGAGAGCGAGTGGTTGCTCTCATTATGAGGCTTATCAAGAGTTGGCGTGGACCCAGGTGATGATGTACTAGGTGACGTCATTTCATGGACTAATAACATAGCCAGTTCTCGCTAAATTCATCTAATAGTTTAAAGAAAAGGGTTTCATCCTACATTTATGTTTAACGCTATTTTGCACCACTCATTACTTAACAGTAATAAATGACAACAAATTTGTTTGTTTATTCGATCAGTTGTTTGGCTCCAGCAACACAAATGCATCCGCATTAGCCATGTAATTAGCCATTAGCATGACATGCTAAATGGCCAAAGTGTCAACATCAACGGTGACGAGAATGAAACAACGTAAGCTTCTTTTACCGTCATTTATTGGGCCAAAAGTTCCAAGAAGTAGTCCGTGAATGCAAAACAAACCCAGTGACGTGGCGACTGTACACCCGTTAGTGTCATTAGTATGTTGCCTGAGTGTCCGTTCCTGTTGTCCACGTGTCATTTATGTGTCATTTAACCACTTGTGGGGTTGCGGTGACATCTCCTTGATAATGTTCGAACAGTGTCCACTCAGTGTGACTACTGAACAAATGGACTTTCAATTTGTTTTTCCCTCCATCGTTAAAACTGTTTTGGCTCCCATAGGACTACATGCAGAATGTGCATGGGAAGGAGATCGACCTGTTGCGGACGACGGTCAAAGTACCTGGGAAACGACCGCCGAGGGCGGTGGCCACCACCGTGGCCCCCACTGCGAGCCCCAAGACCAACGGGATGACCAAGGACCGCAGCGCCCTGCAGCTGGGCATCGGCAACACAGGTAAGGATAGATGCAGATCAAATGATTACAAACCAGCAAACACACACAAAAAAATTTCTTCAGCCCAATTGCCAATTTATAGGTGACACATTTAGCAAAGGAGAGCTTTCTAAATGTGATCAAAGTCTTAAATTTAGCTTCCTTCACAACGTCTTGCTCCTCAGTATAATGACTGTCATTACTGTACTCATTCTATGTCCCGGGTTTGTGATTCATCATAAAACGCACTGCAGGTTAATTACGCGCTATCCACATGTTCCACACATGCAAATTAACTGCCTGGTACATAGTTAGCGTAGCACAATGAGACCTTAACGAGTGAGCGCAAGAAGCATCTTAATACTCCTTCATCACCGATGCTTTTAAACAAGTTGGCAGCAGGAAGGTAAAAAAAAAAAAGTTTGCTTTTGTCACAACGTGGTTTCGACCTACAGCCTAGTTGTGTCTATGCAAGGTTGAAGAGAAGCTCGTCTGGTCCAAAGCGTCATGGCAGAGGTTCAAGTTTTAAAAATAAAACTCCCAGTGAGCCGCAAACTGGCATGCTAAAACTGCAACTGGACAAAGGGCCCACGTTTAAGAGTAATTAATAATAATTAGCCCCCCCCCCATGTCGAGGGAGGTGGGTGCTCCCTGGAGCCAAGCGGCCGGGAAGTGGGGTTCCGAGCCAAATAGCACAGGACTCTCTGCGCTGTCCTGGCAGGTCCCTAGCGCCGCAGAATGGCTCAATTAGTCAAAATGGAGAGAAGATGAAGGAGTTTGTGGTGTCACGATCGTCGGTCCCACTTTGGAACAGGGCAGGCCGGTTTTTGGTGGGGGTAAAACGGCACTAACTGGTTCCGAAAGGTTTCAGAAAGGTAAATTCCCGACATTATCTGCCGCCGTGCGCGTCTGGGAACAAAGCGAGGAGATTGGCCTTCATCTCCATTTAGCGAGAGAAAGGTTACAAATCACATCAGGTCTCTCTCTTCGTGGAGGACCCTCTTCTGATTATGCGATCATGGTTTTGATTTCATTAGACATGCAATTGATGAGGGGAACAAAGGGGTAATTTCTCATTCAGGGCGACCAAATCACAAGCCTTGTCTTTGCCTTTGGTAATTCATGCATCCCTCGCTTCTGAAGACCTTTATAATCACCGTCAGGAGAGGCATAGTGCCGGCGAGGCAAAGGAGGGGCGGGGCGGGGCGATACGAGAAAATGAAGAGCTAAGAGTGAAGACCACTTTGCCAGGCGTGCGTCCATCTTTAATTGCTCTGCCGGCTGCTGAACGGAACCCTTTTCGACATGATCCCCCAAGTTTGTGCGTAGCTGCTGACAGATAAGCGTCCTCCAACTACTAATAGGCCTAGTCACTTTTAGTTAAGATTCCAGCGGAGAGGGGTGCATGAACCTGCTGTCTGCTCTTGTGAAATGAAACGTGTTGCTCGAGTCGAATGTCGAACAAAAGTTAAGCACTATCTCACACTGAAACTTCATTTTTAGATACTGTATGATCCTCGTGGTGAGTATACATCCAATGTCAGATGTGCGCTGTCCGACTACAGAGGCTCCCGTTGTGTACTTACGGCCGCAACGTAAATCCAGTTAGTCATATTTAGGGCCCGAACAGCGACGGCTTAAAATTATGATCAATAGTCTTTGCAGAAACACAACCAAAATACTATGATAATTGGAATACACTGTACTTTATTTTTGTTGGAGAGAGATGATATTCCTAATACTCTGACATGACCACGGGTGATTTGGTATTATACTGGTCAGCAACTTTTTATTTTATTTATTTATTTATTTATTTTTAGTTCACAGGCGTTTCTAGGTTGTATTTGTATGTATGTATGTATGTATGTATGTATTTATGTATTTATTTATTTGTTTGTTTTTACCCTGACTCTGAATCTGCCCGTGGTTTTTTTCTGGAGCACATCAGCTTTTCATAATAAAAACAATAATGATAATAAATTATCTAATGTAGCAATAGGTTTAGTAATATGAATTAAGTGTTGGGTTCAGCGAGTTGAGTGGAAATGTTTTTTTCTGAAACGTCATCGCGACAAAAAGCATATTGTGCGAGCTTTCTGAAGGTCACACTTAAAAATAAAATCAATGAAAATATCTCAAAAACCTGGTTTGCTAAAAAAAAAAAAAAAAAAAAAAGGAAAGCCATTTAAAAAATTAAAGAACCCATAAAGTCATCTGGGCGGCCCGGTAGTCCAGTGGTTAGCACGTCGACTTCACAGTGCTGAGGTACCGGGTTCAATTCCAGCTCCAGCCTCCCTGTGTGGAGTTTGCATGTTCTCCCCGGGTCTGCGTGGGTTTTCTCCGGGTACTCCGGTTTCCTCCCACATTCCAAAAACATGCATGGCAGGCCGATTGAACACTCTAAATTGTCCCTAGGTGTGAATGTGAGCGTGGGTGGTTGTTCGTCTCTGTGTGCCCTGCGATTGGCTGGCAACCGATTCAGGGTGTTTCCCCGCCTACTGCCCGAAGACAGCTGGGATAGGCTCCAGCACCCCCCGCGACCCTAGTGAGGATCAAGCGGTTCGGATAATGGATGGATGGATAAAGTCATCTCTGATTAAAATTTGTTGTTGACCGACCAGTGTTATTTATTATTTGCTAACTATATGAAACAACACATAACTTGTCATGTTTGGTAACCGAGACAGAATCCGACTTGCATAAACCTGATAACAAAATACACAATAAAACAATTTTAATTCTGGTGTAGCACGTACAGTATGCTAAAAGAATAATATGGAGCGGTCGAAGTGGGCGGACATCGCGGGACGTCAGCATGTTGGTGGGAAAAATGATGATGATGATGATCATCATCATCATCATCATAGCGGTGTATTACACGGCGGCAGATGATGTGCCGGCCAGCCCTGCATTAGCATGATCGCGTCATTATGCCAATACTCGTACATAATGACAACAACTCCACTGAGGGGTCGGGCCTCGTCACGGCTCATCAGCTCGCTGACGGCCTTGGCCTAAAGTGAGGCGAGACGCTTCCCGCTTAATCCATCGCTTCTACTTATCAACAGCGCCTCCCTCCCCCAAACTGCCATGGAGAGTATCTATGCTCTTATCTTTATGCACTTTGTGTATTACACAACCATTCTCCTGTTGTCTAGTAGCCTGTTCGGTTCATTTCACATATGTGCATTGAAATTCTTAGTAATGGGAGTTAATAATGAGATACTAACAATGATTGGTGAGATCCCCCCCGCCCCCCCCTGTTGCTAGCACGCTTGGATAATTACATCTCCTGTTATGTGATGTTATGTTATGTTATGTTATGTTATTGTATGGGTCAAATTGGCCCATGTTTGAATGTGGAGAAAAAATAAAACTTCCGCTGACCTAATTTTTGCTATTCTTTGTTGCTTATAAGATTTTCTGGATTTTAACCCTTTCATGCACCCTGTAACCTGATAACATGATAAGATGTCCACTGTAGTAACCGCCATTCCTGAAAGGGTTAAAGCTGATCAGCGAGTACAAAAACAAAAGAAAACAATGACAACTAAACACTGAACCGATTAGAAGTTGGACCATCCTATTTAAACAACGTTTTTATCTACTGCAGAACAGTTAGGGGTTTTGGCCCATCTCGGCCCACAGGAGCCCATGCCTTAATTTGGACAGGACGTTGGCTATTTTGGCTCAAAGCCGCAGCTTCTTTTTACAATTACATGTGAGGCCCAATGAAGAGCTGTCAGTTACCCACAACTCTGACCTAAACTCAAGATCATATTTTTGGAAATCTAAAATACAGTAAACAGCCTGATGTAGTTGAAACATTGCACATTTTCTGGAGTCAGTACGGAAAGTTTTGAATCACCATCGTCCATTCCAATGTCAGAGAAGTGTTCAAAGCAGTGTGTACATACCTGCTGTTGCATTTTGACAAATTGGAATATCAAAATAATTAGATTTTAGTTGTTCAAAATATGAAACTGATACAGATTCATTAAAAACAGGGGAATACTTGACAGAAGGTGCCTAATTTTTTTTATTAAAAATAATTGTTTTTGTTACATGTTATATTCAATTTTTGGAGCGGATTGGAGGTTTCTTAGCTGTAAACTATAGTCATAGAATATGAAATAAAAATAAATAAATCATGAAATATTCCCATGTATTTAAGTAAATAAATATGAGTTTTACTTTTTGAAGTTATTATAATTTGAGATGCACCTTGTAATTGTTTTTGCATTGTGTTTACGTCAAACCCTTTCGATGCCTTCACTGACCCTCCGAAAGTTGACCAGCCGTCGTCGTCTTTATTAGCGTCCATATTGGTTCCGCGACGCTCCCGGCTGGAGTTGTTAGCTCTTTTGAATGCCACAAGCTGATGATTATTTCTCCACTGTAATTACATTATCGTCCCCTTTATGCAGGAGTGGTCTGTGGGGACTAATGGGTGCAGCCATGTATAATTCATTTATCATTAGCATCCAATTTGACAATTAGATGTGATTGTTGAATTTTAAATAGCAGTAGAATCTCTTTTGTCGTTATCTGTTTTTCATCGGCGAGAGTCAAACTTTCTTTAAAGCAACAATATGTGGTAATTTTACCTTCATAAAAAAAAACAGCTTTTGAATTAATGGGTTGTGTCGAGTGGAATGCTGTCGCTGTTGTTGCCCTGGTAACTCAAGCAAACCATGGAAGTCTGGAATAATTCTTGGATCGGACAACTTTTGTCTTATTTTGCTTATCACTTTTGTCTCACACACACGCACACACACACACACACACACACACACACACACACACACACACACACACACACACACACACACACAAAATTTAGAAAGATAATGGATTCATGAAGTAAGGTCGGCTAATTCTGTTAGTATTGAGATTACTTTGCCATTTGTAGTTTAAAAGAACACAGATTTAACATTTCATGTGTGTACTTGGAACAAAATCAGCATGTTCAAAAATGAACTTTTTAACACCATCATTGACAAATGTATCCATTTGAACCCTTTCAGGGACAGTGGTTAGTACAGTGGACGGCCTATCATGTGATCAGGTTAGAGGGTGCATGAAAGGGTTAAAGTTGTCTTTATTTGGTATGAAAGTTACTTTGCTTGGATTGATTAATATATTGGTTAGTCAGGTTTCATCTCTCGCTCTCGCTCGCTCTCTCTCTCTCTCTCTCTCTCTCTCTCTCTCTCTCTCTCTCTCTCTCTCATATAAACAATGTTCATTGCGTTTCCCGTGTTTTGGTCACTTTAGGATAATCATGGGAAGATTATTCTTTAAAAACAATCTAATTTTGATTACTTATTGCTTATTATATACATTATGATTGAGCATCCATAGTGTTCATGTGCTGCCTTTATTTCTATTGTAACAAAGTTTCTCATTTTATTGCTTTCCTCCTCTACCTCCCCCTTGCGCTACTCCTCTTCTGCTCTGATTTCCGCGCGCTAATTTTCCTCTTCGTGCCTCAGCATGATTCTCCCGCTGTCACTCTCGTTCCCACTCATGCTGCGATGGCGCTCCCTCCCCCTCTGGGACACCAAGATTAATATTCTTGGGCCCAACAAGATAATTACCGATACTAATTAGACATGATTATGTGAATTTGATACACTTATTACTCTAGATAATGAGTAGGACATATTATCCTAACAAGCGCCCGTGCCGCTTAGTTTACCGTGTGACACACACACACACACACACACACACACACACACACACACACACACACACACACACACACATACTATAGATGTTCAGCTGTTGTGGCCTCAATCATAAGCTAATGTCTAATCATAAAACAAAAGGCCCGGAACAAAGAAAATTTAGTATTTGCTCAATAAAGTTGTATATATATTTTTGCTAATGTCCTAATTGAATTCCCCTCACCTCTCCATTAACATTGAAATGTTGTTCATTATTCTGGCGTTTCGCATACTCTTTTGACAATGTGTGGCCTTTTTGGGGGTCTCAACAATGCCAAAAATGAACAAATATTTGCACAGGCATGTCTTTTGTTGTAAATTCATATACAGTAGCCCTCCCCACGGGCGCCCCTGAAAACTTTGAAAAAATTAGCCTCAGACCCCAGTTCAGAGATGATCACACATTTCGCTGAGCGTGTGCATTGTATGTTTGTCAAGTGCCCCACATAGAACAGAAAGTTGGCCATTTTCGTTCCAGAGCTTGTATTTTGACAAACTTTTATAACCAGTGGTATTATAACCAGAGGCCAGCAGTTGTGCCGTGAGATAAAAGTCCCAAAATAATTTACCGACTACAAATATGTATTTTTTCCCCCAAATCTATATATATATACACTGTAGTTACTGTACTTCCATCCAACCAACCATTGTCTTCATTTTTCTTGACATTTTGTTTGGTGGTGTTCCTTGAGCTTTTTCCTCCTCATTTCAATAATTGTGCCATGACTCAATCAAGTCTGGGAAATGCCGTCCAGGGCATTTCGTCATGATTTGATGATCATTTTGAGGATTTGCCTTGAAAAAGGGAGCGTGAGGTGCCTTGCAGCTTTAATTCTTGTTCTTGCTCTTAATAAATGGCAAAGAGGTGTGAGTTTATGATGATTCTGAATGTGCCCGCGAGCTGGAGGAAGCACCCCGCATGGTGCCGCTGAGCCCATGAATTAGTGAAGAGGCATCAGCGGCTTGCCTGATTGGAGGTTCGGAGGAATGCGCCTGCTGACGCCAACGCAGAGAGATGGATGTGCCAGTCGGAGGGATGAGGCGAGATAATTAGCCTTCAGAGTGTACCTTGTTAATTAAGGCCTAATTAGAGGAGCTTTGTGTGTGTGTGTGTGTGTGTGTGTGTGTGTGTGTGTGTGTGTGTGTGTGTGCGTGCTTCTACAGAAATAAACCCAACAACTTTTGACTCTTTTCCCTCGTTCACAAGCGCGCTAACTCGCGAACTTCTTGTCTTTGCCTTGTCTCCAGGCGCCTCACACTCCAACAGCAGCTCGTCCCTGCAGACGGGCGCATCCTTGTTTGGCAGCAGCAAGGACGGAATGCACCAGCGTTCCTTCTCCGTTTCCAGCACTGACCAGTGGAACGACGCTATCAACACCAGTACGAGCAGCGCCGCCCGTAAGTAACGCTTAAAGATAAACTAAGCTCACATAAGGCCATATAAACATTTCCGGCGTTCTTGGTTCGAATCTCATACATATATGTTCATATGTACATCTGTGTTTAATGAAGGCTCAAAATTGCTCAAAGGTGTTTTTTATATGTGCCTTGTCCAAAGTAGCCTCAATCGGCTCCAGCTCATCCGAGACCTTTAATGAGGACAAATTAGAAACCGAGGACAAATTAAAACGAGATCACTTAACTACTGATCACCGTATTTTCCGCACTATAAGGCGCACCTGAATGCATTCAATTTTCTCAAACGCTGTCAGTGCACTTTATAATCCGAGGCGCCTTATAAATGGATCAGTATTGTGTTTTCTTGGAAGTAGTATTTTAAATGTTCTGTAAAGTGCTTTGTTACAGCTGCAGCGGTTGTGAAAGCTCGATATAAATAAAGCTGTATTGTAGTGTATTCCCTTTAGCGTAGCTCCATCTTGTGGATGCATCAGACAACCACAGCCACTATTGTAGCTTCTATTCTATGTGCCTTATAATGCAATGCCCCCTAAAAAATGTAAACTGTTTTAAAATAGGCCATTCATTGAAGGTGCGCTGTATACTTCGCAGCCCCTTATAGTGCGGAAAATGCGGTATTTTGAATTTCCTCTTGAGGGATTAGAATCAGTGTAATATTTTGTTTTTAATGATTGCAATTAAGTTATGATGAGGTGAAGATAACAGTCAAGATATACTTAAATATATTCAAGTTAGGGTAAGAGAAAAGACCACATGGCGAGAATTACATTAAGATAATTGAAGCGGCTAACTCAGAAGAGACTCAGAAGGGTTGTAATCAAACAAAACAATGAGGTGCGACTAAGTTCATTTAAAATAAACGTTCTCTTAATATGACAGAATGAGTTTTGTGATTTAAATTTATGAAAACATAAAATTGGCTAGATTTGGCTAAGATTAGTTTAACATGAAGTGTTATATTGGATGAAGATGAGATTCTTGATGCGAGGTCCACATGTAAAGACAATCAATCTGTTTTTGTCCCGATTTGGCTCCTACCTGACCAAGGACATCAAACTCCCAACATTTTACATCTTGTAAGATTGTTTTATAAGACTGTCCTTATGGGTAAGGTGTGTTAAGAAGTGGGTTTGTCTCGCTAATATGGTCCAAAACCAGTCGCGGACTCACCAAAAACAAAAACAAAAAAAAGCGAGGGAATGCAAAAGGTTTTTCTTTCTTCTTTTTCTGTCACCTTAGTGGCCAACCTGATCTTGTTGTTGTTTTTTTGGGGGGGTTGTTTGTTTGGGTTTTTTTTGTATGTACAGTCAAACCTCGGTTTTCGAACGTCTCTGTTTTCGACCAAAATTTCATTTTTTTTATGCCTCGGATGACAACCGAATTTCGGTTCTCAAACAAACTGAGCGTGCTTGAATGCGTCACTTGACTCTTCTCGCCTTCCTTACACGAGGAAGTGACGCTTCCTCGGGTAGGCGAGGAAGTGGCGCTTCCTCGTGTAGCGTTCCATTGTGGGCAGACGTGTTCAATAAAGAGTTTTTTTTTAAGAGCGTGGTTTCGGTTTTCAAACACATTAGTTTTCGAATAGCCTTCTGGAACGGATTATGGTCCAAAACGGAGGTATGACTGTCCATGGTTTCCTCAGATGGCTGGAAGTGTTTTCAAAAGTTCAAAAAATATTTCCTTGCTGAACTTGCCACCAGTGTTAATATTACTTTGTAAATGAGTACCATATCACTTTTTTATCTTTATGTGCGGGGTCTGCCAAAGATAGAATATATTTTCATATTGGAACAATCCTGCGGTTAACATCAATAAAATCAAATACAGTAAAATTAGGTTTAGAATGACTTAGCTGCAAGAAACAATTAAAAAGAGTAAAATTGAATCAGATCTTGTTCGACGGTGTTTTATGTTGCAGAAATGAATACCTACTATTCCATCTTGCATGTTCATGTGCCAACCCACAAATATGAAATAAGGTGACTTGAGAAGAAAATGTCTGAATTTGTTGTATTCATTCCCAGGGTTGTATATTCATGAGAATTTGGGTAATTTAACGCAACACGCGTTACGTGTGTTGCGAGGCTCATTTAGCTGATGAGCTGATCAGACCTTGCGATCATCTACGTGACCTTTTGAGCGCGCGCGGAGCCGAGTCCCACTGAAGGTTAACTTCCTGCCAACCTCGTCGTACCATCGGTGCCGGCGACTGAAGTCAAATAATGTATTCAGCATGCGCGTCTTTGCCTTCCATCATAGCCCTCCCGCACCCCCATCATCACCCCCCCTTGCTGCTCTTTTCTCTTGCGGGGAGGAAAATGAATGTTTTTCGGGGGTACCATTCATCACCAGTTATTTCCCTCTCTTTGTGCTTGGCAGTAAAAAAGCACTTAAATGCACATCAACAGAATAACAGTCATTTCCATGCATGTTTGCACTCTGGTAGTTCTCATTAGATTGGCGGCGACACCCCCCACCCCACAATAGTACACCCCCGCCCCCACTCCATCCCCATACCTCCCCGCCCTCTCCCATGGGCCGTGGCAGTTTAAAGAGCGCACTTTATGAGCGCTGCAGGAGGCCGACTGCGAGACCCTCGTCGTCGCGACGCACGAGCCCGCTCGCTCATTTGGAGGCGCAGCGCGATCACGTCTGCCTTGGACACCGCAGCCGTCAGCCGTGAGCAACAAGCCCCAAGCACAATGATTTCAATTCACGTACAAAATCTATGTTGTCTAGAGTTCAGCTAACGAAAAACTACAACTACAAAACTTACTGTAATTATGGCCGAAAATGTACTTTGTCATCTTTGGCAAATAAATTCATGCATGAGCATTATTTCTGTCCTTACATTTCGTACTCTAGGAAGGCCATTAGCCAGAAGAAGGAAGGTCAATTAGTGGTCTGGGAGTTTTGGTCCTGTTACTCTTTGTTGCTTAGAAGCGATGTGATCTAGCAGCAATAAAAAAGCGTCACCAGATGACGACAAGCCACAAATTCACAAATTTTCAAAGCAGTATTATACACTGCACTTTTTGTAATTCGTCTTTTACAGTATCCATATTTGATTTGTAAATCTTTGTTTTTAAAATATTTTTATATTTTATATTATATTTAATATTTTTTAAATATTACTTACCATGATGGGTTTTTTAATCTTGCACACAGTAAATACAAAAAAACAAAAACACTTAAGCTAATAAAAATTCAATTAAGACGAAGCGCTTTTGACAAAAAGTAACAAATACTGTACTATGAAATCCCGCTCTGAAAATTAATTAAAATGACGACGTCTGGTCTCATTCATGAGCCACATTTGTCCTTTTTTTGTACCTCAAAAGGTACTATACAAAGGGGCATTTTGAGTGCAGTAGACACTCATTTCCTTCCGTTGAATTGGGCGTCCATCGCTTTCGGGTCTCTTCAATCGAGTTTCCACCTGAAATTAGCACCCGACACAAATTTGAAATCGGATGGCTAGTTTTGGTTTCTTTGTAACTGATGCACACTTCATTTTGTGCGCTGATAAACAATACTTATTTTAAATATTGAGAAAATAATATTTTATATTTTCAATTATGAAATTGTCAGCCTTCAGTGGCAGATTTTTTCAGGCAGTGCGACTGAGTAAATTTTTGTCGATCTTTTTCATTCGGATACAGATTTGTGATTTTTTTCGACACGTAAAGGGCCCCCCGATAAGCAATATTTTGAGCCAGCTCTCATGTGATGGTGCAGTGATACCAAATGTTGTGGCCAGTGATCATAGACGCTCTCAGAAAACATGATTGAAATGCGTCGCCAGTCTTCCATCATAACGTAACCCTGTTCAACAATCAATGGAGGGTGTTCCACAGTGAAGGGTGCTCCTGTTGGGGGCCTAAATGAAGCCCCGTCACTCCATTATCCTTGGCGAAGGTTGCAGGTTAACACGAAAAGGAACGACAACAGCGGAATGGCAAAAAAAAAAAAGCATCAGATTGATGATTCGGCCCAGAATGAAGACGTCGAAGCCCACGTAACCATTTCCATATTATTTAGAGAATGTGCTCATTTGTAAAGCTATTGTGCCAAGGCAGACGCACACGTCGCAACAGCTCTTGAATATTGAGCGCCGATTTTTTGATTAAATCCAGGCCCAATTTTTTTTTTTTTTTTTTTTTTTTTAATGCTGGTGCTTAGAAGGACAGCCATTCTTAATGCGTCGCATGCCTGCTTAGACCCCTTGCTCCTACACTTCAATCTTTGGCGGTGAATTAAAAGCAAGATGCTCAAAGCCAGGTTGAAAATCTGAATTTCTCAAGTTTTCCAACTGTGAACTCACAGTGCAGAGGTGCAGGGTTCGATTCAGGCTCTGGCCTCCCATTGTGGAGTTTGCATGTTCTGCCCGTGCCTGCATGTTTTTTTTTCCCGGGTACTCCAGTTTCCTCCTACATTCCAAAAACATGCATAGCAGGCTAGGCGTAGAAAAAAAAGTATTGTGTTTCCGGTAACCCGACCGACCGAGAATTTCTACCTGGAACAAAAACTTTACGGTCAACATTTTTTTTCAAACCTTTTACATTTTTGTGTAACAATAATAATAATAATAATACATTTCATTTTATAATCGCCTTTCAAAACACTCAAGGACGCTTTACAATCAAAACAAGAACAATAAAACCCGTGGAGCTGTCCTGGAGGTGATAGAGAGAGAGAGAGAGAGAGAGAGAGAGAGAGAGAGAGAGAGACTCCTCCGGGTTGAGTGACCGCTGGCGCGTTTGGCTGCCGCGGCTCAACCCGTATTGTTTTGTATTGTTTTGTGTTTTTTGTTATTGTAAAGTGTCCTTGGGTGTCTTGAAAGGCACTTATAAATAAAGAGTATTATTATTATTATTATTAAAACCACAGACAAAATTATAAATAATAAAAGGAAAGATGAATTTAGGGCGTTTACATCGGTGCAAACTCTCGCGATATTCGTTGGCGAGCCCAACGGCTTCAATAAAGGTCTCGAAGGATTCCAACCAGCGGGGCCACGGGACAGGCGGCTCGCCAGGCAGGGCGAGGAACAGAGGAAGAGGCGAGAGTGGAAGCTCCATCTTCATTGCCATTGTTGTGTTTAATAAAACGCGGGGAGTCTGACTCTGTGCTCACTGACTTTTATTGTCAGTACTGTAGTCACTTTTTCATATGAACACTTTTACGGCCGTGACGTCACGCCATCGTAAACTGACCCTGTGGCTGTGGTTATAACATGCCACAAATAATAATAATAATAATACATTTCATTTATAAGCGCCTTTCAAAACACTCAAGGACGCTTTACAATCAAAACAAGAACAATAAAACCACAGACAAAATTATAAATAATAAAAGGAAAGATGAATTTAGGGCGTTCACATCGGTGCAAACTCTCGCGATATTCACGTTGAGCGTGCACGTGGTTTGCCCTGTCGTCTGTCAACAACATTGAATCGTGGCGGCGGCCACGATCTCCCACAACAGTTTAAACCGCGTTTTGTGTGTCGCAGTCGCATGCTCGCACCATAATCTTAAGAAAATAGCATCCAATCGAAAAGATTCAGCGAACTATTTGACGCACACCACGGACTGTCTAGGACGCGGGACGCAGAGGTAACGAGACACCCAGCCGGGGGGTACCCAACTCTCTCGCCGCCTTTAGCGGTGAGCGGCGGTTTCAATAGTAGTAAAAATGTCTCCTTGTTTTATGGGTATTTTGTTTACATTTTTGATGGGGGGCAAAAAAAAAGATTTAAAAAAAAAACGTCCGACCTACCGACCCTATGCTGAAATTTCATGTTACCGGAAACACACTACTTATTTTTCTGCGCCTTATTGGAACACTCTAAATTGTCCCTCGGTGTGATTGTGAGCGTGGATGGTTGTTTGTTTATGTGTGCCCTGTGATTGGCTGGCAACCATTTCATGGTGCATTAGGCGCCGCGCCACCCTTGTGAGGATAAGCCGATCAGAAAATGGATGGATGAATGCATGGTAATATTCATTCTGAAGTCAAAAATGTGAGCAGAAAAGTTTCTGATTATCAACCTTCGACCTGATGCTAACTTAAGCGGTGTCCTGTCTGGTCCACGTGTATTTTAAACAGCAAAAGTAAGAGATCAGCATGTTTCAAACCATGATTTAAAGCTGCTTTTTAAAGCTCAAATTATTAAATAATGATCATGATTGATTTTTATGATTTTGCAATCGAGTTCGTCATTTGGATGTCAGCTGTCCTTCAGACAACATGGAATATAAACCATTAAAACACATTCATTAGGGTAACTACAAAAAGTAATTGGTGCAAACATTCCTTTGTAACATGGCTGGATTGTTATCTTGTAAATTTTCCCCACTGTGTGGACAATACAGGGATGCTTATCTAATCTTGTTTTAAAGATGAATGATGGACTTGAGGCTACATTGCAGGAGGATTCCTTACATCAGTAATATTGTAAAACACTGCAGCTTCAGAAAAATAAAGAATAGTGACTTTTTAGACCTGATTCGAGGCAACCCAAAATCAAATTGCCCCCTCATAATTTTTTGTGGAAATTTAAAATACTGAGATTCATTTGGAATCTATTCATTTATCACTGCGTGCCTCCTGCTCAGTTTTTGCCCAATTGTACCTCTAGCCTAGGCAAGAAGTCCTTGCCAGAATTGCTCTAACGACTGCAGCCCTGGCAAAACTCAGGACCATATGGAAAGATAATAATAACCTAGAGAAGTATTAAATTACGAAATTGATGCACAGTCTTTTTTGTTTTATATTTGTATTTTTTTCCTGCAGCAGCGGGTTTTTGGTGTCGGGCCTCCCGATGTGAAGGTGATGGCATGTTCAGGGGGTTTGATTTCGATGGCGGGCCGTAATGAAGTTTGACATTTAGCTTGGAGAGAGCAGCGGAGCGCGATCGGGCCTTGATTAGCACACTCTAATTGAGGATAATAAGGGGGAGGCGGTGATTGTTTCTAATTTTTGCCATTAATTGCAGCCGTATGATTGAGGACAGGCAGGGCTGCCGTGTCAAGGGGCCTGGCGGAATCACATCGTTGGGCGCACGCAGCTTCTTGAATAACAATGAAATGACTTTCTCCATTTAGGTATTTGCAATATGATCCTGCAGTTGTTGAGAAGTCAGAAATGGAGAGCCAATATAGTGTTCTTGTTGGTTATTGGTGCACACATGAATTTTTAAAATCTTTTTTTTTTTTTAATGAAAATAATCCCACATGATAGGGAGAAATCGGGTGGCATACTTAAGATACACAGCGCATCATGTACATAATTATTTGCATTGACAATCGTTAGTTTCTTTCCCTAAACCATATTTTGACGTGCTACCAAGACTGACCTGTGCGTGGCTGCCTGGTGCCGCATGGCATCCAGACCGACAGAAAAGTGGAGTAGAAGTAGTAGAATAGGAAATAGTTTGAACAGTTATTATTGTCATCTCTCAACTGGTTTCCAAGGATATTGGTGAGGGAAATTCTCTCTGAACACGCCCCCCACCACAGGATCATCATTGTGGTATCCGATACCTGGGACTTTGCTGACTTGAATTGCAAAGGGGAAGATTTCCGCCCGAGCTAACGACAACCAAATCGTTTTTTTGTCTTTTGTAATACAGCGTTCGACATAAACGGAGGCCTGGAGCTACCCGTGATCGTCGGCCCGACCAGGCCCAGAACAAATATCGTAAATCAATATGATAAAATCAACACGTTCTTGCTTTTTTAAGATTTAATATCCAGTATTATTTTTTTTTTTTTACTCTTTACTAAACTTTATGTACTGTAGATCAGATTGGCAAATATTTTGCATTTTATGCAAAATCATTACCACTTATAATGCCATAATTTGCAGACCAATCAATTACATCATTAACCTGATCTGCACAATAAGACATCACAGGAAATATAATGTTGTTCACTCCAGGGACGTGAGTTAATAATCCAAGGTTCCTCAGCATATACCAGGGGTGTCAAACTCATTTTCATCGTGGGCCATATTTTAGTTACAGTTTCCCTTGGAGGGCCGTTATGACTGAAAACATAGTCAAGAATAACGGTGTACTCTCCCCTTTTTATTAAATTACTGTTATGACGGGTTTGCTTACAATATCCTTCTTATTTATTACAGATGAGAATTTGAAATTTTGGTACAGATTTTAGCAAGCATCATGGAATTTCACGTTTGATTTGCTTTCGCGGGCCACATAAAATGAGGTGGCGGGCCGGATCTGGCCCCTGGGCCTTGAGTTTGACAGATTCATAATGGCATCCGGAGGGGGACAAGGTTTTTTTCAATTGATCCAAACATTTTTTTTTAAAAAATTTAATGGGGTGGGGGGGGTACAGGTGCTGCTTCTCTACGAATATGTTGGATACATTTTCTGATCGGATCGGGAATCTTTTTTTTTTTTTAACTCTGATCCGTGATTGGCTCCAAACTCCTGATCGTGTTATCTTAACAAACTGTCAGGATTCTGTGCTGTGCTGCGATTGGTCTGTCTACATTTGCGGGGGCGTGGCTGATCAAAAGCACAGTCGCTTGCTCTCATGGGCCCAATGTGGCCCAGGGCGATCGGTTGCCCGACCCTTGAGTTTGAGGCTCAATCACAGGGAGAGAGGCCTTTCTCCATCTTTGTTTCAGGTAGAGGATGAGCAAACCCGGGGGTCATTTTCCACAACATTAGGGGCAGAAATTGATAATTAGAGGTGTTCACGGCTCTGTAAGAGCACCACCCCTTGAGGCGAGCCCTCCCCTTTAACCTCAAGCGACATTAAACAAATGCTGGCTGTCACGGCGGAGGCGGGTTGCAGCTCCCGTCTCGCAGCCCCGCCATACGGTGCAGGGCTGGCAGGACAGACGTTAGCATCGAGAGGGAGGAGGAAGCCGGGGGTAGGAGGTTGTTGGTGAGCGGGGGGAGGCATACGGAGGACCCCCGTGCCCCCAGCTGTCTGAGCCAGCTAATGACTCGTCTCAGGGGGGCTGTTGTAGGCGAGCAGGGAAATTGAAACAGACGCCTGGACCAGGATGTGCTACATGTGTGGCTGCGTGCTGCCATTCAAGACAACACCAGCAGCGCAGCTATGTTTATTCATGTGATTCAACGTTCCCTTTTTTAATCGCTTCTCAGGCTGAAACATTGTGATAACCTTTATAGATTTGACTTCTAATTGTTTCGTCTGAAAGAGTCAATCAAACATACAGTTTGCATGAGAATGACCCACTTACTGGAAGAGTATTGTAATTCTAATCCCTGTGTTGATTCTTTTTTCATTTTTATTTTTATTTTTAAATTTCCCCGCAGCAAATTGATCCGCATCCTCACCAAAATGGAATCCGTGCATCTTTGGCCCACTACGAAGTATTGTCAAAAATCATTTTTAAATTGTTTAGAATAATGTTGATGTAGTCATGTTACCGAACTCAGTTGAGTAATGTTCTGTCTTAGCTTGCGCTTTTTGTGCTTGGTAGAAGTAATTTGAGTGTATTGGGTTCATAGACAAAGTTTTGAGGTTCCAAATAGTACATGTGATTTGATGTGGGGGGGTTTTAGTGAACCATGTACCTCACATCGTATGTTAATATATTTCATTTTTCATAACACATTTTTCAAATACATATTTGAAAGAATCAGTCATCAACAACAACAATGGTTTGACCATTCAAAAAATAATCACATACTATGATGTAATCTATTTAATTATTTATTTATATGCCAGTGCAAACCGCTGTCTCGCAATGAAATGACCATTCAAAGATGGCACAAAGCTGCTCAACAGCACACCAACATCAATTGCAACAACTTTTTTTTTTCCAGACAAATCTCACTCGCTCCAAATATTTATCTTGCATGTCTTTCCAAATTCAGAAAAAAATTATTCGGCCTTGTGACATTAGAGCAGGAAAAGACCTGGTGCACCTGCAACTAAGCCATGTCTGTCATGTATGTAGTGGTGAACGGTAATCTTACAATTTGGAACTATACAGTGCAACCTGACCATTCACGGCGGATACGTAGCGTGCCGGACCATGAATAGCAAAAATCTGCATATCATTGACGATCAATGAATTCCAATGAACTTTTTTTTTTTTTGTGTGCTTTGTTCTGTTTTGTTTTTGTAAATTCAAAAAATATATAGTTTAGCCCCCTGTGTACATTTTCCACGTAAAACAGGATTTTGCTCTCAAGAAACCAAAAAATAAATAAACAAAAACATAAAATCACGCTGAAAATAAAAAGTATTCAGCGGACAAGTGAATCCACGGGTGCTGAGCTGCAAGTATGCCGGCGTCAACTGTAATAGAGGAAACATGATTAATAATTCCCTTGCCTTGTTTTTTGTGTAATTTATTTATAATGAATTTGCAATTACTGCCTCATGTCACGTCCGGTCCATTGTGACGGTGAGCTGTCATCCGCACAAAAACTACAGCCAAATGCTCCTAAATTCCAATTTGCTCACCTTAGATCAGATCTCAGGTGCCGCCTCCAACACTTTTGCCCACTTCCAAACAAAGCATCGGTTGTGCCTTTTCAGCTCAAGTTTCCCCCACCATCACTATCACGCTCCCCTTCCTCGACGTTCGCATCTTCAATCCCCCGCTGAGCCCATCCCACTCCTCCAACACAGCCCCATCTCCCTAAAGGTAATGACTGAATTAGGCCTAATGTTGTACACTGGCTAATGGCGCCGCGCTGCACATTACGGCATGTGCAACTGGCAACGACAACAGCAATAATCCCGGAGCCTTCTTGTCCTCCTGCACTCGGCCCCCGGGGGCTGGGACGGCGCTCAGGGAAATGAATGGAGTTTGCCACACTACAATGAGCTTTTGATGGGAGACAATAGAGGAGGCTGCCAGCACCACACAGGGTGGTAAGAGGAGAGCAATATGGGGCCCATCTACCGACCGGCCCTCCCTCCTTTCCTGCTTCCCTCAGGCCCCTGTATCCCCCCCCCACTCCCTGCATCCCCACCACCCTCCTCTCCCAGATTCATAATGGCATCCGGAGGGGGAAGAAGAAGGGAAAGTGATGTCAAATATCAGGAAATCAGACGGATGGCGAGCTGACAACCCCCTCGCATGGTCCCATCCTTCTCTCCCTTTGCCCAACGGTAGCACAGGTTAATATCACATTTATAAAATCACTTACAAGAAACAAAGCTGCCTCTTTACTCCTCTCCCCACTGTCACTCTCAGACAGTCATATAGTTTTGCCGGAGGCCAACCCATGTGTCCATTTGTCCTTTGATGCCCCCACCACCCCCATACCTGTCTGTCACTCTGCGGAAAGCAACAACACAGTTCCCGGAGTAACTGTTTCCAGTCTGCTTTTCCACCCATTTCTCACGCATATGAGTTGAGGAAGGCTAACACATTCACATCATTGCGCAATACGTGACTCAGTATGTTGTCTGAGCTTTATTGACCCTTGAAAGTCCTCCATTGTTTCCTTGGCGACAATGATGAACCCAGTCCATGTTGTTCGGTCGTGTTACTGAAGCAGTTTGAGGGACACAATAGCTTATCAGTGGGGTGGTGCTTTTTGTATCCTTTACTAGTCCTGGAAAAGCTACAAATCGTTGCAATGGAGTCCAGCAATCGGTCCATGGGCACATAATGTCATTATTGTAATAAACACTGTAAAACACACTGGAAAGAGTTTATTCCTTAAAAAGTTGAGCCGATGTATGGCACAAGGGCACACAATACATTATTTAAGGTATTTCCACGGCCTTTTGCTAAACTTAGAGCTGCCTGCTGTTGACAATTATTTACATGTTGGTGGAACATGCTCTCAATAAAAAAAAATTAAAAATGGGTCAGGCACCCCTACTCTATGCAAAAAGTAACACTTGATCAATCCCCCCCCCAGCCAACGGAACGAGCGACCCAGCCAGCTGCAGTGCGGGCAGCGCCACGAGTCCTAAGCTAGATCCGCCTCCCTCGCCGCACGCCAACCGCAAGAAACACAGACGGAAAAAGAGCACAGGCATCACCAAACCTGACGGTCTAGCTGCAGGAAATGAAGGTAAGAAAAATGAGAGACACTCAAGGCAGGCATATCTTGATGCCTCTTACGGTATGGTCATTTACAAATGGGTGATGCATTTATGATTGGTCTTGCCTAAATGACGCCAAAACTTTGATTGGAATACTGCCAGCTGGAGTTTGGAGGTTTGCGGCTGATTTAAAATGTAGCTGAATGGTTGTCCATAAAAGGGCATGGAGGCGCAAAGCCATTCCATCCTCCGAGTTGGGTTTCCATGGTATAAACTGCCCCATCCAGAAGATGCAGCCCATCTCGGCGGGTGATTGTCAGCCTGACTCCTCGCCCAATTAATAATGATCCCGTCGCACATATGATGAATGGAGCTCTCTAATTGGATGGCATTGTGGAAACACTCAGACGCATCTCAGAGGCCATAAAACTGATGTCAGACGAGCGGCGTGATCAATCAACAAGATGGATACGCTGGAAAGACGACAACAATGCCGTTGACGCCTCCTAAATGACGCTTAGCATTAATAATCATTAGACATGAAAAAAAAAAAATCCTGGCCTCTGAATGACTCTGTTGACCACAGAGGCCAGGGTGAGCATCATCACTAAGTCGTCTCATGTGGTGAGGTCACCGTTAACAATTGCCTTTTCATACAAAGATCCTGCAAAAAAACAACAACAAAAAACTGTCATTGAGTGCAGCAACTGAAAGTACTTTCACATAGCAGCACCGCGTATTTACCAGAGGGCAACGGTCGCTTTCAACAACACAAAGTGGGAGAAATGAGCTTCAGGTGTCAGCTTTCATAGCCGTCGCAGCTGTGCCCAAGAGTCGTCTTCTCTCTCTCTGATCGAGAAAAACTTTGGAAGTAGTTGAGAAAATGCGCGCATGTGAACAAGAGCATGTCTGAACTAGAGTTGCAACGATTAATCAACAATGAATCGATGTATTATATTAATTGCTAGTTGCTGTTTTTTTTATAAGTGATTGTTTATATACCTTGTTAAACTTAAATCCAGTCCAAAGTCCAAATCCTCTGAATTTCAGCCTCTCAACAGTAAATATTCTCAAATTTCTGAAGTCCTCCATGAAAGCAGACTGATTATGTTTGTTTTGTTTTTTTTTCCCAAATAAGACATTTACAGCCAATTACAACATCTGCTTTCACTTTGGAAAATAATGATCGACATTTTGCCGATTTTCTGACTGACGAGTGTTCGGAACCAAATCGAAAATTGAATCCAAATTAATTTGCATATTGAATAAAGGGATGGAAATTATGCTTTTTTTTTTGGTCCGATTCATCGACTAAACAACAAAATATTTGACAGATTAATCAATTAATAAAATAATCATTACTTTCAGCCCTATAATCTGAATTAAGTTTATTATAAAGTTGTCTTCCTCAGGGAGGTGCTCATTTGTTTTAAAGGAAACCGAGTATGCTACATTTTCGCAACTTAAAACTGTGTCTAGTATCTAGTCAGTGTTGCAATAGCAATGAGCAATAAGTTGTGGAGTACCCAGAGACTCCCTCTAGAATAGATGTTTACAACTTCCACATCGAGACTGCTGACAAAGTGTGCTTGATGATGCCCGTATTGGGCAAAGTTAGTAAGTAGTTAGTAAGTTGAGAACGCTGGAATTTCTGAAGTCAGCCTGTACTTCACCTAACTCGTGTAAAGTTTTTGTGCGAGAGTGACTCAACTTAATCAAGTGTGCAAATGTCCTGCACCTCAGCATAGCAAGGGTTAACATCCTCCGGAGTCCAGCTGAGGATTAGGAGATGGAGCTTTAACTGCCTGCGCTAATGGCGGGTGTTTATCTCAATACTTTGTTTTTTGTAGCTCCCCGACTCGCTCTCATTTCCCAAAGCTGTCCCCGGAGCCCGCGCTCTCGTAATGACTTCCTGCGCCCCACGCACCCGACGGAGGGAAGGAAATAACAAGATTGTCATTTGGGGCTGCCCACAGACGTGCGTTTAATTGGCCGGCGCTCTCATCGGGCTCTGTTGTTAAACGCGCTAGCTATTAGCGGTAGCGGCGCTGATTTCATGTGTTTGTTTATTGTACTATTGGCTGGTGGTGGTGTGCAGAGGTGTGCCTCAGATAGATAGTGAGTGCTCTCCAGTTTCTCTCTCACTCTCTCTCTCTCTCCGTCTGAGTTGGGTCGTCGTTCCCACCCCGGGGGCCCCCTGTCGCAGTAATGGCCTGCTCCTGATTGCTCTGATACAGGTTAGGAATATTGGCTTTAATGATGTGTAAAATGAGCAAGCAGTGCTGCTGACATTTACAGATGGGCGCCGCCTTGGCCTGTTCTTCCCAACTGCTCATTAATTCACGGGGAATGGCGAGCACTCCTTTAAGTGACTGCGTGACGCGTGCGACACGAGGCGATGCGACGCACCAAACAATAGCTCACCTTTCACCCTTTTCAAGCGTCATCTCCGCCGAGTGTTCACACAAATGGATTTGAAAAAAAAAAAAAAAAAGAAGGGAGGTCGTCAAGGCTAAAGACTGTTGCTTAGTTCTTTGTACGGTTTTGTCACACCGGTCTCCATAGAGGCCCGCGTACGATAGATAACTCAGCTGTGCTTGCATCAGCGCCCTGAGGTGCTAATCTAGGCCACAGGTGCTGTCACTGTCCTCATTTCTTTCAGCGTGACAGAGGATCCTGCACTCTAAATGCTCTGAGTTCCTCGTCCATAGATGACGATGCACTTAGTTCATATTTGATGACAAATTTGGGTATTTTCCACAATTTCTGCCATTCTGGAACAGCTAGAACAGTCTCCGGTTACATCATAACTTGAATTTCTAGGCATTTTATTTATACACAAGTCAACTCCAATGTGCTTCACACAACCAAAAGCTTAAGGGGGAAGTCAACCACCAAATTTTCTTGACAAGAATGTGTTCTTGGTTCTCTGATTACTATTGTGTTTTGCGGAATATGAGTTCAGCAGTAAAATCTGCCTGTTTTTGGCCATCTCAGGGGCAGCCATCTTGCCACTTTTTGGCAACTCATAATGACATCACCGTTGCTCGGGCCTCAGATGACAACCGATCATGGCTTAGACAAATGGAGACGCATAGAACATATTAATGTTGATAGCTTACTAAGAATTATTCAGAGAATATACATTGACAACAATTAAACACATTTACAAACAAAATATTTAACCCTCTGAAGTTAGGACGGCCCACCGAGGGGGGGCCCCTAGTCATCTGTCAAAACAAATCGCTGATGCACGTCGTCATGTGTGAACATGTTATACATCTTTTAAAAGCTGAGTTTCTGGAGATTTGAATGGTGCCCAACATTTTACAATTGTCAAATTTGAACTGGAACTTGGGAGACCTCAAGCTTTGATTGATCCTGTAGTGTTTTCAGGTCCTAATCAACATTCCAAATTCATTTTCAAGGCATATTTTGTGAAAAGAAATTAGACGAACAAAAGATTCGCCTTTTTTTTCTGTTTTCAAACATCCATAGTTCAGTGACAGGAGCAGTTACACAGATTCCGACTGTTGGGGAGATCAAAAGAGACCAAAACTATGCTGATACTCCAAATGGTTCATGAACAGCTACAAATTTACTTCGGGTGCACCTTTTTCAGGCGTTTTCGGCAAAGTTGCAAGAAAGAAATAAAAATGTGTTTTCTAAAATGACGGACAGTGAAATTGATTGTAAATATTCTTTAGAGACCTTAATCACGCAAGACCTGAGACTCGGGGCTGAGTGCACTTCTGTTGGCAGCTTATTCCACTTGCGTGCAGCATAACGGCTAAATGCCGCTTCACCAAGTTTGCGCAGATGAACTTACTTTCCTCTCTCCTCTTTCCTGTAAACGCTCCACCAGGTTGAGAGTCAATCAGCTTTTCTCTATTGTATTCAGGATCCACACCATTCACTGAGTGATAAACCAGTAGCAGAATTAAAAAAAATATTCTTCAGCTTCAGAAACCTAAACATGCCGCGTCTATCGCCAACCTGCACTCACACCGTTTTTCAGATAGTTATAAAAGATACTTGCTGCACGAGGTTTGATTTCACACTTGAGATCCAACGATTTGTGTAAAGTCAATTTAATAAGTCCCCTAAAAATGATCTTCCAGCAGACATTTAAGCCATACATTACCTATTTGTGAACATATGCCAACTAACATCGATGAACTTCCTTCCTTCCCAGAACAACTTGTTTAAGTTCCTAAGCAGATTTATGATCCATGTAAATGCTGGACGATGTTTATCTTCTTCCCGCTGCTCCCTCTTTGTCGCCGCGCAGCCATTACGCTCTTAACTTCCCTTTTTATTACGCCGTGTTAATTAAGGAAAATCATATCTGGCGCATCACTCACCGGCTGGCTTTCGGTCGCACGCACTCTCCTGGTGTTAATTTATTTGTAATCGTCAAGAACTTGTTGATGAAGAGCTGGCGGATAAACACGGTCAACAGGTTAATGCTCAGCATAATGTGAGGAGGTGATTGTTCCAGGATGCCACCTGCAACCACGCGGTAATAACAGAAGCTCTAATGGCCTCTTCACAGGCTCCTCGTTGCAGGTTGCCTGTAAAGCTCACAGCAATACAAGCTTTAGGTGTATTGTTCATGCTAAGATTTAGTGCACCTCAGGGGAGGAAAAAAAACACTTGCATTCAGCGGGATTACTTTTCAGTGCAAATGCCACACGGTGAGGGACACACGTATTATACCGATTATTAATATCTTTGACAAATTTTAAAATGTGAGAACCCACACATGACGAGGGAAAAAATCTAGAAGTGTGTTCTTACTGCTTTTATAGTGTGGAGTGTACTCAAGCTGACCAACGGCGCTTTTCTTCCACCTCTGTGGCTTTTAGGTGGTTGTCGCCACGGCCCATGAATCGTCGCCTTAGGTCTTGCTAGTCGCTCCTGTTACCCGCTCTCGCTAGCCATTCTTGCTAACTGATGCCGTTGCTAATTGGACCTCGAGGAAGCACTCGTCGTCGCTGACTTTTTCTCAAGCACATCAGGGTCCCACTGGTGAAAGGAAAACTAATTTGTTGCGGGAAATATTGAACAGGTTTAATATTTTCTTCCTTTCTATTGTTTGATCAGATATGGGTGAAAAAAAATCACTCTTAACGCACACCACACGACAGGTTAATCACACATGAAAATCAATTTGTGAGAATCGACAATTGAGGCTTTGCTGCCATTGATCTGTTGGGGGTGGGGGGTGGGAGGATAAAACTTGGCTCCATTGTTGGTATGTGGGTACCCCTCTTTAAATATGAGCTTCTTTCGTGGCTATTTTTACAAGGGTGCATTCGTGTGCATGGCGAATTAGATTTGTTTTCCCTTCTCTGCTCATCAGTTTAGGAAGTCAGCCATCCTTTGAATTTTTAATCTCCATAATGAAAGTCTTTTAATGCCTCCAATTTATTGCCTGGGCAGCCAACAGAGTAATTAGCTTTGTACTATCCCCCCCCCCCCCTTTTAAAAAAATGTAAGAAGGAGTAAAATGGCATTTGTGTCTGGGAATAACAAATTATATTGGAGCTTCTAAATTTTAACCCAATTCTCACACAGCAATTCTGCTTATTTTCATATTCAGAAGCATTCTGTGAAGAAATGAATAATGGACAGAGAAATCATGAGTTGAGGGGTCAATTCGTGATCATCTAAAAAATCATTTTTTCACTAGTCAACATTTCACATTGTTCACTGTCATACAAATGAAAAAAAAATGACATCCTTTGTTAGAGTTGTGAAGCAACCTCACATGCTGAAAATTCCTTTGGACGACCAATCGTTTTTGCTGCTGTTTATACAGAATGACATCACATGTCTCTCCTCTCCAGCATAATGTTACACATCCAGGTAGATACTGTCCTCCATACTGTACGCTGTGACTTTAATACCCTTTCTCCGTAGGAGGAATACTTCTGTGTCGTCCCTGCTCCTCAATCTGCCGTTCATACAGACATAAAAAAAAGTGTATTTTGTCTTTACAGGCAGTGCAAAAGGGACTGTAGACTGCCTGTATGTCTATATTTATACCCTAAGCCCCTACTAGCTCTTGGTAGTGGCAGCCCCCTATTAATACCTCCCCACTTGTAACTGGAAATAAAGAGGAGACCTGTAGTCGATTGCGCAAACGGAATCAGATAATTGAAGTCGGTGTGGAGCTAATTGGATTATTGCTTCTGCCACGGCGCGGCATTGCAAGCATCCGTCACACGTCTGTCATTTAAGAGCCTCGTCACAGCGCCCGGGAGCCGCCATTGATTACAAAGCGCGGCCATTGCTGTCAATTAGCAAGTCGTACAGAGTTAATCTCAAGTGAATGGATTATTCTGTGTGTCTAATAAATACACTTTGACTTGCAGCATCAAATTTGTCTTGAAAACGGCAGTGGAATTTCTGTAATGGAGAAATAATTACTGAAGGAATGGCTATCCTGAAAAAAATGTTGTGTTCAATTGCCTCAATTTTATTTAGTAGTTGTCGAAATAATGTCGAGAACCAGACTTATTTTTGAAGTAGACGATATATTTTCTGATCCGCTTCTCCTCACAAGGGTCGCGGGTGGTGCTGAAGCTTATCCCAGCTCTCTTCGGGCAGGAGGCGAAGGACATTCTGAACCGGTTGCCAGCTAATCGCAGAGCACACAGCGAGACGAACAACCATGCCCACTCACACTCCCACCAAGTGACAATTTAGAGTGTTCAATCAGGCTGCCATGCCTGTGTTTGGAATGTGGGAGGAAATTGGAGTACCCGGAGAAAACCCATGCAGGCTTGGGGAGAACATGCACACTCCACACAGGGAGGCCGGAGCCGGAATCGAACTCACAACCTCTGCACTGTGAGGCTAATGCGCTAACAACTGGACCACCATACAAATGTATCTGCATCCAAATGATTTTATTTCGGGCAACCACTTGATCAAATCTAATTGATTAAATTCAATACACCATTTTTTTTTCAATGTATGTGTACCTTTTGACAATTGTGTGTATTAAATTGAGGGATATTAAAAAGACATGTGCCCTAACACACACCATCATCATCATGGAGTTAAAACAACCCCCCCATCAAACTTTATTCGCATAACAACCAGACACCCGAATATGTTGTCATGTATTTCTGGAAGCTGGGAGACAGGACGGGTACTTGTTTTCTGTGTATGTCAAGGCAATGTGAGGCATGTTAAAGCTTTGCCTGACTCACAGGTTCATGCACTTTGTAATCAAAACAATCCCTCTCAAATCCGTGTGGAATAACACCCACATGCAGGTCAGAGGCTGGGTCTCGAGTAACATATTAATACATTATAAAGGGAAATCAATGCTATGAATATACCATCCAATTCCAAAACCAAAGCCCAAAATCCTTTTCCCTGCACTGCGTGACTCAATTCCCAGAGCGTTTACTCGCTTTATGCAAATAAGGCCACTCTTTACATTGACATAATGAGGTAATTACAAATCATTTAGTGACAAGCTGACGCGAGTGTGTGCGTGCAGCTGCGCCACGCAATTTACAGTATACTGTTAAGGAACGGCAGCATGTGTCGCATCACGTGTTGTGTCCAAAACTTTTGTTTCGGGAACGCAAAGGCACTTGTCTCATTTTGACTGAGAGGCGGCTCATTTTTTGGGGCGCCTTTGTTACGGCCTTTACCATTTGTGTTTCATTTTGTTTTGCAGCAAATGTTTGTGTGTTGTTGAGTAATCACGTTTTTTGGTGGGTTTTTTTTACAAGTCAGAATTTGCGCCCTGGTTGATACAGGAAAATAAATTAAATTAATTGAAAACAGGTTACAAAAAGTGAGTGTATTTACTCAAAATGAATAGGGTTTTGTGATTTGTGTCAAAATACAGATTTCCTCTCAATTGTGAAGCATAGGCGCCAACAACTAGTCCTTGATAGTCACTCCCTGTTTACTTTGAATACTAATGTCTATCTTTTTTTTTTTTTTTTTTTTCAATAAAACAGAACAAGAAGATTCCTTCGAGTTCATCATCGTGTCGCTGACGGGTCAGACGTGGAACTTTGAAGCATCCACGTATGAGGAGCGCGAGCTCTGGGTGCAGGCCATCGAGAGTCAAATCTTCGCCAGCCTGCAGTCATGTGAGAGCATCAAGAATAAGGTACTTCACACCATCTGCCACGTTATTTCCACCCCCCCCCTCCCTCCCTCATTTTCCCTCCAAACTCCATTGCTCCCTCCTCATCGCTGTCACACATGCGAGGCTGTCAGACAGGTGCGCAGTCGTGTTGTCTTATTGCAAGTGACAGGCATCACAGACAGAAGCCGGCTTGTGTCAGCACGCCTCATTTACATATTTTATTTTGTCGGAGTCTCCTTTCTCCTCTCCCCTCTCAGCCTGCGCGATGGTGCTCCATTTCTAACCGTTGCTCTTCTCTGCTGATGAGTTTGCCGCAACTCATTCCTTCTCTTTCGCCGCAGTCTCGATTAGGCAGCCAGAGCGACGCCATGGCCATCCAATCCATACGCAACGTGAGGGGCAACAGCTTCTGTGTGGACTGCGATGCAGCGAGTGAGTAGATTTGGTTCACAAACTGCATATAAAAAAAGAAATACATATTTACGAGGGATGGGGATTCTGCCCTACCACAAATTTATAATTTATGATTATTATGGATCATTTATAATGAGAGTTTAAACCATAATGATACATACCAGACACTGTGATCCTGAAACGGTTTAATAGCATTACAAACTCATCTTACAATATTACTCGAAAAAATAAATGGCTTATAGATGATCTGTTTTAGGAAAAATGCACATGTACATGTGCTGAACTTCTTCTGACAACCCAGACTAAAGTTGGCTCCTCCCCAACATACAAAGCTGATCTTTCAGTCGAGACGTATCACTTCAACAGATTTCCCTGGCACTGGTACTTCCCTGTACTATTTTCCTGTTAGACAGTGCTTTGTTATCATCTTGTGGCCATCTTTGGGTATTTCAGAGTGACCTAAAAAAAGATGGATAGGTGAGTTTTTCAGCAAATTGTGACAGATAAGTTCCACAGAAAAACACACTGGAAGGCCAGAGCCCGGACTCAAACCCAGAACCTCAGAAATGTGAGGCAGACTAGCCCACTCGAAACAAAAAATAAACTCTTTACCTGAACATTTTAACAAGTGAAAGCACACACAGTGATACTTTTTGACTTTTATCCTTAAAGTGCCGCAAAAAGTCAAAAAGAAGACTCGTGTTAATACAAATGCTGCAGTGTGATGTTTTGTACGTCACACCGCGCAGATCCGGACTGGGCCAGTCTGAACCTGGGCGCCCTGATGTGCATCGAGTGCTCAGGCATCCACAGGAACCTGGGCACCCACCTGTCGCGTGTGCGCTCCTTGGACCTGGACGACTGGCCCGTGGAGCTCAGCATGGTGATGACGGCCATCGGCAACTCCATGGCCAACAGTGTCTGGGAAGGCGCCCTGGAGGGCTACAGCAGGCCAGCCAGCGACAGCACCAGGTGAGAACCGCAATCAAATGCGGTCATTCAACATGTTTGGTTGCACTACAAAAGCCCACAACTCGAATCTGCAACATGCTGCCATTTTGTGTGTCCGTAATACTATGCATCCTTTGGTCAACATCTTAACCCTTTCATGCACCCTGTTACCTGATAACATGATAAGCTATCCACTGTAGTAACCTCTGTCCCTGAAAGGGTTCAGCAAACATCCACTCATGAAACAAACTTGTTGCCACCATTTTATCTCCTAATTTTCTCTTCATTTGCTGGGCGACCATAATTCACGCCGAGCATAGAGCGTGACATCATTTAGCAGCTCACCGCTAAATGTGTTGACTCGCTCCAAATCCATTAAGTTCCTCCCTAGACATGTAAGTGTTAATCGGGGGAAAGGATTAAAAAAAAAATGCCGGCCCACCATCAGGTCCTCTGTGAAGACGTGTGAGGTGGAGGATTGTTTATCTCGTAGTGACAGGTAAGGCCTGGCGCGTCCCGGGCTGACTAATGGCCTGCTGTGTGGCGGTGCAGGTAATTAAGCACACCATTATGGTTTAAGCCTAACCCCGAGAGCTGGACCCTCGGGCCCCGAGAGGCCGCGTCACATATCCATCACCGGGGCCGGGGTCATCGCTCTGTCTGTCACGGCCGCCACTGTCTGAACGTTCTCCCCGCTGGCGCTTTGGACTCACTGGGGAAAAGTGAAAGATGCGCATTCCATTCTGTAAGGCATCACTTCATAAAAATAAATAAATAAATACAGGTAGTCAACACCTATGCAGACATTTTTTAAAATCAATTGTTTCAATTGAATGGATCTAGAATGACCAATATTTCTCGACCATTTATGCAGCCAGTTTACGTTTGGAAAAATTCCCGGCACAACACTTAATTATCAGAGTCGCAAAAAGTATATGTACTGTGAAAAAAGATCTTTTAAACATACAGGATACTGTACGCACAAATGTATTTACTCGGTCTGAAAACAAAGCTAATAATATTAAGTTCAATGGACAGGTCTATTTTCATACATGAGCCGCATTATCTTTGTGAAGAATTGGAAGTTAAATAGTTCTATTTGAATGTTCATTTGATATCTTTGTCATACGTCAGCCGGGCATGAAATTCTTGACTCAAGCTTTCTGTCGACGTGCCTCACGTAAGGAAACAACAAAGAACAACGCCGTTGTATTTTACCCAAAAAGGATCGCGCTAAAAAAAGATGTTAGAAGAACGACAAGTAGAACAAGCACTAGTTAACATTTTCCTTTATCTTCGCCACCACACTTTTCGGCAGCTATCTTTGCTTTACGACCACCAAGAAGTGCGACAAACTTAAGGAGCAAAGGTGCTTAAATACTCTCAATAAATGTAAAAGCTTCAAAAATAATGCCAAATGAAGGCTAAACAGTCTGTTGTTGGTCAACAAAAAAAATTCAAATGCAGCACGATTAAATGAACGGTTTGCGCTAGTAGGAATACATTTCCCATAATTCTTCAACGTGAAACCAGTAAGCAGTAAGAATGAGAAAAACTAGTGATTAGATTCGGGTGAAAATGAGAACGCGAAACATGATTGTGAAACTAAATAAGAAGAAATGTGAATTCAAGACGACAAACAGGAAAGCCCACATCCTGTCCTCGGCGTTCATTACAAATAAGTGTGGATTTAGTACATACTAAAACATTTTTACAGATTTTTGAGCACTGAGTTCCACATAAAATTGCTCCGAGGTCGGTAAGCACAACCAGAGTTAATGTTGTACCGGATTATAGGGCACACAGTTGATTTTGGAGAAAAGTAAAGGCTTTTTTTTTTTTTACGCCTATCGTCCGAAAAATACAGTACACTTGCTGGCGACATGAGGCTGCCAAAGTCACAAAGCTCAAGCTAATGAAAGCCAGACTTACCTCGCTCATATGAGTCTGAGCTGGTCCTTCAAATCAGACTTACTCTAACCATACACGAAACCGGGTACCGTATTTTCCGCACTATAAGGCGCACTGAAAAGTTTTACATTTTCTTAAAAGCTCACGGCGCGCCTTAAAATCCAGTGCGCCTTGTGTGTGGTCATTACGGTAATATGTCGACCCCCAAAATGGCTCCTTGCTGGAGACATGCTTACAATGTTATAACTTGCTGTTGGTTCAGTGAACAGTGTCGCTGCTTTGTTAAATAAGTTTTTGTTGCAGCTCTGAAAAAAAAACAGAAAATCACAAAATAAATTCTACAGCCCCACTCCAGAATTTCTTTTGTGATTTCCCCGTTTGGGAATACAGTACACAACAAAGGAATAAATAACAAATACTTCTGAGACAGTCCAGTCTCCACCAATTTACTGACATCTGATCGTTCTGTTGCAGCTATGCTCAAGGAAATGCCAAAATAAATTATGTCGGGGGGGGCTATTGAATTTATTTTGAGATTTTCTGTTTTGATGCATTACTGTATTTTCAATTTTCCTAGTTTCATTGAAGTAATCGTTAATTTATGTTTTTGGGAGGCGGTCATGAACGCCTCTCGAGTCTAACGGAAGAAGAGAAGGCACGGAGATGGACAAAGATGTACCTGTAGCTCCATCTAGTGGATCCATTGTAGATTGCACCTTATAGTCCAGTGCGTGCAATATATGAAAAAAAATTACAAAATAGGCCATTCATTGAAGGCGTGCCTCATAATCCAGTGCGCCTTTTAGTGCGGAAAATGCGGTACGTAAAATGGCTGTAATTCTCGATCCTTGAGGTATTTTAATGAATCATGTCACAGCTGGGTCATTCCGACACCACGGAGCTGTTGTCGTAGTAAAAACAATGCCTAGTGTCTTGTCTAAGGTCACTGATACTTTTGCTGTATTTGAAGGAGTCAAAAGATTGTGCCAAGCCTTCACTGAGAAAGAGTTTGTGATGGTTTTGGGGAGTTTTCAGATGCAAAGGCACCAGGCCGCCTCTTTCCTCTTGCCACTTCTGCACTGAATGATGGCCCACAGTTATTTATCGAATGCTTTCTGCTCTAAATTGCTCGCGCCAGTCGTCCCGATGAAAGATTATTGATGTTGATTCCTCTCGCTACCGCTGTCACTCGTCCCCGCGTGTCGCCAGGGGAAGGAAGGACCTTCATTGTCTTTGAAAATAAATAAATAAAAGACCTTATCCCCGGAGCGGCATCTCCATTATTTTCCGCTGTCAAACAATAAATCTTATTTGCGGCATAAGTAATCTTCAGAGAGGTTGTAAAATATCACATGGTTAGCGCCAAGCTCTTGTGTCTCCTATGTTGTTGCTTTATCATGAATGATGAATTATCGCTCGCTTAATGGGATTCCTTCTCTTTTTCCACGCCATAAATCCTCACCTGACGTCTTTTTCTTTTTGCCGCGCGTCGTCGTTTTGATGATTTTTAATTGTGTCCCGCCGATGACGAGCGGCAGCTTTGTGGCACCCCTGCTCCCGCTAAACATTAGTGACACCTCATCGAAACGACTCAGTAACTACTCGAGTATCAACCGGCTGTCTGATTGAATGTCTTCTGCAACACTAGTTTTACCCCCTACTGCTCTCTTTTTTCTTTTTTTGTATTTTGCCGATTTAACGTGAATGCGTTCATCCACGAGACGGCTTCAGTTTATGGAGAACGCCAGTCATAGCCAGACAGACTGAGAGATTACTCGGGTACATCAGACTGATTGCAGGCATGGTAATGGGATGCCTGTTTTCCATTTCCATTAAACGCGCTCGTCGTTACCTACAGCGGGATTGGCCGAGCTCACCAAAGTGCATCATGTACTGTATTGCCATAACATCAACATACACTCACAGCGCAACAGATTTGAATCATTTCTCACAAATATGAATCATTTGGGAAAACGCAAAGGATGCGAAGCGACTTTGGCCGGAGAAGTTAACCACTGTGTATTAAAAGGAAATAAAACTACAATAAAATAAAACTACTGGCGTTTTAAGACGCCATGTAATGGTGAGGCAACAAGATCTTTACAGGGCGATTCTGAATGAATCAATCTTGCATCTCGTGAGCCGAGGCAAGAACAGGGCAAATGATTATTATTTTTTAATGGAGCATGCCATACAATTCTAATCATTATTGAATCATGCATTGCCTTGCATGGAGAATAATCAGTCTTAAAATAATAGTTCTTGTAATTCTATGGAAAAGAAGTTTCTCCTTGTGTGCCTATTAGAACTTTTGTTCGAATAAATATAATCGCTCGTTCTCGTTCATCTCAAATATGTTGAGGGGCTTTGAGCTCTAAAATTCTTCCGCCCCAAACTCATCCCAGCATGGACCTGACTTTCTGCACTGGGAACAGAACGGGATCTTTCCTAAACTCTTCCCACATAGTCGGAAACGTACAGTCGGCCATAAATATCTCGGTAAGATGCCAAATGAAGTGTCTGTGTGCTGCCCCAGCTGGTCATTGATCGATCAATTGATTCTTTTGTGACATTTGTGGGCGTTTCATGCATTGACTGCATTCGACAAATATTGGAAGGGAGTTGTTCTTTTCATTAGCACCCGGCAGTCATCGTGTTTTGCACGTCGCCTCTAATTGCTTGGCGAGTTTGTGATAGAAAATAGCACACACACGCACACACACACACACACACACACACACACACACACACACACACACGCACGCACAGAAAGAGAGACAACAGTTCTCATTTTTTGGGGAGGGGAGATTGTCCCGGAGCACGGGCCAACACGCACGGCTATCCCTCACTGGCACGGGCCCCTCGCCGTCACCCTCTGTGGGCCGCGCGCCGCCGAAGGCCACAGCCAGGTAATAGCTCTGATGAGAGCCCTCCACTTTGTTTCAGAAATAATTTGCCACTCCTGCCGCCTGCAGGGGCTGCGCAGTAATAAAAATGAATCACACGGCTAACCTCTCCAAACTTGTACTCTCCCCCGCCCCCGCTGCCCCCTTCCTCCAAGCCGGCAACAACGCTTTAACCCCTTCTCCACTGACACCTCTTCTGAACATTAGTCTCTTAAAAGAACAACTCACAAGTTACAAGCACCAGAACTCCCAGAAGAGCTTTCGAATAGCCTCAAGCTCTCATGGCGGAAGAGTAATCAATTAGGATGACTGAATGACTCTCTCGCTCTCTCTCCCCCTCTCTCCCGGCTCTCTGTCTAAATCAAAGCCACAGGTCAGTAATTAGGCCTGTGTGCGAGAACCACACTCACTAATTACTCTCCCATGCCACCAAATTGACTGGCACACAAAACTTTTGTTTGGATCTTTAAAGATGTCAAATCGCATCTCACTAGTCTGCTGAGTCTGTCGCTCAGGCCGTTTTGGAGTTGAATGCAGGCGTTACGATCGGCGATCGTAAATATTGGACAGGTTTAGCATTTACGATTGTCAAGCCGAGCATTTTATGAGCAGATCAGAGGGGGGAAAAAAATCACTCATAGCACACCACAGGGTCATTGCTCAGGATGATCTTTTCCAGACATCCTGTGATTGGGCCTCGCTGAGTTTCATGAGGGGTGTGCTCAAATTCCGTCCATTCATCGGTATGTGTGTAGCCAGCTTTAGCCAGCCGATAGCAACGCTCTTACAGGCCTATTGCTGTTTGTTTTTGCGTGTTCAAAGTAGTATGGCTGCAACTGATATCTTTTTTTAATAATTGATTTTCTCTCCATTATTTTGTCGAGTAACGATAAACTCGATAAAATCAACAAGTTTTAATATCCATCCCATTTTTTTAAAGGACATTATTTCAAATTGACAGGACAGAAAATGCGCTAACATAAATTTCAAGATTCTCTTACTGTTCGTATCGCGTCCGTAGTTTTGCCCAAGTCAAACAGACATTTGCAAATGTTTGAATTTGATTCAACATGAAGATAATCGGTCCGCTTCCAGAGAGAACAACAAAAATCCACAAATATTTACTGTTGACAGGCTGAAATGCCGAAGATTTGAACAATGTTCACACATAGATATTTTTTTTTTTCTGGTGCATTTTTTTCTGAATGTGATTTTGATATGGTGGATGAAGACTTGAAACGCATACTCCATACCTTTTACCTTCTTCTGTCTGAATTGTCCTTCTTCCTCAATGTTTGGATGTGCTGTGTTAGTTCAGAAAGCTCGACGCACTTTGTGACAGTAGCTAATGTGATGTGGGTCTTGACAAAAGGAGGATTTGGACGTGTCGTCGTCCCCTATCATCTTTGTGCGCGAGTCAAGGGTTGAGCAGGGGTTAACAGCATGAGCTTTTAAGGGTGTTAAGCCTTGCCGGCACAAAAACACAGCCACTCCATCATGGCCGAGTGTGACAAGCTCATTAATGTCATAATATATTCAAGTTGTCCGTCTGCACGCCCGCGGCACCCAGATGCTCGCACCGTCCGGTTCTTCTCGGAAAGACACAACAACCTTTTGAATCATCTCCACGCGGTGTCTTTACATCTGCTCGCTGGGGAAGCAGGAAAAGTGGCGACCGCTCCACCTGTTGACTGCAAGACGGCGGTCTCGTGAAACGCGGCCTTTTTCCTTTGTGTTTTTGCATAGTTTCTGGCAAAAAAATTCATAAATAAAAATAACTTCTCAAAGCGATCCCACAACTACAGGCAAATAAGCCAATTTTATATTTCTCCTGCTATTATTCAAAAGTGGGTTTTGAAAATGACTCGGCGGGACTCTTTCATGATGCAGTAAACGTCCACTTTGAGAAGCAAGTGAGCACAAACGCGACAACACTGCCATTGCAGCTTTGATTACAACGCGCCCAGAATAAACATCTGACACATGTACAGTACTTGTTTTCAAGTGTTTACACGGAAACACAAATAAATGGATAGAAAAAACACCCAGAACTTTTTCATTGGCTGATACACATAGTTTGGTCTGTTGAATGCCTGGCCTCCCACTGAATTTGAAATTTGTGAAAGGAATTTGTGGAGGTTGTTTGTGTTTTGTTCACAGAGTACGAATTGCTGCCTTTGTGAGGAAAAATCATTGTATTATATTTAATGGTGCACATTTGTGCAACGTGTTTGCTTGCTCATTGTTCATTGGAGGTCATTCATAACCTCAAAACCTTGCATGCCGGGACCCTTAACTGTACTTTATTCAGTGGTGGGTGGGGCATTTTGGACATGCAGACTCAAGCCACCCCTTACTCTCACTAAGCCATCAATACTATACCATATACACAATATAACATCACACAAACGTGCCACGTATTTATTCGAAACAATACAGGCTCAATAATTATCTAATAACATGAATCCAAACATGAAAAAAATACATCACACTCACTAGAGATATTAATTATAAGAGCTCGTCAGATATGCATCTCGCTATCATACAATACAATACATGCTGATTTATATAGACCAGAGATGGGCAAACTACGGCCCGCGGGCCGGATCCGGCCCGTTGGGCTTTTTAATCCGGCCCGCCGAAGGTTGCTACACAACACAATTAAGGTTCGATATAAATGATTGCATTCATTTCATTTGGACTTGTAATGACAGGCTTTTCAACGCCAGGTGGCGCAGTTACTTGAAGTTACAGAGCACAGGGAGGGAGGGGGAGACGATACGGAAGCCAGCAGTAGCGCCAACTCAAGCAACTCCCGCTCGATACGACAGAATAAGTGTGTCCGCGCCGCTATTTTCTATCATTGGATCCAAAACAGCGACATGCAAGTGACTCTTTGTTGCAGTGAGTTTTACTGCAATTGTGAACATTTTCACGACCTGTCGATCATGGCATGATCAATGAAAAGGAACAGTAATGGCCACGGTAGAGAAAGTGAAGTGTATCTGATTAAACGAAGCGGGTTACAAAATACGAAACATTCAGGAGACGCTTGGAGTCTGAAAGACTGAAATCTACAAGACTTTGAAAAATGAGAAAGTGATTTGTGCTCAGTCCGATTCTGGCTATTTCCATGCCCAGAGTGAATTGCTTGCGGCTCGACGGACAGTCGAGTAAATAAACGTTTCCTGGAATGGTTTGACTGCTATCGTGCTAAAAACTTTCCGCAAACTGGACCGCTAAAAAGAGAAGAAGCGAGTCCCAGAGCGCTAACTATGAGCATAGAAGACTTGGAAGCGTTCATACAGGACATATACCATAGTTGTTTCACTGTTCACAAAAAGTATGGGAATACTTTCATGCTTTTGTTCTGTTGATGTTTGGTATGGACTGTCAACATATACATTTTTTTTATGTGTACCGTATCTTGTCCTGACACGGCCCACCTGTCAAATTTAGAAATCAATGTGGCCCCCAAGCCAAAACGTTTGCCCACCCCTGATATAGACACAATTTTCAAGTCAAACTTGGTTTGCTCAAACCAACCAATCATCATGCAAAAATGCTGACGTTAATGTTGACGTTAAATTTGAAATGTGATTGGCTGAAGAAACAGACTCATAGCTAATATAGCTTAAATCAGGGCTGGAGTCAAGTCCAAGTCCACAAGATCCGAGTTCCGATGAGATGAAGACCAAACCTTACGACAGACAAATCCTATTTGCACAACAACAAAATTAGAGAAATTTCATTTTCTGCAACACTCTTCTTAGATGGCACGAAACCCTTTGCTTTAACTGTGTGTGAGCAGATTTACAACAAATAGAAAGACCTCTTTTTGCCCTAAGTTTCCAAAATTGTTTTCTTACATAATCTTCTTGTTGCTTTGTGCTTTTTTTATTTATTTATTTTTTTTAAGATAGCTCATGCCAATCCCCGACACTTGGTAAAACCAAATTTTATAACACCGCTGTTGGCTGACATGGCTGAAAGAAAAACGGTGTGCTTTGGCGCTCATGGTTTCCAAATCAAAGGGCTAGTTTGAGTATCTGAAAAACTTTATTTTAATTTTTTTTTGAAGGAGGACACTAATTTTCAGGAATAAAAACATAGTTGGACCCGGTCAAGGTGATAAAAATATTTCGCAAGTCTGATGGCCGAGAGAAGACAGAGTCAAATGCGAGTGAAGTCCGACACAACAAGCCATGTCAAAGTACTACAGCCCTGCGATGCATCCGCCACCACTTCCGATTCTGAAGGCACATGAGGGGTGTTCACACGGCGAGATTTGTTTCAGTGCTACACCAAAACTGCTCCCGTAGAGCGTTCATACGTGCAAATTTGCTCCGGCGTAGCACCGAAAACAGCTTACACCGGATCAAATTTGATCCACCTCAGGGAGGTGGTTTAAAAATTTGCTCCAAAGCAAATGCTCGTTTGCGGGGCATCACCGGTGTAAATTTGCACGTGTGAACGCTACAATTTGCTCCGCAGCAAATGCTCGTTTGCGAGGATGGGGGGGTAAGCCTCGCTGCGCATGAGAAGAGTTGATTACGTAAGGCGAGAATGCTTTGCTTCGTGCTCTGTCGGACTTCCGTCAGGTGTTTGTTTAATAACGACACAAGACATGGCTGGTAACAGTAGCAAAGCACCTCTTGGGTTATACCATCTCAACTAGAACGGGGGGTAGGCCCCAAAATTCATCTTTCCTTTTGTAGGGGACTGGACTGTCTCGGAGTTGTTTGTGTAGTTTGTTCCTTTGTTGTGTGTTCACAACCCCCCACCCGTGCCCCATAGAATTTATTTTGTGATTTCCTCTCTTGATTTTTCTGTTTGGCGCATTACATTTTAGCTTTTCTGACTGTCATTGAACTCATCGTTGATTTACGTTTTCGGGGGCGGTCACTCTCGAGCAGAAGGCGCAGAGACCGAGAAGGAGAAGGACGTGCCTGTACAGTAGTTGCTTGAGTTGTGTATACGTTTTAAAAAGAACCAACACGACAGCTCATTTGTTTTCTGTCGTTTTGCTCCGGAGCAGAAACTGCCCATGTGAAAGCAAGTGGAGCTGCGTCGACGCTGCGCCGGTGCTGCCACGCTCAGCGGCTTTGTACGTGTGAACGCTCCACAAAATTTGTTCCGGTGTAAAATATATTGCAACAAAATACACCGGTGCAGTGCTGGAGCAAATGTGTGCCGTGTGAACACCCCTATAGAGGCTGAAATTTGACTGGACGAGAAAAAAAAAAGTAGCATTTGCATACACATACTTGCAGAGCAGAGAAATGGTTTGAAAGGAAGAGAATAGACTCCGGAGAAGAAATGAATTTAATTTCCCGAGACAAAACACTGGAATTTAGAGGTTAAATGTTAGTCCATGCTTCTGGTAATACTTTGTCCCACGGCCGATTTTATTCTTCTCTAAGGAAATATGTTACCGCAGTGGTTGGTACCCCAGCAGGAATTATATGATAACTTTTACAGTCACGCCAGAAAAAAATGTAAAAATCCCTAAAGTGAAGCTTACAACGGTCCTGCTAGGTGGAAAAAGGGGAGGCATATCCCAGGCCTTATTTAGCATTTTTGGCTGCTGCGTTTACTGGATTGCCGGCCCTTAGTAACCTTTGATAGTTTGGGGCCCAGCTTTCATTGCCTTTCCTTTCTTTTCTTCCTGTCTCTTCCCTCTCGGCCCCCAGCTCTCTCTCTTGTCCTTCTGCCGCTGTCCCTCTTCTTCTGACGTCACCACACCCCCCACCCCAAACCCCGCCCCACGCCCTCAGTTGGCCTGCATGGGAATGGAACCCTTACGAGGTGCCCGACTGTGAGCTCTGTTCAGGCTGGTCGGTCCCGCTCAACAGTGGACGGTTTCTCCTCTTCAGTGCGTCTTTTTGATGTGCATGCAGTCAATCTGGGCGTGTGGACTCGAGGAGGAGGAGCCAAGGGGGAGCTTTGATTGTTGTCGGTGGGACGGACTTCCTCCTCTTGTGATGGCCCGATACGGCGTCTCAGTTTCCCTTCCTATAAATCCCCGATTGTCCTTTCGGGCTTGACTAATTGTCCTGGTTTGTTGCTCTTTATTTGAATGCAGTCATGTGTTCTTGACTCCGTGGGCCCGCGATGAGGAGAATCATTCCGCCATTTGCCACTTAATTAAGTCAGGGTCAGGAGCCATTGCTCAACAGAGAGCTCTAATAGAATTATAAAAGAGGACTTTCTACTGATAGGGCCGCCTTTATGTAGGTGGCTCAAACGAAAGGAGAAACCATCTTTTCACTGGAAGCCCCTTTCCACACAAGTCCCAGGAAGCTAGTAATGTATGGATGTTTACCCGCCGACTTTGGTGGGGTTAAACAGCAATTACCAGGAAGGCTTGTGTCAACACGGCTTGTTCTTGAAGCTGAATGCAACACTGGCATTTTTAGTGGGAACTCGGCGCTCCCTCCTGTCCTCTGAGCAACGGACAAACGGGGAACAAGTATGCGCTCAAGGCTGGAGAAGTCTGCGTATAAAAGTAACCACCAAGTCCAATTTCCTAAATCTCCTCCCATACTGAGAAAATGCACTCCCTTGAAGTCCCCACCCAGCCTTTTCTTCCACTCCCACCCTCTGCCATCCTGCCACTTTGACATGCTAAATCTGCAGATTTTATTTTTCTACCTCCTGCGGTGAGGAAGTGTCCTTTTCAAAGCGCTCCGCTTCCCCTCCTGACTGTCTAAAGCCAACTGCTGTTTGGATTGCTCTTCGATTCCAAACAAAAGACAGAAGCAGGGATTACCATCTCACTTCCTTTCACGTCCTAGCTTTCAACTAGCCTTTTTTTTTCAGGCTTCTGCAGTGAGCCTGGTTTATATTGTTAAAGCTTGTCGGGCCTGACAGGGGACGCATGTTTTATAATACGCCGTTTTTCTCAACTTGCGCAAAAACCGTCAAACACATTCTCTGCTTTTACTGGTTGATAATGGGAAATAGCCATGTGACACGTGACAAACCTTCGAAAACAAAAAGTCTTTGCCATATCGTCACTGTATGATGAAGACTAAGTCCACTTAATGACCGCTCTGACTTTTTACCACAATGGAGGCTGCTGTGATCTCCTGCATGTCTTGTAAAAAAAAGTACAGCTAAACCACCGATGAAAGCACATTTTATAATGCCATGTTTTTAACAAGGATCTTCATTTGTGCCTCAACTGTCAAACGCGTACCACATACCGGTGTTAAAACTGGTAAAGCAAGTTAGGGGACTTTCTCATAAAAACAACAAAGTTTGGAGAAAGCAAGTATTTGTCGTCAGTTTCCTGTCTGACGGAAAAACAAGTCCTCTTCATGACCATTTTAACTGTTCGGAGTTCTGTCCGTCCTTTCAAAAGTGTGTCGCTGGAAAAAAAAAAGTGAGTTTTGGAATGTCCTGTTAAATGTGTAACTGAACAAGTAATAAAAACCTTGTTCTGTAATGCCATGTTTTCACCTCCTAGCATACCCCCTCCAGCTATCTTAAAACGTTTTTTTCCTCTGTCTTAAGCCACATGTCTTCCCCCGACATCTCCCTTCAGTTTATTCACAAAAATATCCTTCGGGCTGCTTTCTGTGCAATCTTGACGTCCTTTTTGTTTCACATCTTAATGTTAACTTTCTGCTTCATTTAACTTCTGCCAATTGGCCTGGCCCGACACATTCAGCCTCTCATTCAGACCGTGGAGCCCGCTGATTTACATTTTGAGCCCCATCCAAAGAGTTGTAAATCATACCGCCTTTTTCAACTTAATTTGTTGGCAAAAGAATGACGTTCTGGCTCACCGGAAATAAGAGAGGAGGGTGGCACGGCCCCTTCCTGCTTTAAGGCCGATTGATTTGCTAACAGCCTTGTCCTCCTCACATAGTGACTGATGAGGGATTGATGGTCTAACACCATAAAACTCGGCAATTGCCTGCCATTAGGGCGCTATTGTTGGACGCACAATACCGCCATTCCTAAGAAAAGGGCTCCTTATGGTTTGGTGAGGACAACGGCATTCTGGTGCGCGTTTTTCCCAAAATGAACCATATGCTTATCAAAACTGTTTAAAGGTGTTTGCTTTACGAGGTTGCTTTGTTTTGATTTTGCACTCCGTCAATCTGCGCTTGGTTTTCCACTCCACAATCAAGTCTCTGGCCTCAACAGCCTCATTTAACTTTTTCAGAACCATGTCCCCGCAAAGCATGATAACAGACACCCATGTTAGTAACAAATGTCCAATACTCAGAATCAGAATCATCTTTATTAGCCAAGTATGTAGAACACACAAGGAATTTGTCTCCGGTATAACACGCTGCATTAGTATCATCATAAACAAGAACATGACAAATAGGTATGGAAGGACATTTCATAATGTAAGTGAACCATAGTTTCAAGCAGAGCTAAAGTGATCAGTGGTAGAATACAATACTATTACAGTTTTTACAGTTGGTGCAGAAAATCATTGAACCATTTTAGAGAGATACAATATTTGTTGTACAAGAAGAGTGACTACATCAGTGACTGTTTAGGGAGTTAATGGCTAGAGGGAAGAAGCTGTTTAAGTGTCTGCTGGATTTGGTGCGCATGGATCTGTAGCGCCTGCCTGAGGGGAGTAGCTGGAAAAGGTGGTGGGCAGGATGCGGGGATCCAGGAGGATTTTCCGTGCCCTTGTCTTGATTCTTGCAGTGTGCAAGTCCTCAAGAGTGGGTAGGGTGGTGCCAATGATTTTTTCCGCCATCCTAATTGTCCGTTGAAGTCGGATTTTGTCCTTCTTTGTGGCGGCCCCAAACCAAACCGTGATGGAAGAACACAGGATTGATTCGATGACTGCCGTGTAGAACTGACGTAGCACCTCCTGTGGCAGGCCATGCTTCCTCAGCAGCCTCAGGAAGTACATCCTCTGCTGGGCCCTTTTCAGGATGGAGATGGTGTTGACTTCCCACTTCATGTCCTGGGAGACTGTGATTCCGAGGAACTTGAAGGTCTCGACGGTTGACACAGGGCAGTTGGATAGTGTGAGGGGCAACTCTGGAGAAGGATGTTTCCTGAAGTCCACGATCATCTCTACAGTCTTGAGCGTGTTCAGCCCGAGGTTGTGTCGGCTGCACCAAAGCTCCAGCTGCTCCACTTGTTGTCGGCACGCAGACTCGTCGCCGTCTTTGATGAGACCGATGACCGTGGTGTCGTCTGCGAACTTTATGAGTTTGACAGCTGGAATTGTTGAGGTGCAGTCGTTTGTGTAGAGGGAGAAGAGCAGTGGAGAGAGGAGACATCCCTGTGGGGCTCCAGTGCTAGTGGTGCGTGTTGATGATGTTGTCGCTCCCAGTCTCACCTGTTGTGTCCGTCCCGTCAGGAAGCTGAGGATCCACTGGCAGATCGTAGGGGACACACCGAGGTGGAGAAGTTTGGGGGTGAGGAGTTCCGGTATGATGGTGTTGAACGCAGAGCTGAAATCCACAAACAGGATCCTTGCGTAGGTCCCTGTGCTGTCGAGGTGCTCGAGGATGTAGTGCAGACCTATGTTTACTGCGTCCTCCACAGACCTGTTTGCCCGGTAGGCAAACTGAAGAGGGTCCAGCAGGGGTCCGGTGACGTTCTTTAGGTGGTTCAACACAAGGCGTTCAAAGGACTTCATGACCACAGACATCAGAGCGACAGGCCTATAGTCGTTCAGTTCCGATGTTGCCGATTTCTTGGGAACTGGGATGATGATATACTGATACTGATATCTTATAACCTTCTACCACTTTTTAATGTCATGAGATTTTTTTGTTCTTTTGATATGTCATCTTCAGAGTGCAGGAAAATGTATCCATCCCTCTTCTTCATCTTATCCAGGGTCAGATCCTGTCCTATTAAGTGTGTAATGACCAACGGAAAGAGGCTTTATGACAACTTGTTTCTAACATGTGTGAAAGCACTTTTCCTTCAAAACATGCACTCCCACTTGAGACAACACTTTTCTTGGTAAATGGACCCAAAGATAATGACTGGGAACCAATGCTACGTCAGGCTTGGCAAGGCATAATATTGGAAAATAAAACTCTTGAACATATCCAAGTAGAAACCAAGGCAGTCCACTTTCTCTGAGCATTTTCATGAGCACAAAGATGTCTTGTAATGTCGAATGCAATTTGTCCTGTTAAAATTTAATTGAAAATTATGTTATGAGACGGCCCGGTAGTCCAGTGGTTAGCACATCGACTTCACAGTGCGGAGGTACCGCAACTCCACACACACCTCCCTGTGTGGAGTTTGCATATTCTCCCCGGGCCTGCGTGTGTTTTCTCCGGGTACTCCGGTTTCCTCCCACATCCCAAAAACATGCATGGCAGGCTGATTGAACACTCTAAATTGTCCCTAGGTGTGAATGTGGGTGTGGATGGTTGTTCGTCTCTGTGTGCCCTGCGATTTGCTGGCAACCGATTCAGGGTGTCTCCCGCCTACTGCCCGAAGACAGCTGGGGTAGGCTCCGGCACCCCCCGCGACCCTTGTGAGGACAAAGTGGTTCGGAAAATGGATGGATGGATGTTATGTTGTCTTTTTAACCAGTACCTCTATTCCCCTATAGAACACATTAGTGTAGTTTTCGGACTATAAGGCGCAATTAAAGTTGTATAATGTGCTCAAAAATCGACAGTGCTTCTTATAATCCAGTGCGCCTTATGCAATAATTGAGCTGATTGTATGTGGTATATGACATTTTTAGTATGTAGTAAATCAAATTTTGAACATGTTCAAAATTTCTTCATGAAAAGAAAAACTGCAACTGTTAACACTGTTTGCAATTGTCTGACTAACGTCTTTGCAAGCTTGCAATCTAATGAACCCTGCCAAAAAAAAAAAAAAAAACAATCGCTACATTCCCAAACACTCACAAGGCTTCGCTACTCAGTGAGATATCACTTTGTTAAAAATGACTTTGGTAATTATTTTGAACAAAAGTACTTCTTTGGCCATGTCAATCAAAGAGGAATATGATTACCTCCGTATCGGCAGAGCAACGGTGGCTTTCATTAGCACCCCGGCTAAATGTGCTAGAGTGTGAAAGGAAATCGGAGACAGTGAATGTCAACTCCCAAGAGAGTCTTGTCACTCCAAAGCGTTACCTTCTGTCACTCATCCACACATCCAAACAACGGCCACCTCTCGGTACTGCCTTATCAGACGCCTGGCCCGGCGAGGTCACGTGGTCAGTGGCACACTGGGCATGCTCAGTCATTCATGTATTGATATATATATTTTTATCTGTGCTGGGTTTGTATACGCAGCCAGAGAACAAGTGTGGGGGCGGTTAAGATGGAGAGCAAAAGATGGCGATAGAGGACGAAGCCTTCTCTGGCGTTCTATTCTCTCACTCCAGGATGGTCTTGAAGGAGGACCCCCACCCTCGTCCTCCGACCCTCATCCCCCTCCCCACCCCCACCCCCACCCTTTCCGTCGCTCTGCGGCCATTCAGCGCAAATCGATCGGACTGGAGGACCGGGTCTCCCCCGGGGTGCCGCTGAGACACACCGCTTCTATTGTGCAAGGGCGTCCACCAGTTCAGACTGACAGCAGACAGCCCTGATGAAAAAACTAGAAATCTGGTATTGTCCGTAGCAGACGCGAGCGGTGAAGACGTGTAACCTTTAGAAAGATGCTCCCCACTTGCTTCGTGTCGCTCTCCAGCGTAATCAACGAAAGTGGAACCAGGCCGTTTGATAGTTTGCTTTCCCACTGAGATTTTTTCCCCATTCTTCGTTCTTCTGCCGTCACTGTATTTACAAGTGACACAATTCCATTTTGAGGGGGCTCAGGTGGCAGGATTAGCATGTGCGGCATGGCGTCGTAAAGACGAAAAAAAATTGATGTAAATGACATTTCAGAAATTTTCAGATCACAATTTGAACTCTTCTAAATGTTTATTAAAATCCCATTCTAAACTTTATTTATAGATCACATTAAAGCTACCACAGCTGCATACAAAGTACTGTACATAAAGTAAAAATCACATGTATAAAACACTATGTTAATAACATAAAAACCATTAACACAATAAAACACCAAAGCAATGCAGAGTCCCATGCTGAGTCGAAAGCCAAAAAATAAAAATGTGTTTCAATCTGAGGTTTAAAGGTGGACACAGAGGAGGCTTGCCTTATGTTTAACGGAAGGACTTGTTACCGCGCACGCATATGCACACGCACCCCATGATGAGCAACAGCCTGACACGGAGGTATGCGACACACTTTTGCAGCCTGTTAACTATCGTAGCTCACACGAACTGTTTTGAAGTGCTTCCCTCGGCCCTCTACATTCCTATTCTTTGCCCATGCCCTCGGTGAATTGTACACAAAACAAACTCTGAATGAGAATCATGACAACGATAAAAGTTATTGCGCAACAGCTCTGATCACAAGCTGCAATTGCAGAATGCTGAGCGCTAACAACTTCCGGTGTCGCAGGTCACACGCCACCATAGGTTAACAATTGACCAATTTTATTTTCATTTTTTTAAATACTTTTTGTGAAAATGAGACCGATAGAATGATTAGAGTGCAGTGTACATTAACACAAAAATATATATTACTAACATGCACAAAGACACACAAATGGTTGTTTGTTTGTTTTTTTCTCCTCTACACCCCTCGACTGGGACCAGTCCGCGATCTACCGGTCAATCGCGATGGACGTAATGGGCACCCAAGATGTAGAGGTGCAGCTCAGAAAGATAAAGTGGGACAAGGCCATTTAAAGACAAATTAAAGAATCTTCAAATGACCACTAAAAAAGTGAATTATGTGCTCCCTTCTACGGGCTCCAGTTAGGAGGCGAGCAGCTGCATTTTTGACCAACTGGAGACACTTCTTGGAGGACTGGCTGACTCCAAAATAATGTGCATTACAGTAATGAGTTGGGTTTTTTTAATCTGTTGCCTAAGATAAAAATACAAAAAGATTAATTTAACAACAGCACCAATTGGACTGTCCAATTTAAAATCACTGTCCAGTTTAAGAGCCAAGGTCTAGACTGTTGGCTTTAGGTAAGACACCAGGGGTGCCCAAGTCACTGGGACCAAATGCCATCACTTCTCTTATCTTTTTGTTGAAGTTCAATTTGAATGCCTTGGATTTCCTCCAGAGAGGACATACGTGGCTTTTACTGTTTTGCTTAGCGGGACACAAATCTGGCTGTCATGTACATAGCAGTGAAAGGAAATGCCATACTGGTTTAAGGTAGAACCCAGGAGCAGCAAATACTATGAAAACAGCCATGGGCCTGAAAATGGAACCTTGTGGAACACCATATAACAATAATGTCGAGTGGTATTCAGAGCAACCGAGGCTAGCACAAAAAGTCCTGCCGGCAAAGTAGGATCTTAACCACTCTATTGGCGCACCTGGGGCTGCCAACAAGCCAACAGAAAACAGTGGTCCACTGTTTCAAAGGCTGCTGTCAGGTCCAACAAAACAAGACACACATAGTCTCCAGTGTCATTAGCCAAGAGGATGTCATTTTAGGTTGTGACACGGTTGACTCTGTGCTCAGCAGCATATTAAGTCCTGACTGGAAATCCTCCATGACGTTATAATAAAGTCATAACTTGACTGTTCTACAAGGAGTAGCTAAGATTAGCTTGGGTTGTTAGCAGAGTTATGGAATATATTCACCACATATGCATGTTTGTGCTTTACTGAGTCACTATTAAACAGCTCGAATTAACAAACAACTAAGTTATTTTTTTAGTGCATATCATATATGGATTTTTTTTTAGGCTGACTTCAGAATAAAATACCAGTAACCCATTGATCGGCCAATTAATTATAAATATACGTAAAGTGGATAAAATAACTTCTTTTTTTGCTCAGTTAAATTCTTAACACAATAAAGATATGAATGACATGCAGAATATATGACTCTCTCACAATACTTTGTCTTTTAGTTGCTAACTTTACCACAGAGAGAGAAAACGTGATTTTTCTACTTGGTGACACCGCCCGCCATCTTGTGCCTTCCAGGGAGGACAAGGAGCGCTGGATCCGAGCCAAGTACGAGCAGAAAATGTTCCTGGTGGGGCTGCCCCAGTCGGACGTGCCCCTGGGCCAGCAGCTGCTGAGGGCGGTGGTGGAGGACGACCTCAGGCTGGTGGTGGTGCTGCTGGCCCACGGCACCAAGGAGGAGGTCAACGAGACGTACGGAGACGGCGATGGCCGCACGGCGCTACACCTCTCGTGCGCCATGGCCAACGTGGTCATCACGCAACTCCTCATCTGGGTGAGTGGCAACCTCCCGCGCAACGGCAAAGAATCAGCCAAGACGTGATTATAAATCGGCAGATCCTGCCAACTAGGCAAATTGGTTTGCGGGAAGAGATCACGTGAAATTGAAGGAAATGGTCTGCAGTTTATAAATCTAATCTGATTATGACGTTCATTGAGTGAAACAGAATTATACTAAATACTTAAACCAATAAGTGCAATTATTAAAAATTCCCTTTCGTCTGACCACATAACATTTTTCCTTATCCTTTTCCTAAAATGAAAATATGTGTTTATATCGTCCTGATTGCCAGGAAAAATATACTTTCCAATCGTCTTATATATTTTTTTAGATTCCATCATCATTGTGAGGTATTTTTATGTAATTTTGAATTTCTTAATGTGTCCACTACAGTGTACACTTTCTGTCTTAATAGTTAAAGAAAATGTTTTACCCCCCATGACCCCCACCAAAAAAGGACATTTCGTTCAACTCTTGACTACTTTGCTAACCATCCCTACCAACTTCAATTGAGCTCATAATTCCCGACCACTGCCAAAAATGGATGCTGCATCGGCTGAAAAACGAGTTATCAGTCCCATCAATGTTCCCTCAAATTGCACTCGATCAAAGTTGATTGTGATTCCCTCGTCACAGTACGGCGTGGACGTGAAGAGTCGCGACGCGCGCGGCCAGACGCCGCTTTCGTACGCCCGACGAGCCGGCAGTCAGGAGTGCGCCGACATCTTGCTCCAGCACGGCTGCCCCAACGACGCCGGCGGCCCCACGACGGCGCCGTCCAACATAAGCAACCGCAACGCCAACCCCAACATCAACAACAACGCCCAGTGTGAGCTCAACCGCAGCATCAGCATCATGTAGAGAACCCCACCCCGAACGCCCCTCTCCCACCTAGCTTCACAAGACGCTGCGTATCCACAACGCAGACATGTCAGGATGGGACGGACGCTTTGTAAAGTTTGTTTTTATTCTTTTTTTATTGTTGGTCTGAGATGATTATGAAAAGCTTTAATGTTTTTTTTTTCGTTTGTTTGTTTTTAATCCACACCAGTGAATTACTGACGCCCCCGTCCCAAAAGGGTTCCCCTCATGCGAGGATGGGGAAGCTTTGCAGTCGTTCAGAAATGTCCTCCGAGGGCCACATTCAATTTATGATGGGCTAACAAGTGTTTATTGTCGCATATCGTGAGCAATGACTTCCTCTGAAGTTTTGTTTGTTGCCAGAATTGCATGTTGGGTCCGGTGAAGCTCACATGTCATGTGTCGCTTAGCTTCTTGTGTAATTTCCTGTTAAATTCTCATCTCGGAACAAAATGTGTCGCTGTCCAATGAAAAGCACGTATCGCCATGTTTACTTTTTAGCAGAAAATCCAAGCTTGTTTTTCACAAAGTTTCTTTCAGGCAAATGGGTCATTTGAATTCTTTTTTCTTTTTTCAAAAACAACTTTAAAATGAATATTTCAGTATTGAAATTGAGTTATGGAAAAAAAGAAAATAGGAAAAGTAATTTTGTGATATTCCATTTTTATTTATTCAGAAATTGAGATTAAAACTTCTGATTGAAATTGAGGGGGGAAAAAATTTCTCATGAATTTTTTTTTCCCATAAATCCAGTTTGGAATTTTAATTCCCAATTCAAATTTTTGTGGTGTTTCTTCGATTCATATTTCTACCCCAAATGTTCTTTTTACTAGGATAAACATATTTTTGTTCACACATGTAAATGACAAAATAATTTCTCAAATCGAAGTTGGGTTTTTATCTTACTTTGTTGGAACATAAGCTTCCGAAAAACTGTATAGTAACAAACTTCCAATTCACTATTACATATTATGAGCTATTATTTACTCTAAGGTTGTTATGAATTGAATAATTATGTTGCCCAGCCCTTCCCACATGTTTGACCATTTTATTTAATTCAAGTTTGCCACATGAATGAAAAAGTTCCACTTCCAGACCATACAAATAATTGCTCGGCAAAACCAGTGTCCTTTGATCTGCTGTTCGTGGCATGCCGACAAAGCAATTTGGAGTCAAAGCACGCAAATGATAGCGACATAAAGGAGGTGATTGCCTCTTCAATCACATTTCATTCACGTCGATTCAAAGTGTGACAATTGCGCCATTACGACGTCTTTGTGGGAACAAGCTCTCGATTCTCTCGACCGTTGGTTGACAGAAGATTTCAAATAATCCTTCCCCGTCCGTCTTTTACTAGTCTGGCTGTGAAATACGCAACCGTGCCTGGGATGAGACCGAACACACTCAAGCGGGCTGTCGACGTCATCATTCTCCGCGTACTTCAACACGCCGTCTGTTTGAGCGCCCGTCGGCCTAAAAATGATGCGTTCAAGGGAGCGATGAGACTTTTTATCCGATCAGTTCATATGCGGTGATCGGATTGCCACTGTGACCAGAATTGCATTTGCCCTTGTTGTGACTTGCCTTCATAAAGCTTTCAAAGCAATGGAAGGGTTTTTCTCATGGCAATCATATTTGTTTACAGAGTTTTTAACTTGGAACTACAGACTCATTTGCAGTACTGTATTCTCAATGTTTGGTGTGTCTTGGTCATCCGAGGGAACGATTTAGTCACTGAGAATGGGAGATGTGAGTCGATAATATTTATAACAGCTCTTTTTTTTTGTGGCATTTTAGCGTAAAAATATAATTCTTCAACGTGCGCAGGTCCACCTTGTTGCATTACATCAGGAAACATGCAAAAAAAATGCAGCTTGAGTTTTTGCTTAATTTTTATGTAATTTACGATGAAATTATTTTTTGGGAAGGTAATGTAACATCCCTGTCCGATGAAAAACACGCATCTCCAAACGTTTGATTTATAATTTTTCGGTTTTACCGCAAACGTTTCTTTTTTGGAAAAACTATTTCTGAACCGTAATTGAGTTTTCTCCTTCTATCAGTTTTCTTCATGTTCCAGTCGCTAATGTGTTTGGATTCTTTTTAATTGTTTTTATTTTTCCAAATAAATTCCTAAACTGAAATGAAATGTAATTTGGAAACTTTTTTTTCTTCTTCTTTCAACCCCAAAATATTTTTGAAATGTCACTTTTTCAGTTTTGGAGAAAAAAATCACTCCAGATTGACCTTTTTATTATTTTTTTTATTTTTATCCTGATATTTTTTTTCTCCCAAAACAATTTTAGAAATGAGCTTGAAATGCAGAAATTCAATTAGATTTTTTTTTTTTTCTGAAATGGAGATGCATGTTTTTCGTTCGACAGCGACGACAAGCGTGGCTATGTCCAAAAATAAAAAGGAATCAGTTCTTGGCATTATAGAGCCCCAATGACAAGAAACAGGTCTGCTCTAAACTAAACGGAACAGTTGCGATCGTTTGTGTCGAACATGCCGAACAGGAGAGACTATTTTCAAGTGTGTTTCTCCAGCACACTTTTATTCTGAAATCTGAGGCTGACCAGCCACTGATTGCATTGTAGATGTAATGCAACCATGTACTGTATTCCTGGCCTTACTGACTTGATTGAGCCGCCTTCACTTAGAGGTAGTGTAGATTCCAATTTAGGAGTAAAGTAGAAAAGCCCTTCGCACAACATGAAGTGTTGCACATATTAGCTGCAAATAATCTTCGAGAAACGACGACGAAAACCGCTTTTGGGTCAAAAAGCCTCTTGAACCACAAGCCATATTTTTTTTTCTCCAGATGTTGCGATTTTTCTTGTTGTTTCTCCATTGTCGTTTTTTTTCTATGATTATAATGGTACTCGCATTTGGTCACACAGCATGACCATCTTTGGTACTTGTGTATAAATGATGTACATTTGACATATTTATAATGCAGTATGTAAATATTTTTTTTAATTATTATTTTGGGTTGATTTCTCGTGGTTTTCCGTTTGACGTTGAGAAGGTGCAGCGAAGAAGCTAAAGAGTAACTTGTTTGTGTGCTTGGCTGATTGTTGACCCATTAATAAACATTCAATAAAACCATGAAGCCTTCCCTTCTTGTGGGGGAAAAAAACACACACATCTCTCTGTCATATTTGGTGTTGATGAGCATTTGATTTGTTCAAAAGAACCCAATATCTGTTATGGGTTATTTTCAACCCAGCTCTTTCAAGTGTCTATCAATTAACCCTTTCAGGCACAGCGGTTACTACAGTGGACAGCTGATCAGGTAAGCAGGTTACAGGTTATCATTATTGGTGCATGAAAGGGTTAAATCCGTCTATCATCTTTAAACTTCTATCTTAAAAATTACGGTACCCAATCTGAGTTCAAAATAACCCAATGTGAGTTATTTTTACGTGCCAATACGGTGAACCCTTGCTGTAATGCCGGTCACATTTCACAGTTCACCCATGCCCGATTGCCATGATGAGCAACAGCCATAAAGGCCCCTAACATGAACGAATCAGAAAAATAGATACAAAAGTTTGTGAGTCTGTGATAAAGAAATCCCTTGCCTACCCGAGTAGAAGACCTGACGTGGAGGCAGCGTGTTAAGTGCAGAAACTATCGTACCTACAAGTACCGTTGAAAACGCTTCTCCGGGCGCTCCAGATTGTCATTTTTTGCCAGTGTCATCAGTGAATTGTACGTGAAACAATCTTTGAACGAGAATAATAATTAAAAAAAAAAAAGACAACAAACCTGGAGTCTAAGTACATGTTGTAAAATGGTTTCTCTGGAAGTTTTAAAGATGATCTTGCGTTACATGTAGCTGTTATTTCAACAAGTCTGACATGGTCACTCCATGTTGATGTTCTGTCCACGTGCGTAATTTTTAATTTTTATTTATTTATTTTTTTTTGCAGTTACGCTCAGTTCCACAAGCACCATTTAATATTATTCCCAAACTGTTTTTGTACACTTAAAGGCTTCCCCTTCTACCCTGTCGCTCCTCAATGTGCGGGAACAGCGTGAGCTTCCTGGTTGGCTTTCGTTTCCGTTTCCTGTCACAATTATGTAATCCATGATACAGCCAAATTTGATGATGACCACACACACGTAAAGTAAATACAGTGGTACCTCTACTTACGAAATTAATTCGTTCTGGAAGTAATTTCGTACTAGAACATTTTGTAAGTAGAGACGCGTTTTCCATGTAAATGCCCTAATTCGTTCCAAGCCCCCCCACCCAAAAAAAAAAATCAGACATAAATGTTTCCTAAAGCATAAAAATGTAGAAAAATATGGAATTAATACATGACACAATTAGATTATTGCAAAATAAATGAGAGTTGTGCATCATCCCTCTTAGCCAATGGGATGTCAGGATGGTGCTCGGTAATAGCCAATGGCAGAGCAGCTAGAAGTATGTTGCGTTCAGGAAACTCGGAGCAGGCCATACTTTATTTTTATCTTTCGTATCTTGAAATTTCTCTCATAACAAGAGACAATATTTACCTGTTGCTGAAAATTTTGTGTGAAGAGATGTTCGTAAATAGAGGTACCCCTGTACTGAACAGATTTGATGCATTCATATTTATTGACTGAGCAGATCGAATCGAAAAAAAAATGTCTCGAAACCTCCCCTGTGAAAAGCTTTGGGCCTTTGCTGACTTGAGGTTTTACTTCATCCTTTCATTTCCCCTTCTGTATCATATCAGCCAAACAAAGCCTCCGCTGTCGACGTTATCAAGACGAGGTCACCGTGAGCATCCTAAGGGAAGCCGAGCTACATATCAACTTCCTGCTTTATTTGCGGCCTCCAGCCGTGTTTGAAAAGGGGATTAAGATAAAGAGGCAGGCTTAGTGTCAGGCCGCACAGCACCGTTAGCACAGCAAAAGGTCGCCGCGTGTCGAGCCCCCCCACTAATCCGCTTCTTATTTGCTGCTAAGCTCGTCTCGCCATATCTTCATTCCCTTCCTCTCTCTTGTGTCGGCCCGCTTTTGTTTTGCGCGTCATCACCTGCTTTGCGCTTCCTCCCTCGGCACTGTCGTGACACGGGGCCACAAAAGAGCCATGTCATGCTTCAAAGGGTCTTGGGAGGGAATTACACGGGCCGGCACTTTGGGAGTATTTCACACACACGAGATTTGCAAATGTTGCAGCTTTCGGTTTTGTCTCGTCAGGGGTTGCCACAGCGAATCGGTCTGAAATGTCGTCAGGCAAATGGCTTCATAATTTTTATTTGTCAAGTTTTGCTGTGAACGGAAAGCGTCAGTAAGTAGCCTGTTGTGAAATTGTTCATATTTTCTCCAGAAAATTAATTGTAATCAATCATTTTATTTCTTCATTTTTGTATAGGTGCCTTTAAAATCACTGGAGGTCACTGCGCAAACAAAATATTTTGAAATAATCATGATGGCAAATTACACTGATCAACAAAATTGAACTAACATTTTAAATCAGAAATGCAAGTAAACTTTAACATAGTTTTTTTTGCACTGAATGTGATTCCACCCTCGTTTCTCCTCTCACACATCAAGTATTCATCATCATAATAATATTATAACAATAATGAAAAATCTGTAAAACAGTCATTATATTTTGCAATATTTATGAATTCAGAGGTAGCTTTAGCATCATTTGGGATTTTTTTTTCCTGAAACATCATACCTATACCAATGCAGACTTCTTTTTATCATAATACGCTGCAGAAACGTGGTAATGTTCTTGACAATGTGTAAAAAATATGGAAATGGAAATGTGTACAAATTGTTATAGAAGTCAAAGTCTGTCTCTTGACAGCTCTGCGATATGGATCTGTTGAAGCCAATGCTGATCCAGTTATTTGGCAGAATAAAATTCCAAAATGGATTAATTGGGCAATGAATTAAAAAATATATATACTGTACACAGTTGTGCTCATAAATTTATATAATGCCAGAGTATGCAAACTGACTGATAAATGACGAGACTTGACACAAATTTGATTGACTGGCTTCTATTTTTTTTTTTTTTGCGTAATGCAGAATCGGTGATCATTTCTAACGTTATAATTTGCCAATCGATCATTGAAATCAATGATGGGACGCGCAAAACAACACATATCCCCACAACAAAATCTCCTTTACATTCTGTATTGCCGTTGTTAATAATCCAAGATTTGGCAGCATATACGGTTGGATTTTTTTCTTCCTTTTCTATCCTATATTTTATATACCTTAATATAATTTATGGAGGGTTTTTTTGTTTGTTTGTTTTTTACACCTCACACACACACACACACACCATTTCCATGTATTGAATGTTTGTCTGCATTTGGGTGAGAAATTTCAGGGTTTATAGGATGCATTTCAGTGGCTAATTTTGCATATTCCAGGTCAAGCCGGTTCCAATCCGGAAGGAGGAGGGTGATTGAATGTTGTTAATCTTTGTCCTATGTTGTACTGTGTTAATTTGTTGGAAAAAAAAAGTTAGTCGATTTTTGTCGATTATGGAACTGATTGAACCGACTCAGTATTAGCATGGTTTCAACGTTTCAAGCAATTTTAAGACTGTCAATGCAACTTTTGAGATGATTATAAGGCAAACAAAGTGTAATTAAAGGGCTGCGTTTGTTTGGTTGGCTGGCCCGCCTGTTTGTTTTGCTATTTGCTGACGGATGCTAAACAGTGAGGAGGGCTCTCCGCCGCCCACCTCCTCTCAGACAAATTACCTCCACAAGTGCGGAGGTGGCTCTGAGGCTGACAGATGAACGAGTGACGAAAGCATATTTGCAAAACATTCCTTCCATATTCCCCCCTTTTGATTCCCTTTAGAACACCGATGTGCATGCTAGCATCAATGTTGTGTCAAGGAGGCACTGAGCAGAGCTTTGGCTAATGAGCTGTCTTCATTTGCATATGCTACATTACATAGACATTTGCTTCCTGTTACATCCTTTTAACCTCTTTAACTCGTAATTATGTTCTCCCTGCTTCACCCCCCCCGATCTCAATATCCATTCATCAATTTCAGCTTCATCTTGCCTGATCGCTACGTCCCCTTCGCACTCCCTAATCCGCACATCCTACCTTCCTCCTCCTCCTCTTCCTCTCTGAGCTTTGTTGTACATAAACGCTTGGTTCCCATCGCCCCGGCGACATTTCTGCCCCCTGCCCCACGCCCGTTGGCTTTTGCCAGCGTTTCTCTGTTAATTTGCCTGAGAATGCATTAGCTGTAATGAAGGCTGAGGGCCGAGGGAATCCTCCAGGGTTCCATTAATCATCGCCTCCCCCCCTCCCCAACCTCAGACAGGCAACCTTGATTACAAGTGGCAAGAAATTCATTAGAGCCGAGCCTCTGACAACTCTTATCTCCGCCGCTGGATCTGACTCATTAGGCAGCCAAATTAAAGCCATGATGGCCCTGATGAAACTCATCGCTTGTTTATCTTGTGCGATTTGATGCATCTGCCCATACATCACTGTACGGACGCCACGCACCCACCAACGCGCTCGCCCCCCAACGGTATCCTTCCCGTCTCTCTCCAGGTGGAAATTTTTGTCTATCCTCCAAAACTTCGACAATATGGAGTTCAACCAAAATGGGGAAGAACTGGCCTCAAAAGTCAAATGACGCGACTTCAGCCTAGGGAGCATCTGTAGATGTAACTCCTCACCTGGCTTTTGCGTTTGTACCAGTGATATCAAAGATGAGAGATACAGTTATAACCGCAGAACAGGAAATTGTATCTGGTTTCTCATGATTGTAATTTGTAAAATACAATTGAATATCAATTACTTATGCTAATTAACATAAATATGCCTGTAGCATGGTGGTCGCAAACACATTCCTGGTCCCTGTGTCAGGTGTGTTTAAAGAGTGTGCAGTTTTCATTTAGTTTTATGAGACTATTGTTAAATACTGCCTGCGCAGTTAATAACGGTTTTAGGATCAGTGTTGGCGGCCCGGAGGCCCAGTGGTTAGCGCGTCGACCTCACAATGCATTCCAACTCCGGCCTCCCTGTGGGGAGTTTGCATGTTGTCCCCGGGCCTGCGTGGGTTTTCTCCGGGTACTCCGGTTTCCTCCCATGTTCCAAAAACATGCATGGCAGGATGATTGAACACTCAAAATTGTCCCTAGGTGTGAGTGTGAGCGCTGATGGTTGTTCGTCTGTGTGTGCCCTGCGATTGTCTGGCAACCGGTCCAGGGTGTCCTCCACCTACTGCCCAAAGATGGCTGGGATAGGCTCCAGCACGCCCCGTGACCCTTGTGAGGATAAAGCGGTTCAGAAAATGGATAGATGGATGGATCAGTGTTGGACAGATTACTTCCTAAATGCATTATTCCCAACTCAACTTTTCCGCACACAGCAACACCATTCAAAATGCTTTGGGCAAATCCCTAGTAAATTTCAGATGTTCTAGTAGGCTTTTTTTCTGACCTAAGCCCGAAGGTTTTTGTCCTCGCACTATTATGTTGAACTGTTCATAATTCCTTCCACCTTGTCTAATGCTCCAGTTCCAGCAGGAAAAATGCCAGCCCCAAAACATGCTGTTGTTGTAGTGTAGCTATGGCAAGAATGGGCAACTGGCGCCCTGTGGCCTGCCTGCGGCCCGCTAGTTGCCCCCCCACACTAATTATTTTCTTCTTTAAAAAATGCTGATAAACATTCACTCGTTGACATAGTTTTTTCCAAAAGAAATGGGAGACATGCAGAAAAAAAATCCCATAAAACTGGGAAAATCAAAAATATAAAAAAAATATAGAAAAATGAAAAGAATCTCCAAATCATGAATATGCAAATTTGTGGGTGCTGAACTGTATGACTAAGCCCAGGAAACAGAACAATTGTCATTACTGGAGCCCGCCCAGCACTGTTAACAAGTGACCAAATGTTCACCCCCTGGGATGGATAGGAACAGGTCGATTTTGTTGCTTAATTCATATTCAATCAGCGCAATATTAATCAGAATACTGTGTTTAGACAAGTGAAAGCGCATACAACATAACAAGAATGGTCAACTGCCAGCGCATGTGGCCCGTGACCAAACTCTGTGTGACCCCGCCCCTTGATTAATTTAAAAAAAAAAATGGTGGTCATTTATTCATTTATTTATGTACAGTCAAACCTCGGTTTTCGTCCATAATCCGTTCCAGAAGGCTGTTCGAAAACCGAATTGTTCGAAAACCGAAACCACGCTCTTTTTAAAATAAAAAGGTTTATTGAACACGTCTGCTCACAATGGAAAGCAACACGAGGAAGCGTCACTTCCTCGTCTACCGGAGGAAGCGTCACTTCCTCGTGTAAGGAAGGTGAGATATGCACTCAGTTCATTTGAGAAACAAAATTTGTTCGTCATCCGAGGCATAAAAAACTCAAAGTTTTTGGTTGAAAACCGAATTGGTTGAGAACCGAGGCGTTCGAAAACCGAGGTTTGACTGTATTTTAAAACCCTAAAAATATCCAAATGCGCTGGTAAATATTCAAAATACATTTTCCATGAAAGACGGAGGAGACATCGGGGAATATCCCAGAACATAACTAATGAAAAAAATATGCAAATCCGCGCGTTCCGAACTGTGAATAAGCAGGGGTGGACTGTAGTTTTAAGTTGTAATATCACCAATCACCACTAGATGGCAGATATGTCTTTGTTGCACTTGCACCGGATCTTTTACTGTCCGATACTATTTGAATAGGCTTCATCATTTATTTATTTATTTATTACGGATCTGGAATTTACATGCAGGATAAGTAAACATAGTACCTGAATAATATTAACGTACTGAGTTGATTTTTGTGAGAGAAAAAAAATACTCAATGAGTTTTTGCACTTAATGGTGGTTTGCTGTTCAGCAGTTTTGTACCATCCTTGAATGTCCTTTTTATGAGTTTTTTGCACTGGAAAAAAAAACAGTGCAGTAGATGGTTATTTTGTTGTTTGCTTCAAAATCTTTGCTGCCGACTGAGGAGAGTGGATCTTCTATACATGCATTGAAAAATTTATCAAAAATGAAAATTAAAAACACATATTTTGCACATAAGTTGTCCAGATTTTAAAAACGGCATTTTTGTCACACATTTATTTTGGAACTACGTGTCATGGTCCTTTGCAGCCCCCTCAGTTGCACTGATGAAAAATTGTGGCCCCCTCCAACATTTAAGTTGCCCATCCCTAGAACACAGTGTTGGAAATAAAATGTTTGACTTGACTTCCCTTGAAATAGGTTTTGTAATTCAGATAAATGAATCCATTTGACATGATTTCCATTCTGGCTTGACTGTTTTGGATTGAGACCAGTTTGGAATTGAACCAGCATTGCACAGAGCGGCTTGTGTTCTACTTTGGTGGTCTTACTGTACGCAGGAAGAATTTCTGATGTTTCTGTTTGTAAGTGGAATGGCTGTGTGACAAGCGGTCGTTCACTAAAGACTTGAATGGAGGAGAGCTTGTCACCATAACGGATTTATGTGTCCTTCACACATAATAGCGGCAAGCAAACTGGAGATCAACACGGTGACAGCAATAATGAGGTTATAGCGGCATCACTCCCTGTCACCCGAAATAGCTGTGGCACGGTGTCGTGGAATTGAGGAGACCAATTAATCAGATCCCTGGATGAAATCATCAAAACTTGTCTCCCCATCCTGGTGTTACAGTCTTTAAGGGTGAGCTGGAGAGGAAACATAAAATGTTGACAAGGTCACTCAGTTGAAATTCCAAATCCTGGACATATATTGAAGCGCTACAGTTGGCATTAGGTATGCAATTTGAAATGAAGACATATTTGACGATTCTTCAACAGGTGCTGCGGCAGTAACACGAGCAAGGCTGTGGAGTCCGGAGTCTATTTTGGAAAGAAAAGGCGAAATGATTCCAGCTTGATCTGGAGAGCCTTCAGAGAAAGCGCAAGGATGTGAGCTTTGCATAAAACACCAAAAGCCCTGCGCTTCCCTTTCCTGTCACTGGATGTGGTCAGATATTATTTAGGATATGCGCGCTTTTCATTGTTGCTTTATGTTTGACATGACTGATGGAAGCAGAACTAGTGTGAGTATTCTTATTACAGTTTCATCATTTAAAAGTATAATACTGTAACACGATGCAAATTCCATTCCATTCCATTCTCAAGAAGAGACGGAATAGGGGAAATAGGTGTGTGTGTGTGTGTGTGTGTGTGTGTGTATATATACACACTATATATATATATATATATATATATATATATATATATATATATATATATATATATATATATATATATATATATATATATATATATATATATATATATATATATATATATATATATATATATATATATATATATATATATATATATATATATATAATACGCACACACACACATACACAAGATGCAATATATTATTCTAACACGCTCCTCAGTCCACTATAAAACCAAAATGACCCTTGATGGTGGAATGGGGTTTGTTTGTTATATTAAACCGAAAGAAAAGTTTTCCCACATCAAATCATAATTGTTCTTCACCTTAACATTCGGTATTCAATTGTTTTAGATTGGGATGGCCTTTTTGCACAATTGTGAATGAAGGAGAAGTTGATGTCAGTGTTCCGTCAGTCCACATGTCAGTCCACTACGTCTGCAGCCACTAAATCAATTCCCTAATTTATTGATCTGAATTTCAAATTCCCATGGCAGGCAAACTAAATGCCAGCAGGTCGTTTACAGTAATATTTTTACACATGTAACCATTATTTGACATGTCTATTTACAAGATCTAAAATGTTACATTTGTATCAGACACATTTTTCTAAAATTATATAATAAAAATGTAGAATGTTTACACCGATTTTTCATTTAGGTGTTGACCTACAAAATGTCAATTGTCAGTGTTCTAACCGAGTGAAAGATTCAAAGTTGAATGAGACTTTTATATAGAAACAGATTTATTAGATCACTCGACTTTACACTTGTCCCTTGTTTGGTCATTTTCGTTTCATGATCTATCCAATGTGGTTCTTCCGAAGCAAAAGCTTCTTACATGCAAGCACATTGTATAAAACACCCCCGCCCGCCAATAAAACAAACAAAAAAATGTTAAACAGACTCGCCACAAAATGAGAAAATCACATGCAACAAACGGAAAGTTTTGGCCTGACGTATAAATACGAAAAAAGAAAACAATACACATTCTGTTGATAGTGCCCATTTGTACGGTTGTGTTATGTACATATTCACAAATCAATAAATAAAAGTGACAGAATATTTCCAGTCCTCATTCCAGTTTGTGCTTCACGCTGGAGTCTCTTTAAGTGTTTCTTTCGATTTTCTTTGCTTCTTGATTTTTTTTTTCAGTGACGTCATCGCGTTCACGGCCGCGTCCCTTGTTCTATCTGCTGGTGCTGGCTCCTCACCGCGAACCTGTTGACGTGCACCGGGATGGGCACCACGATTTTGGGGTTCCTCACGGGCTCCCCCGAGCGGTTGTTGACGTTGCCGGCCTTGATGCGTTTCCACTTGGCGCGGCGGTTCTGGAACCAGATCTTCACCTGGACCTCGCTCAGCTTGAGCGCATGCGCTATCTGCGAGCGCTCGGTGAGCGAAAGGTACTTTTTGCAGTGGAACTCCTTCTCTAGTTCGAGCAGCTGCTCGCTGGTGAAAGCCGTTCGTCTCCGGCGGCTCTTGCCCGCCGAGGAGGCACCGGGCGGCAGCGCGTCGTGGGGCCCCAATTTGAGTTTGGCCTTCTGCGACAGTGGCCCGCAGGTGTTGCCGTCCGAGAAGCTCTCGTTCTCGCTGTCCGCGGAGCTGTCGTCACGATCGCTGCACGCGGCCTCGGCGGACTTGGGGTCCGCTTTCTCGTCGTCTGAACTGTATAGCTTGGTCTCACCTTTTAAAGACAAAAGAATAGTTAAACGATGCGGAGGGGGAAAGTTTTTTTTTCCTTTGATGAGGAATAAAAGACGCCCTTAAAACCGCTTCGTCAAAAAAAAAGAGAGCCGATGTTGGTCAAAAACAGGACCGACACGATTTTTGGGGTCATTTTGACCGATTTTTGGATTGCTTTTTTCATATATTTTTGAAAAGAGGGGGAAAAAAAGAAAGACAGTTGAGTCAAATTGACCCAAGTTCTGAGTTCCGGTCCAATTTTGACCAAAATTGCGTTGACAGGGCAGTTTTAAGAGTGCATTTCCGTGAATAAAAATAGAGGTCGATAAAATGTATTTTAATGAATAAAATGCACAAGCAAAACTCATCTTGCGAGCTCCGGTCATTTCGCTGAGGAATCTGTCAGCCAACGTAAAAAAAAAAAAACAACTGTTGTCATGATGTCATGAACATTACTCAGAATGAAATTTTACACGCGCGTGTTGTATTTATGCGCCGCTTTTTCATCACTGAAACGGACCAATGGTGGTCAAGTAGTCCTTTTCGAACCCTGGCAGAACTGTTGGAGTGACCAGGCGAACGCGTTTTAATTTTTAATGTGACATAAATGTAACGAAAATGCATTTCTCAAATTATAGCACAACAAAACAGCAATAGATGATTATTAAATGATCAGACAGACGTTCGATCCTTTAAAAAAATGACCAATATTTCAGCAGTTTCGGTCAACTTCTCGCAACAGCGTTCAATAAGGGGACAAAGTTTACCTGATATCGTCTGAAAAGTTTCCGAAAAGTTAAGCAACTCGGAGCTTTTCTCCCGGCCGTGCAGCTCGTCCGAGTGCGGGCTCTCCTGCCTCCTCGCGCCGGGCTCCGCAGCGCTCAGACGCGGACCCGGCAGCTCCTGGGGCGGGTAAAAGTTGTCCGGCGGGTCGGAGAAGTTGGGCATGGTGGTGGTGAGCGCCACCATGGACGGCACGCCTTGGCCCAAGCTGGCGCAGAAAGTGTTGGTGAGGCGGCCCGCGAAGGACGCCAACGGCGCCAGTGGAGGGATCCCGGAGGAGAGAGGCGAGTGGGACAAGGCCTGCGGGATGACCAGGGGTCTGTAGGGCATGAACATGGGGTAGCCCGTATAGAGCAGGTGTCCCGGTCTGGGCTGGGGGGTCCCGATGAGGGAATCGATGGAAAAGGCAGTCCCTTGCCCTCCTGGTCTCTGCATCTTTGCATGCAAACTCCCCTTTCGTCCCCTCCCCCGCCCCAAAATGTCAAACTTTTCGCAAGAAGATCCTGAGCCGCATCCCCGAAAGTGGAACTAGAACGACGTTTGCGCAGTCCGCTTGTGTTCCCCGCTTTGCGCCCCGTCTTATTTGTCACATCAACACACGCTGCCTGGGCTCTAGGGCTCTTTGGCAACTCCTCCCTCTGTGATGTGAGCACTCAACGAGAGTGAGGGAGGGCGAGAGCGAGCGCATTGGTTATCATGTGCAAAGGTGGGGGGGGGGGGGCTTGTGGTCCCCGGGGGCTCATCCATCTTCCTCAAATTACGCTTCATTTCCTTATTCAGCCTCTGACTTTTTGGCCGTCCTGAGAGGCGGTCGTTTCCCAGTAGGGAGCCCCCCGCAACCCCCTATCCAAGTCCTTCCCCTTCTATCACCGTCGACCACACCAAGCCAATCAGCTATTATTAATTTTGATTGATGATTAGCAATTACTGTGGATTCAAAACAACCAAGCCTTTTGTGCCCCCCCCCCCCACTCGCTAAGCGTCTGGAAGGGAGGAGAGGCAGCTGTCCCCCCCATCTCTCCACCTCCCAGCTCCCTCCCCGTCTCTCTTGGCCTCTTCTCCGGTGCCCCTCCAAACAATGTGTTTGGCCCCGGATAAAGAAGTGCTGCAACAATTGTTCCCTGGAGAGAGATACTTTAGGAAAATTAGATTCAGATAAAAGGCGTATATGTGCGAGGTCAACTGCAGCGTGGGTTTGCAACATGGCCAAAGTCACATTACTTTTAAGTTTGGGGGGGGACAATCGTGGGGGTCTGTATGTTTCCAAATGGACCAAATAAGCGCAATTTTTATTTGCCTTGCTGGGCCAAACTCAAAGCATCTTTGTTCTTGAGGCAGTAATGTCAGCTCATGTCAGCTTGTAAATGGCCATGCACGCGAGCTGATCATGATGATGGCGATGATGATTAGCCCCATTGAGTCCCGGGTGGCCGAGCTCTCCAAGCGCTCGTCTGATTGCACGCATGCATGACAGCAACATCAGATCACAGCCCATCCTGATTAACAGTGGAGGGCCCCGGCCAGCCTCTTGCTCATAATTTCACAGAGAACACGGCGGAGCCTGCGTGCTCTCATTTGGACTTGGATTTAGAAAAGAAAAAAAAAAAGCGAGAATACTTATTGGGTGCGTAAAACCTTTACATCGTTTATGCCTCATGGGTTGCCTATAGTTATAAAGAGATGTCTAACAAGACAAGAATTGTTTCGAGTACCCATTTATTTTAACAGAAAGTTATTGTAATTGGCTATAACTATCCCATGCATTAATTTTCTACTCTGTTTATCCTCACGAGGGTCGCGGACGTGCTGGAGCCCATCCCAGCTGTAGTCAGGCAGGAGGCAGGGTACACCCTGAACTGGTTGTCAGCCAATCACTGGGCAGACAAAGACAACCATTCATGCACACACTCGCACCTAGGAATAATTTAGAGCATGGGTGCCCAACCAGTCGATCGTGATTGACTGGTAGCCCACGACTGGTCCCAAGTCTATCGCAGGAGTCAAGGGGGAAATGGATTTTTAAAAAATGTCTGTGTGCGTGTTATTAATATATTTTTGTGTTATTGCAAACTGCACCCTAAGCATACTCTCAGTCTCACTTTCACAAAAAAAGTATTTGAAAAATAAAATAATATAACAAAGCAGGTCACCTTTGACCCATGGCGGCGTGTGACCCGCATCACCGGAAGTTGTTAGCTGTCAACAGTCTGGAGTTGCAGTTTGCTGTCGCAACTGTTGCCTTATATATATTTTTTCACTGACAAAGAATGGGAATTTGGAGTGCCCAAAAAGTATTTTAAAACGGTACACGTGAGCTACGGTAGTGACGACACTGAAGACGCTGCCAAAGTGCGTCCCATGTCGCCGCGTCAGGTCTCGACCAAGGTAGGCACCGATTCCTTTTTACAAACACGCAAGCTCTTATATTCACTTTTTTTGTGTTTCGTTAATGTTCCGGCTGTCACTCATCATTGGCATGCGTCTATGTATGCGTGCACTTGCAGTACAGTAGTGGGTTGATCGCGGGAGGGCGATTGCTTGAACAGTCGATCTTCGGGCGAAGAAGGTTGGGCACCCCTGATTTAGAGTGTTGCAACCTGCAATGCATGTTTTTGGAATGTGTGAGGAAACCGGAGTAAACCCACGTAGGCACGGGGAGAACATGCAAACCCCACACAGGAAGGAGCCGGAATCGAACCTTGCACCTCTGCACTGTAAGGCGGACGTGATAACCGGTTGATCGCCGTACTGCCCTGTAGTTAACAAGATTATTATTTTTAAGACAAGAGAATAAATACATGCGTCATAAAACAATCCCCATCTCGTGCCGCCGTGGTTAACTATAGTACACAGAAAAAAGTTTTTGTTGAATTTACTATTTTTATTTCGTGAGATGGTGGCACGAAATATAATCGTCTGGGTCCAGATACATTAAGTATACTAATCACCACCTTAAAAATGTATCCATATATATATATATATATTTTTTGTTGTTGTTGTTGTTTTTTTTTCAGTGTACTGCTAACAGCAATAATAATGTTAACTCAAATCCTTCAAATTGGCATGATTATTTCTAGTTATTTAGGGTTATGGATAAAGTAAACTGAATGTACTGCATGTAAAAAGTATTTCAAATTGGGTTTTTCATAATTAAAATGTATGTTTTCTTATAGGATTCAGGAAAAAAACGTGTTTTCATTAAAATGAAATGAAATGTGTTTATATGTTTTGCTCTTTTGGAATCAAAAATCAGGTTGTTGAAACGCATTTTATTACAAGTGCAATTAGAATGCCACGGAAAGCTTATTAACATTGAAAAGTCAAAAAGTAAACTCATACGGAGTCACTACACAAAACTATTGCATGGTTTTATTTGATTAGTTTTGATATACCGTCTAAAGCTTATAATTAATTAAAAAAACAAGAACTAACTCAAAACATAATTGTGAGTGTCAGTTATTAGTTTGAACGTTTTGAATAAAACTACTGAAATTAATTAACTCCTCCGTAATATTAATTTCTGCAGATTCACCTGGCCTGTGTTTTCCTCACACCAATTCAAATGCTGGTCTTCAAAACGTTCTCATCCATAGTGAAAATTATGCAGTGAGCATTCATCCAATTTTGCTCTAAATTATGACTTTAAAGGTAGAGCAAAATTATCGTTTAAATGAAAATATATATATAAAAAAAAAGACAACCAAGTGAATTCCTCGTGTCCAATTAAATTTCAAGTTTATTGCAGATAAACGACCCTGCAATTAAATACTTGGAATTTGGCAAAGTAGAACACGCAGTGGACATTCACATAAAAATCAGAACATTTAATAGGTAAATGAAAAATAATAAACTGGAAAGTGGCTTATCAATACGAAGGCAAAACGTGATTAATATAGAAGTGAGCATATGTTCGTTCGGAGATGGACGATGAGTGATGTTGGGATCGATGGAAACGAGGATGCGCACCGGGAAAACTGTACTTCATCAGATTAAGTCTCTAGCGCCCTCTCGTGGTGCAAAAGGAAGCAAGCTTAAAGGCTGAAGTCAAGACCAATCAAACTCGTGCAATATTGATCTCTAGCAGCAGCAGACTCTTGAACAGGACTTACCAAAAGTGCTTAACTAGTGTACATAACCTCTAAAATCCAGAAGCAAGTAGTTCTTGATAAATGTTGGCAGGTGGAGCCTTGGGACCACTTTGTTGAGTCTTCCCTCCAGATAGACCCTCAGTTTGCATCGTGACAAGTGCTGCAGGGAGCGAGGAGTCCGTGCTAGGGAGAAGACAGACTCGTAGAACTCCTGGTGCGCCTGGTTGAGAAGAATTTTTAAAAAGAGCTCATGTCTCTCTTTTTTTTCTGTAAACAATTCTTATAATAATAATAATAATAATAATACATTTTATTTATAAGCGCCTTTCAAGTCACCCAAGGACACTTGACAATAACAAAAAAAAAAAAATACTTATGTTATATTTTAAAAGCAAGCGAGCAATGTTTGAGACTTGAAGGTAAAACATTTCAGATGAAAATGGCAGCACACCTCTACCCATAACTGGCCCTAATTTGACCATTCGTCATCTCTTTCGATAAAAGTCTGCAAAGGGTCAATATGGAGATGTCTCTAAAAAAATGATCCTGTGCTGTGGTCTGTGTTAAGAGTGACTTGTCCTCTCCGATTTACTCGTAAAATGGCTTTGTCTGGCGATCGTAAATATCAAACCTGTTTTTATATTGTTTCTAAGAGTGGTCAACAACGTAGTCAGATGAGTCCTGGATTTGGGGATCGAAAATGACAAATGCAACTTGTGTTGAGTGTTTGTATATAATTTGTCTCACAAGTGATATGGCACAACAAAAGCGACCTGGAAGCGATTGCAACCATAATTTACTTATGAGACCATCCAACAAGCTCGCCCAGCTTCATCTGTTTCTCCTCTTCATCTTCCTATGACTACTACTACTACCAGTTGTGGGCACGTCAATCCATCAGTCATCATGCTGTTATTATTTCAAGATGACTCAGTCTCTCCGAGTCGTCGGCATGTTTTGTGTTATTTCAAGTACTCCGAACGATTTTCGGAAAAAAATTTGAATTGCGATTTTTCTGACAGATTTTCGGACAATTTCGATTCCATTCAGGATTTTTTTTCCAACTCAAACTTCAGTGCAATATTCACCATGTACACTAACATATACAAACATGACAGAAAGTGGCACCATGGCATCAAAATCATAAAAGCTACTCTAAATGCAAGGACGCAAAAGATTATGTGTGGAATCTCACACGTTGTAAAAAATGATTAAGAAGTAAAAACTGGTACTGTGTGCAACTCCACTAAGTACAATGCATTGTAAAAAGCGATGGTTTCCATTCATGGGTACACTTGCCTCAAAGACCTCGGGCGGGACAGACTCAACCCAGGTGTCGGTGACTTTGAGTTGACTGTAGGAGTTGAGCAGCACTTCGATGGTGCGCGGCGATTGAGAGCAGTGCCTCAGAACCTGAAAATCAACATCACAACGTGGAGAAACGCGACAGGATTCAAAACTATTGCGATTATTTGGAGTTTGTGAGCCAGTGCCATAGATTCAAAAGAACTAAAGTAATTAAACACTTGTGAAATGAACAGATTGGGGCTCCCTCCGGGGGTCTAACTGGAAATTATGCAATTAGTGCTAATTAATCTCCTATTAACACTCGCCTAATTAGGAAGCAGGCATTTTTTCTTTCTTTTTTTTTTTTGTCTGGTGCACGTGGGTGCACTCTGTAGTTGTGAGTCTGTTTCCTGCTGCATCGAGAGCAACGCTGCATGTTGTGTCGGGGAAAGATTGGGAAGTTGAGAGGTCTTGAAAATGACACTATGTCAAGGTGGTAAAAGTGCACCGCTCACTAATGATGCAAAATTAGACACCTTGATCCCAAACTGGCTAATTATTGACTCGTAGCTCCTGTCAAAGCTAGAACGGGAATACCCTAACAACAACCGCTATTTGGATCTGCACCAAATTGGGTTACCTTAAAAAAACCAATTTCCTTGATTAATAAAGTCATTAATTTATTTTGCTGAGATGTTAGGTCTAATGTAGAAAATGGTACTGTATTTTCCGCACTAAAAGGCGCACCTAAAAGCCTTCCATTTTCTTAAAAGCTCACAGTGCGCCTTAAAATCCGATGCACCTTGTGTATGATTATTACGATATGTCGACCCCAAAATGGCTCCTTGCTAGAGACATGCTTACAACGCAGAGTTCAAACTTAAGGCGATCGGGTTATGCAGTTGAACACGGAAATAGAGCAGCGGCAAGAGAGTTCAATGTTAACGAGTCAATGTTATCACTTGCTCTTGGTTAAGTAAACTGTGTCGCTGCTTTATTAAATAAGTTTTACTGACATCTGATCATTCTGTTGGCATTTCCTTGAGCGTAGCTCCATCTAGTGGATGTATTGTAGATTGCGTCTTATAATGCGGTGCGTCCAATAAATGAAAAACATTACAAAACAGGCCATTCATTGAAGGTGCACCTCAAAATCCAGTGCGCCTTTTAGTGTGGAAAATAAGGTAATAAATATATACATACATAAATTAAAAAAAACAATTGGGGAAAGCGATTGGTTTTCCTTGGCCAATTTCCCACAAATCCACAAAGAAATTAAAGTCTGTGTCAGTACCAGGCTTGGACACAGGACATAGTTGCAGGGTTGAGAGCAAAGGGGAGATTTACTTGAGGTTCAACGACTGCAGAAACATGGCTAGGGCTGGTCAGGCCTGTGGCGAGAGGCTGGACTGCACGCATAAAGACGAAACACACTGGCAGGGGACAAACAGAGACAAGGACTATTTAACCCTTTCGGGAACAGCGGTTACTCCAGTGGACAGCCTATCATGTGATCAGGTTACTGGTTATCATTATTGGTGCATGAAAGGGTTGAACACAAGTTAAGGACCATCAGGGGGGAACAATCAGGGCGGGGCCAATTATCAGACAGGCACAGGAGGAAGGGCAAGTGACAGTCTGAACTTTTTGTGCAAATAGGCAAACAAAATCTATCAAGCCGTGCAGTTTGTAACATGACATTGTTGTCTACCATGGCCAATTGCAGGGCACACACAGACGAACAACTATTCGCACTCACAGTCACACCTAAAGACAATTTGGAGTGTTTCATTAACCTGCTATGCATGTTTTTGGAATGTGGGAGGAAACCAAAGTACCCAGGGAAAACCCACGCAGGCACGGCGAGAAAATGGAAACTCAACACAGGAAGGTCTGAAGGAATTGAACCCTGCACCTCTGCACTGTGAGACCGACGTGCTAACCAGCCAATCGACGTGCTAACCAGCCAATCACCGTGCCGCCGTGACACAGTGCATTGTGATGGAAAAAAAAAGATGTATTGTGCTGTATTGTGTAAAAAAGGAACACATTTTGATTTTTTTGGAAGATTAATCACTGGACCACTCAGATGGGCCGCCGCCAAGTTTCCAATCCATGAATTAGCGAAGATTAGTTATAGCAACTCACATGCACAATTTGATAACACCGTCACCATATTAGGAACGGACTTCTGTTGTAAAACTGAAGAACCCCCAGTACTGACAAGTGGGATGGTAAATATAGCATATTTTGGAAGCATTTATAACAGAAAGGCAACAAAATGTGTACAAAAGCTTGGAAAGCTGCTTTCCTACCTTGGGAAGTGCTCCGGGCCACACTCGGATGGAGCCGTGATTGAGCAGGGCACGGACAACCCTCTCAGGACTATGGGCAAGCTTGTAGCAAACCACCTTGAGGATGTTGTGCATAGGGGCTTCACCGCCATAGTCCATTTCGTTCACGCTGGCCCCGTTGGCCAACAGCAGCTCAACCAAGTCTGCATTGACATTCTTACACGCCATGTGCAATGGCGTATGTTTGTCCTGGTCTGTAGTGTGGATGTCAGCCCCGGCCTTGATCAGAATTTGGCACAAGTTGAAGTAGCGCTGGAGGTCCTGCAGCTCCTGCGGCTGCGAGCAGGCAGCGTTCAGGGGCGTGAGGCCTTCGTCGTTCTTTTTGTCCACGGCGGCTCCGTAGCGCAAGTAGAGCTGGACGTGGTCCCTCAGGCCGTTCCTGGCTGCCACGTGCAAGGGAGTGTCGTCTTCATCGACAGTACGGCCGTTGATTGAAGCGCCATACTGAAGGAGGTACTTGGCACATCTGCAGATGGAGGTTGGGAAGAGCAGAAGTCAATTTGTGATCGGCATGAAAGGCGTATTTTTTTTCTGGTTTTGCGCGACACAATACTCACTCAAAGGACTCAGGGCTGGAGCACAAGTGCAAAGGCATACGGCCGTCCTCTGAGACAGCATTGGCGTTGGCACCGTGGACGAGCAGCAGTCTGGTACACTCTGGCTCACAGTGGACGCAGGACTCGTGCATGGCGGTGATGCCACCTGGCGCCAGGTCCACACTGGCTCCTCGTTGCAGCAGGTGTTTCAGGCATTCGGTGAAGCCTCGACCAGCGGTGATGTGAAGCGGCGTTGTGAGCTCCTGCTCGTATGTCAGCGACCAAAGCCCTGCCGAGACGAAAGAACGACAAAAAGCACAAGTTCGTCCCTCCATTGGCAGTACGTGAAACTGTTTGACAAACCTACTCAAGCTTCTGTAGTTAAATCTGAAGTTGGTCCACTCGTCTATGTTGCTGGTGTCATAAGTGGCGTCAATCAGGTAGACGTATTCATCATCGTCCATTATGCTGACCAGCGTCAGCTCGTCGCCCACAAGCAGGGAGTTCCAAAACCGCAGGACGCGACCTGTGGCCTTGGCTACGGCGATCACGTCGCTGCGGAACGTCTTTGGCTTGTGCCACTTCACCTTTGGCGCCACGTAAGCCATCGCTTCTGCCGAACTACTTCTGGACTAGTACTTTTTCCATGAAGATAAACGCGGTTACGTGTGTTGTTTGAGCAGACGAGGCTATTTCTGGAGGTCATGTGATATGACCCAGTAAACTATGCCGGCGCAGATTCGACCCACTCTTGGGTGTAGCATGTAAGCAGCAACCAGTCACAGGATAGAACAACTCTAAAATGACAATTTTTGACCCTGAATCTATAAGGTGGGGTGAGGCATTCAGTCAGTCAGTCAACAAGTAATGGCTGTAACATTGGTTTGTCTTTGGCTCAAGGTTTGCAGTACATGAGCACAGATGCTGTGGATTGTTTGACAGACATTTCTCATCAATGTGTTCCTCATATGCAATGTCACCTCGTGATAGGTTTCTAAAAATAATCCGTTTCTGTGTTTGAGCGGCACATCGTGTTGACTTGCAGAGGCGTCATGCTGTTCGTGCAATCTATTGTACAGAACAAGTTAATGCCATGCCCCCATTGAACGTGGGTCTCTCGAAAACACAATCCTCATAAATTAGGCTACCAGCCACCACGTGCCGAATTGCGAAATTAAATCCTAATGATGACAGATGTCGTCTCTTACCCTCCCACGGCGACCCAGCGCATCTCCCCACCCTGCGGCTCGATGATGAGGCTGGCGGTGGATCCTCGAGGAAAGAGGCGCTGCATAGCCTCCAAGTTGCCTGTGTACAGAACGTTTTGGATCACCACATCTCGGCACACAGCCGGCCTCAGCGTAACGCTGGACCGAAAAGGCGTCCTATCCCAGGCCTCTTTCTTCAGAGCAAAGCTCAGCAGATGATGAGAGGCCAAGCGCTGCTCGTGCTTGTGTCTCTCCAGCATGTCCTCGTCCAGTTGGAGCGAGCGTAAAGCATCAGACGTGAAGACGAAGCTGCCTCGCGACATTCTCAACAGCTTTGTCTCTCAGAAGAGGAAATGTGGATGAGTAGAATGTATGAGGTGGATCAAAGAGATATTGAAAAATCTCTGAGAGCTGGACAATGCCAACCGTGTGCCTCGCAGCTGCTCAGTGCTGGTTGTTTTGATATTTGGTATGAAGCCCTCCCCGGAGACTGACACGTTAAACTATTTTTGTCTCACGTGGAGTCACTGGCCACAAGACACAGCTATCACGCTTTGCTGTCTGGCTGCCATCCTGACTACCACTAATAAAAACTAACGGCGATGTGGTACTCATGGTTATTTTGAAAATAAAATAACAGCGGTGTGATACAGTTAATAAGTAAACAACATGACAGTTGTTAAAGTCATAAGACAGTATGTTAAGTTTAAAGTTTTCTTGACAATAATATGTTCTGTGTGCCCACACTAGTCTAAACACGGCATTCTGATTTAAATTGCGTGTTTGTGGAATATGAATTAAGCATAAAAATCCACTCCTTTTTATCCAATCCAGGGGTGGCCATTTTGCCACTTACTGTTGACTGACAATGATTTTACAGTTGCTCAGAGGTCAGGTAATGACCAATCATGGCTCACTTTTTTTTCTGGGTTTGGTCATGTGATGTTTACAATCTGAGCCCTTTTTGGCCAGGGGTGGGCAACAGCGGTCATCAACGTCTCTAATCCACTGGTGAAAGGAGACGTTGATTCTCTCCTCTTTCAATGTTTCCTTCCTCCAACACACCCGATTCAATTGATCAGGATCGTTAGAAGTCTCCTGATGAGCTGATCATTTGAGTCAGGTCTGTTGGAGGATTGAAACATCCAAAACATGCAGGGTAGCGGCCCTCAAGAACCGAGGTTGCCCATCACTGCCCTCGGCACTGTGACGTCATTTTCAAGTCGACAGGAACTGGCAAAATGGCCGCCCTCTGAGATGCATAAAACTATTTGCTTTTGCTGCTTAATTCACATTTCACCAATGCAACAGTAGTTAGAATGCCGAATTTTGAATAGTGGGGGCTCAAAGAACATATGGCTGTGAAGAAATATGTTTGACTTTTTGACTGGCAACAACACGAGATTTAGGTCGCTTCCTTTTTGGCTATCGCTCCAAAGCTTGAGTGAATTGTCTTGACCACACATGCCATCATAAATCTTGAACAGATGGTGGGCTGGACTGTTTTCTGAGAAGGTCATTGAGGAAAAAACACCCTTCAAAGACCCCACATCACGCAATCATAGTTCAGGACATTCTTTTAGAGACCTCTGCAAATCAGGACTTTCATCATTAGAAACTGAAAATGCTCCAATTTGACATGATTATCATTGGTGCGCACTCTGCTTTAGACAAAGACAACTGCTCCTTTAACAGTGTGCCTGTTTATGTGCTGTTTGTAAAATATCATTCAGTTGCTCTGTATTTTTCCTGCTCGTTCGCGAGTCTTAATGGCTTTTATGTATCCACACGACTCCCTGCATCGGCGCATTAGGCTGAATGACTAGCCACCGCTGTGCATCTGTCCCACGTGAAATGTTCTGATGGAGGAGGGACGGCGCATAATTAAGCCTTTTAGAGCCTACTCACCAGGCGCCCGTGCTAATATCTCTTTTTGAATGATGGACCAGCGTTTCCACATCCTTGTGGTGATATCCTTGCCAGTAGCCACGTGGCCCAAATGTATTCATTCCACCCCAAAAAATTATACAAATGATATTATTGATTTCACCACATCTGTTTTGAGCCCCCCTCAAATACCTTAAAGAAGGGGTCCCCAACCCCCGGGCCGCGGACCGGTACGGGTCATTTGGTACTGGGCCGCACAGAAAGAATGAAGGACTTACATTACTTCGGTTTTATTCATTTCGGAATCTGAAAGATATTTCAATTTGAAAAGTTAGATAATCTAACAGTGTGTTACTCTTGACGCAGGTCAGGGAGCGCTCCTCGGTCATGTGATTGGTTACCTCTAAAATGAAACCCAGGAGCTAGCAAAATGAGTTACAAAAAAAAACATCTTTGGAAAGGGGAAAAAGCCTAGCCAGGAGACAGAAGAGGAGCCTATGGCGTTCAAGAAAAGGAAGGCTACATTTAATAGACATTATTAGGAGTCCTACTTAAAATACGAATTGATCTCAATGGATGATTCCCACAGAGCAGGCCCACTCTGCAAAATATGCGGCGATGGTGAGTCGTAATTTTCATGCACTTTGAATTTGCGGTGTATCTTATTTTGAAGGCATGTTTAAATGTGACCATAGCATCCAGAGAGTGTTCGTCGTGTCATGACTTGTGTTTATTATTATGTTTAGAAAATACCACAGTTTTCATGCGGGTCATATCATATTATTTTTTTGTATTTATCCATCACACCTTAAAGGCCGGTCCCTGAAAATATTGTCTGATATGAAACTGGTCCGTGGAGCAAAAAAGATTGGGGACCGCTGCCTTAAAGTCGACAAGTGAAGTATATCTGGCATGAGCTTCTAACCTCTACTCTTAAACATTCTAAAGCTTATAAAATTGGTTCAAAGTGGCATTTTCTGTCTACGCCTTCAATGTTAAACTGTATCAATATGATAATATTTTACTGACTATTCTTTATTAATGCTCAGAAAGGGAATTCCAATCAAAAAGACTATGTAATGACAGTACTGCACAAGCTGCCAGCAGTCGTTGCAAGACCTCAATTCAGCACGTGTCAGATTTGAGGTTAATAAGAAATGCTGGTTCTGTTCAGTCATGCTTTGCAGTTACTGGTTTAATATGGTAGATGGTAAATGCTTCCCCTGTTTTTGCTCCCAAAGACAGAACACTCAGACGACAGGGAGTATCGATCAGCTGTATGGTTCTGCGCTTGTGTCGTGCATTTGAGTCCATCTGTTTGCGGTGTTTGAGAAGGAACAAGGAGTGAGGAGGTAAACTGCTGCATTAGCTACTTACGCTAGCCTAAGGCAAGTCAGCTGCGATTTGCTTGTCACCATTTATAAACTTCATTTAATGCCAAAACGTAACAATATGTTTGCAAAATGCCAATAATTTAGTGCTGAAATGTCCAAGTATCTTTTGGGTGTTTTTTTTTAATTAAAAAAATATTAATAAAGGGCTTTGCACCCCTCCTCGGTCACTATCGAGGCATTGGGAATTATTTCAGTATGATAAATCACCACTAGATTGCAGGAGTGACTTTGATCAGATCTTGGTCGCACACCGTATGAGTGGTTGTGGGGTGTGGCACGACGATACTATGGCAATCCTACGTAGCGAGAGGTGACGTGCGGAAGCAGTGTGGTGTTGACAACATGGATGAATAGTGAGAGCCAACAAATCAAAAAAAGATGACAAAGTCCCATTGTCAGCCTTGGAGAATGCGCACACATGCACGCAGGCACTAAAACACACACATACAGGTTGGTAGGTTACATGCTCAATTTTCTGTAAGCCTTCAAAAATGAGTCAAAATGGTCAAAAATGCCTGGTACTGGCTCTCCCAATTCGAGAGAAATGGCTACCATTGAATAGGTTGTCCTCAGTTTACAACAGAGCTCTGTTTCTATGGCGTTGAGTGGTGACGCAATTGATTTTGAAGTCATAACCTGTGCTAATGCTGTAGTAAAGTCAACGTTGCAGTAAATATTTGCATGAATAACACTTGCAGGCCATTCATCTATCGATTCCCTTTTTTCCCCCTCTCCACACACACACACACACACACACACACACACACTTCTCTTTTCTCTCTCTCTTTATATACAAATATATAAATAAAAACAGTAAATAATCCGGTAACTGAGTGTATCGATATGTCCTAACACCGCTGTGCAAACCAGTTCATTATGCGCCGTCCATAACTTTGAAGCTGCGTATGTCGGGACCATGGTAAACCGCGGAAGACATGTATAATAGTTTGTGATTTCATGTTGAAAGATCAGTGGGAGTTAACCACTCCACTCTTTTATTAAAGTTAAACAGTTTTAAAAGGTAAGCTCCGCTTACAGCGTACGTATGACACATACGACACTTGGCAATCCTAGAATGATTCAAAATACTGCTTGAAAAAAGGTTTTCTGATAGTGACCGTTTGTTGTCTGTTTTATAGTTGATGTCAATGTCAAATTTTGTTCGGAAATTCGACTTTGACTGTGGATTGCCACTTTGTCCATTTGAAAAGACAGACATCAAGCTAGCTGCGTCCCATCCATACCTTAATGACACTTGCTGCTTTTGAAATCAAGGTCATTTACTTTATGTTACAGTTTGGTAATGGATGTTACATTAAACTGGAGGCGAGCACGAGTCTCAAGTTTGAGAACACACATTACCCGAGACTAGGAATATTGTTTTCTATGGCTGGAGTACATCCTTTTAAATGATACACATAATGAGTTTATAATATGCATCGAGGCTACCTCCTCTCTACTTTGATGTCTTCCAAATGGCCCGGGTGTCATCAGCAAAACATGTAGGCACTTTCCCGCCTCATTGGCTCCCAAATGTATTTTAAATATCATTCCTTGTAACACAATTATTTAAAACGCTGAACTAAACACTTACTAATGGGGGGAAAAAAAGAAGGAGACTTCAATAGATTCATTTCTCAAATGGTTGGCCTTGGTATTTTTATTTATTTTTTTGTCGATGAAGTAGAAGCAACTCTGATGACAACAAAAAAACATCAATAACATGCCCCCTTCTCCAGACCCCCCTTGGACATATTCCGTTTCTTTATATTACCCACCACAAGCAGTATAGCTCCATGTGTTTTCTGCTTTTCTGGTCAAGCGCCTTCTTCTCCCAAGGTGATAAGAGGCTGAACATCAGTCCTGATGAAAGCGAGCCACTTCATTTATGCAATCATTGGCAATTAGTTCCCTCTGATTATGTGCCTCTTAATGCTGTTTGGAGTACTGTGGCACACATACCGAGGGAGATTTAACTGCAGCCCTCCTGCCGCACTGTGAAGTCATTCAATATACTGTGAGCGTGATGAAATGTAATTAGAGTAATATCAAATGCTAATGGATTTGCAATTTCATTTGTTGTTAGTTTAAGGCAGAATTGTAGAAGACGGTGTAGGTTTTTAGAGCATGTCTGTCAGGTTTTATTGTACTGCAAAGTTTGTTGGAAAAAGAACACTGGTGTTGACAAGTGGAATAATTAACCGGATAATCTAAAAGGCTGCAGCACATCAGCAAATATCGTTGTTGGTGAAAAGAAGAAGTTATCATGACTTTTTTTTTTTTAATAGGCTGGCATGATAAATCGTAGATGCTACTTGTAATGAGATCACCATAATGAATTTCAAACGTGCATAAATTAGTACGAAAACTGTGAAGCGGAGTTACCTTCAAAATCATGTGAAAGTAAAAAATGAACAATATTATCACGCGAAATTGTTATCAAAGTACAGTAAAGTGTACTGTTAACCAAGGCTTGACGTTCGCCATCCAGTTAGCTAGCTAGCTCAACATGATGAATTTTTATATACATCAGACTTTTCAGCTTTGCAGTTAAGAAGAGCGTCTATTGTTTTGTTTTTGACATGACAGTGGTTAACTCACAGTTAGGATACTTTGTAAAGATTCTTATCTCCACAAGGATTTGTATGCTAAGCTTCTATTGCTCGTCAAAGGTTTTATGATGGCGACAGGTTTGACTTTTGATCAGATGAATTTGATTTCCATTATTTCTTATGGAAAAATAATTTAGAAATTCAAACAAATCCGAGGTCAACGAGTATCCCGGTATATATTGTGCTCGATCAAACCAAAATGATGAAATTCAATTTTAATTTCTTTTATTTAAGTGTCATGAAATAGTCTATTGATAGCCGATCAATAATGTTTTTTTATGGCTGCATAGTTCCATAAAAGCTGTCAACGTGGCTGAATGAAAAGTACCTGATGTCTATTTAGGATGCTTGACATGTTGCTGGAGAACCCAAATGAATTTATAGAGCATTAAATTAAACCACAGCTCCGAACTACTCTGGGCTAGCGTGATTACATTTCTATATTGTTTGAGCGTTGGGCCTCACTCCACACATTGCAACACAGATTCCAATTGTCTCTCGATGCACTGATCACCATGCAAATAGCTCTCTGCTTCATGGTGACAAAAGGGAGGTTCATATTTCAGCATAATAGTCTTGGATAACTTTAACCATCGATCACAACCTCATTTCATTGTGCTAGCGGTTAATACGTGCTTCCCTGCCAAGTGGAACATTTTCTAATGATGTGCTCGCAACACAAAAACAAGGCAAGCCAGCCCAGGCTGTGCATCAGTCACTAATGCACCCATCCATAATATATTTCATAGCAGCGTGCTTAACGGAGACAGCCAGCGTATTGACTACTACTATGCATGGGCGCGATTGCCGGGAAGTCGAGGAATGGGGTGAAATACAAAACTTTCATTTCTATTGTAATCATCAGCAAAGTTGGTGGCATCGAATATTATATATGACCCACAACAAAAATACATAGACACACGGTGAAATTGTATACAGTAAGCATCTCTGGTATACAATACATAGTAGGCCTATATAGCTGGGTTCCTCAAACTTCTGCAGCTCAAAAAACATGGTTCCCTACAGAACTTACAAAAATATACCTCTGTGGTAAACTAACGATAATGAAGGCAAAAATTTCTCCTGAATCTTCAGCAAATACAGCAATTCACTCTGATGAGTGGCAACCCGAGCAGCACGTTGATCATTATTGATCCCGTCTCTGGCCTTCCTGTGTGGAGTTTGCATGTTCTCCCCGGGCCTGCGTGGGTTTTCTTCGGGTACTCCGGTTTCCTCCCACATTGCAAAAACATCCATGATTGAACACTCTAAATTGTCCCTAGGTGTGACTGTGAGCGTGGATGGTTGTTCGTCTCCGTGTGCCCTGCGATTGGCTGGCAACCGGTTTAGGGTGTCCCCCGCCTACTGCCCGAAGATGGCTGGGATAGGCTCCAGCACCCTCCCGCAACCCTTCTGAGGATAAAGCGGACCGGAAAATGGGTGGGTGGATGAAGTGGCAACCCAAGTGAAATTAACCCCTGACCCATTTTGTGTCACAACATGAACTTTAGGAGCCTCTGGATCCGATGCCATTCACAGCCTAATGTACCGATATTGTTTTTCCCTCCATGATATATGAAGATTACACCAGAAACTGCCAATGTCCTTTACCTTGTACCGGTAATCAGGTTGAAAGTGTCGCACAAATTACACAGTACAAATATTGTACAGTGTAGTTAAAGACCACAATGTTTAAGCAAACTGCATGAATGCATCCAATGAAGATTCTTTTTTTTCCACAAATCATGTTACTGTTGCTATATCTGTATTATACTCTGTTTTTTTAATGACCATATCTATATGCTGTATAATTTGTTAAAATTGGAAACTCTCCCTTTAATACTAGTTGTATTTGTTTTTCATCTATATACTCACTATAATTTTGACTTTATACCGAGTTACCATATGTTCATGATTTAGATCACGGGTGTCAAACAGGGATGGGCCACTTTAGAGCTACGTCTTCCCTCTAATGGCCGTTATGACAGCAAAACCACAAAAAAATGTTTAATCATCTTATCGCATTATTTACTTTTACACAACAAAATAATGGTTTACTGGTTTTGAAATTAGTAAATTATAACACCGGTAGTTCAATTGTTGTTCAGGTGAATGTAAACAGGGTAGTAACATTTTTGTGAAATCTCAATGTTGTTTACTACACATGCCTATTTGACAATTTGGAACAGATTTTAGCAAGGATCATGCAAGTTGACACATGAATTGCTTTTGTGGGCCACATATTGACGCGGCTGAAGGGACCTTGCCTGGCCTCGAGTTTGACACCTGTGGACTAGGTTGTACACTAATAAAAAATGGTTTTAAACTAGTTTTTTGGTTGTTTTTTGGGGGAGGGAGAGGGTCAAGCTGGTAAACAAGGAGTTCCAATTTCCACTATGAGTAGAGAATTTTTTGGAGCACCTGCATGTGAATGCTGAGGAGCTGCTGCAAAATTAAATTCTTCAGTGGAAGACTGACAGGTGTTTGGTTGAAGTGATACATTTTTTTGGCCATTGAAAATTCAGAATGTCGAAAAATATGGACATTTGGAGAATCTAAGGGGGGGGGGGCGATAATTGCAACGAGTATGTTGCTGAAGAACTGTGACACGTTTGTTTTGAAGTGTCGTGCGGCCAGCTTGGTCTGTTCAGCGTTTGCAAGTCACAGCTCCCTCGAGCAACTTGGTAGATTGCAATAGATTTAACCAATGCATAGCCGTTCTATCGAGTTATGAAGCGTTATTTTATTTTGAGGCGTCGTGCGTGTATAGATTTGTGTTTTAATGGATGATAGATGTGATCAAAAGCAATATTGCGCGATCATTTCCGGGTGTAACGACAGTTTTCAATCATAGGTCACCTGTTTGACTTCTCCCCTTTATAAAACCTCGGTTCTACTGTGCAGCCATCAACGAAGAGGACAGTGTCGTTCCGGAAGGCTTTCATCGGCTCTGACAAGGTTCCACGACTTATTGTGATATGAAACAAATGTGTTTGGCGCTTTGATTCCTCTGAAAAACTCCAATGCAGTCCGGAAATAAAAACAGCTGTACAACGACGCGATCTAGTGGTGAACGCGCAGCTGTGTTACTGAGCCAACGACGATACGATCGAGGCCAGGAAAGACATTTATTGGTAACTGCCAATATGGTCCCTTCTTCACTTGGAGCTGGTGTACTTCGTGACGGCCTTGGTGCCCTCGGACACGGCGTGCTTGGCCAGCTCGCCGGCAGCAGTAGCCTGACGGCGGTCTGCACTTCGCGGCTGGTGATGGTGGCCCGCTTGTTGTACTGGGCCAGGCGCGACGCCTCGGTGGCGATCCTCTCGAACAAGTCATTGACGAACGAATTCATGATGCTCATGGCCCGGCTGGAGATGCCCGTGTCCGGATGAACCTAAATCAATAAACACGTTTCTCTGTCACTCCCAGGCTTTGTTCATTTGACTACACTTTCAGCTAAAATACAGCTAATTACAGGTTTCAAAACGGTCTTAAATTATTCTTATTAGTAGTAGTAGTATAAAGGTGGATCAAAGTCAGCATTGGGGCCTAACTGTCACAGTCCTTATGATGGTTGGAATACTAGGCAGCCAACATGCGGTAGGCGCCGCAAGACTTTGTTTTTTATTAGCATATGCCAACATAAATGTTTTTGTTCCTGCATTAAGTTTTTCACTGTTAAATACCCCACCCCCAATACTAAGTAATACAGTCTTTCTGCAGCCAGCTGATGGAGCTTCTACTTTTTTAATCGAAATTATGTTATTCATTTGCCCCACTGGTCGTGAAGCGCAGTGTCAAATCAATGTTTCTCAAAATGTGGTATGGTACACGTGCTCCCTCTAGTGGTAGATGAAATAATCACTGCGGTAGTACAGTTCAGTTATCAAACGTTTGATTTCATCCATTTGCATTTAATCTGTGAGAACTATTTTTTTTAAACATTAGGTAGAAATTTTATGTGCAATAATGAACATTTTAATTGAAGCATTTAAGGAATGTACGCTTTCCTCTTCTTATATTTAAGCACAAGGGTTATCTTGAGAATGCATAATGTTAAGAGTGGCTTACAATAATAATAAACAGGAATAAACCCTTTGTATCCTTTTTAATGAACACCGAGGCCTACTGCACTAGTCAGATTTGATAAAATCCAAATACAGTACGAGTTTATTAAAAATACGCTAAAATAAATAAATTGTTCAATTAGGCTTCAGTTGCCCTAAAGCGGCTTCAAGAGAAAGAGAGACAAAAAGGTACAGTTAACAATATTTTACTGATAATTTTGTCCACCCATGGGAAGTTAACAAAGATGACAACGACAACGGAAGTGGTATGAACCCAAATGGCCAGCCCGGTTAAAAAGCACAAGTCAAAGTTGTTGCTCACCTGTTTCAGAACTTTATAGATGTACATGGCGTACGTCTCTTTACGTTTGACCTTTTTCTTGGCCCTTTTCTCACCGGAAATCTTGCCCCTCTTCTTTGAAATATCATTCGACATTATTGTTGTTGTTCTTCTTGACCACGGTTGTTTAACACGTTGTTTAGGAACGATTCTCCCATTGCCCTTTATCGTGAATTTCAATTTATTGGGCGTGAAGCCATTAGTCGCTAATGAAGCTCACCTGTTTGCCCTTGCACGCTGCATAATTAGTGGACGTCACAAATGTCTCACAACAATGGAGAGAGAAACTGGAATAAAGTGAGTTTGTACGTCTCTGTCTGGAAATCTGAACTTGTTTTAGTCGATTTAAAAAAGAACCAATACTTGCACTGAGTAATTTTGTCCACTAAGTGGCGGACTGTTACCGTTTCTTGAATACACGCGGTGTATGTTTTGTGTATTTTTTCGCCCCCTTGAAGCTATTAGGCGAATTACATTTAATTTTCATCTGACTTTGGTTGTCAAAAAAGCTTTAGCAGTCATGTCGACTATCTGTGTCTGTTTTATGGTCTTGTTTTATAATACATAAGATGGGTAACATCAAAATTAATCATTTGCTTGCATTGCATACATGTATTTGGGTCATTCTTCGCAACAAGTGACTTTTCAGTGTGATAAATCTTTGAGGGTTTTTTAACATTATACTCTATCAGGAAGATGACATGCTTAACCTTCAGGAAATGTACTGTAAGAGCTTAAAGCACCCTCCAAAATATGTTGTATTAATAATTAGCATTAGTAATCAACAGTTAATTTCACCCTGCTAGGCAAACCTAACAGGTTGTCTATCTGTGGAAGAAGTGTTTTACAAAGCCTTTGCCTGGTAATTATTTGTTTGTAATTGATGTTGAGTTCATATTATTGCTCAAATTGTACTGAGTGGCTAATCCCTTTCTAATTTGTGGTTCATAAGTTCTGAGGCACATTGTCCAGCTGTCTCGCTGCAGATGGCAACAGAAAAACTGACGAATACACAATTTGTCAGCATGATAGATAAAAAGGGGCCTTGGTCAACTACTCTGCAGAGGAAACTACTTGCATGCCTTTCCAACTCAGTTTTCATGAACAGAGGTGAGTATTGCAAAAAACTCATTGATTGGGAGGTTGACTCTAATCAAGTAATCCTGATCTGACCACTCGTGCATTGTGTGTAGAATTGATATCACTTCTTTTACTTGATGTGATTAATGTGCTCTGGAGGCTCAGCAGCACCAACAAGGTCTTTGTTTATTCCATTAATGAAGCGATAAATTAAGTTCCTCTGAATCTAAATCTGGAATGCAATAGCCAGCATCCTTGAATGTCTCAAAAGGAAGAATGAGTGATACACACTACAAATTACATAATTTTGATGAACATTTCAACCAAAGACTTAGGTAAATGTGTGTTTAAGTTGAAGGATGCATACATCATTTAAACACAGTTAACTAAGATACTGTCTAACCATCAATAACAAGCTGTCAGTTGCTGTTGGGCCGAATTTGCAATATGTTTCCTATTTATATATCTATATACAGGAGCCCTATTTCAGGCCGCTATGAACATAATGGGATGGTCATGAGACAATGCGGCGGCACAGGTAGGCAAACGTGGCAGGCCGCGATTGCCGTGTATGCCCAGCACGATGTTTACATTCTCAAAAAATGTGCCACCGCTGTGAATAAACTGTCGTAAAATGGCTTGCGCACAACTAACTGTGGTTGAGAGGAAAGACATTTGATCTGTGCTGTATGTTGCACATGGAGCACATTTGACAATAAAGTTGACTTGAACTTGAACTAAACATGATGGCAAATAACAGGCTGAAACACAAGTTGGAGGCAGTTCGTTGTTGGCAGGCTTCTCTGGTCATTTTCACACAAGTCTTAGCCGTGATGCTTTCACATTACATTAGCAATTGCTTGATAAAGAATTTTTTTTGATGTATGCAATTTATATTTAATTCATACATATCTTGTATGTGCACTAAATTCCATTTGTGGATCTTTGTTATGTTCATGTTCTTTGTGGTGGCGTCACAATTTTTCATTTTTTTTTGTGGCATTTGTAGGCGTTCACCCACATAGGTTCCACTGTATTTGCATAAATCAACATTGTGTTTGTTCAGACCACAATTGGATTGTACTAAATCATTTTGTTTATTGTCAAAATCCCTCCAATAAAGTGGTGCATATTGGTGCATTAAATGGTTGGCCTACTACTTGTTATTCAGTGCATTAAGCTGTGCATTTCTCCATCTCCTTGAAAACCAATTACTGCTAAAAAGTCCACCACATTCATGCTGCAATCTGCAACAACAGGCACACCGGTTTGTGTAGAATTGAAATTAGAGTTTCGTAATCTTTCCACAGGATACTATAACAAAATAGTATCGTACATTCTTGCATATCCCTTATGTAAGGTAAGACGGTAAAGATGACATTGCTTGACACAATCCTCCTGTCTTGTTTATTGTCTGATTGGAAGCGAAAATGTGCCGCGTGGTCGTGAAATTGCAGTCATTTTACCTCTTCACAACACCAACGTAGGTGGATGTAAAACCTCAACAGCTTGTCCCTCAAGGCATGAAGTTACATTTTCATGTTCGGGAGCATGAAAAAGTATCTTTTCCTTTTGATTTTTTTTTTGGGGGGGGGGGGGGGATAAACTGCAATTGGGTTGCTTCATCATGCCATCATAATGGTTGCTACGGTCTGTGTGCTTGGTTACCAAGGCAGAATATTGATTTAATCCCCGTGGGCTGTGGTCAGATCCTTGACAGTTCACCTATTGTTATGTAGATTTCACGTCCCTGGGTTGCCACTGAATTAAATGTTTGTTGCAGGGAGGAATGAAAAGGTTTCACACAGCATTGTCGTGAACTTTTGACCCAAATGAAAATTGCCCGGTTTTCTGTTCAAGCCAGAAAGTCGCTGTTCACTGACACAAAACCAGCCACTAAAATACCGTCGGCTCAAGATTGGTCTACATTTGTGTGGTCTGATGTCAGCCTTCGACAGTGCATATGCGCTTGGCATAAAAACTGGTACATTGTGATTTTTGTGCAGGGCCAGATTTAGTTTTTGGCGGACCAAAAATATTTCCTTTCATGCACCCAGCACTCCTGATAATTTAATCGATCAAAGTAGACTTAAGACCCCTTTGGAGCAGGTCTAATAAGTTGTGGTGCTCCGTTGATAGGTGTGGTGGATGATGTATTTTTTTTTCTCATAAATATGACATTGATTGTTGCATAAATCAATTAATTGAGCTTATTAGTATCATAATCTTTATTATATGTTTTAAAACATCCCACTGGACTGCAACACAGCTATGTAGGGGTTTTCACACATTGCCACGAACGATCAAAGGGTGAAGTGGCCGCTTCACAATAGGGATCTGTGATTGTCCTGGCCAACTTCACATCATCGGCAAGTGATGATCTTCTTGGAGTTCCTTATAAATGCACGTGGTGTGTTTCAATCTCCTGTACAAACTCTGGCGAGCCAGTTTCTGCTTCTTCTTCTCCTGCACTGAATTTAAAGGGAATGAGAGAACCAGCCTCCATTGGCCGAAAATCAAATCTGTGATGCTCACTCCCCCAACAGCGCAAACTTCCCTTTCTAATCTACAAAAATACCAAAAGAAAGAAAACTCCATCCATACGCACATTTAATCTGCATTTTGCGTTAGACTTGGCACTGGGCAGGAAAATTGGGCCCGTGGTATCTGTTTTATAGGTAGGTTGATTTTCCCATCATTTCACCATTAATCATAGATGATTATTCACCACTATAATAAGCAGTGTATAATGAAATAATTGTTGGCAAAATATTCCAGCAAGAACATGGCACTTACCAAACACTGTGTGTGTGTGTGTGTGTGTGTGTGTGTGTGTGTGTGTGTGTGTGTGTGTGCATGCGTGTGTGTGTGCGTGTGTGTGTGCGTGTGTGTGTGGAGGATTCCTCTTTTCTGCACACCCCCCCACCCCAACCTTTTCTTTAACGTGATGATTTCACCATGATAGTACTGTCGGAAAAACAAGTTAATGTGTTGCGAGTTACTTCCCGTCACTGGCTTCAACACCGTCACAATTGGAGAAGATCACTGTCACTTTGTTTTACAAAGTATTTCTCGCCATTTGAAATTACAACATATTACAGAGTTCTCCCGCTGCGCAATTAAGCAATTGTTGTCTCAAAGCTGTATTGACATCATTCACAAAATGTGACAATAGTATTGTCTTGTGAGTCACTGAGTGACAGCATCGTGAGATAGTGGTTATAAAATATGCCTCACGGTTCAAGGGTTGGGAGGATTGAATTTCGGGGTAGAATGGCAAAACATTTTCCTTTCAGTGAAATAAGTATCACATAATTACTGCTGGTGGCCCGGTGGTTGACTCGTTAGCACGACGGCCCTCCAGGTTCGATTCTGGCTCCGGCCTTCCTGTGTGGAGTTCTCCCTGTGCCTGCGTGGGTTTTCTCTGGGTACTCCGGTTTCCTCCCACATTCCAAAAACATGCATGGCAGGTTCATGGAGTACTCTAAATTGTCCCTCGGTGTGTGTGTGTGAGCGTAGATGGTTGTTCGTGTGCCCTGTGATTGGCTGGCAACCAGTTCAGGGTGTCCCCTGCCTACTGCCCCAAAACAGTTGTGATAGGCTCCAGCACGCCCCGCAACCCGTGTGAGGATAAGCGGATCCGAAAATATATGGATAGATGGATGGATAATTACCGCTTTGTGGTATTCCTGGTATTGTTATTCCTGCCACAAATTGTGCTATTCAACCCTCATCACGATTCCCATCTCTCTACGTAGAAACATTACCTACAAATATGCAACTCCAAGAACAGATTGTTCTTATTGTTCCATTACATTGAAGTCACTATACTGTATACAAAAAAGGCTATATTGCAGCAATATGTATGGAAAGTAACCTGTGGCATGTTTGCACAAACGTGTTGCTGTTACACCAAGAGAGAACCATCACGCAGAGCCAAGGTGGTGTCCAGATTGAGCGACTTGGCTTGTGAGCACAGGCACACAAGCAAAGCAGCCATTCAGCAGTGGGATGGATCCTGACTACTAAAGAGGAGGCGGAGGGAGAGAGAGCGATAAAAGGGGCTGTCGGTGGCGCTGGTGCTGGTGGTGGTGAGGAAGCGAATATAAATCTGTATGTTCGCAGGAGTAAAGCTGGAGGTCTCCAGAGCGGCTTTAGCGACTGCGCTGGCCAGGGCTGGTCGTAAACCATCAAGCGGTGGTCTTCCGGTTAACTAAAGGATTTGTGCAAGTGAGGAAGTAGATCCTGCGTGGAAGCTGCGAGCACCGGTTGTCAAGCACATTGGTGGACTGTTCGGAGGTCTCTGACACCCCCTCCCACCCCACACCCTCATTTTCGTTTCTGGACAAAACAAGAAGAAGCCTGAAGACAGATCTGAGTGACAAGAGAAGTGGCGATGAGGGACTCGTGAGCCCTTTCTCTCCTTATTCCCTTCATTCACAAAATCATTGTCGTCTATCATCACAGCAATGTAGAGGCATTCCCGATTGAAGGAGGAAGGGTCCCACGGACTGCTGAGGCTTCGTACTTCTCTTCAACAGCTAGCCCTTTTCATTGCAGCGCCCCTCCACCCCCCTTTCTGGTCTCTTGTGTTCTTCCACACTCTATTCACACCACAAAGGGAGCAGGCGGCATTGCTTTTGGATGTTTCTGGACCTGTCATTGTATTTGGTTCCATGAAAAAAAAGCTGAGTAGGGAGTGACACGCACAGTTTTGCATCGAATCAAATCAGCAAGGAACAGCTGACAAACAATGGAAGGTGAATTGCCATGAAAAGAAAGAGTTCCAGACACTGACAGACTCTCATGTAGCCGTTTCTCGAGAGCGTTTGCGTTGCCACCGATGTGCGTAAAGCTGCGGCGCGACTGACACTGCCGCGTGGATTGCGCCGCCGCTGTTGCTAAGCAAAGTGTTTTCGCCGAAGTTGGTTGAGCATCAGGCGGCAGCCATGAAAGGAAGCTCAGAGGAAAGCATCGAGAGCGCCAGGCCATCCAACCTGCAAGCTTTTGCGAACATATCCACGCTGCACGGCATGAGTCACATATTCTCTTATGGACACATGACATTCCGCCGGTTCCTCTGGACTCTTTCCTTTTTGGGTTCACTCTGTTTACTGCTGCTGGTGTGCATGGATCGAGTGTCCTACTACCTGGAGTACCCTCACGTCACCAAGCTGGACGAGGTGGCGGCCACGAACCTCACCTTTCCCGCCATTACCTTCTGTAACCTCAACGAGTTCCGCTTTTCCAAAATCACCCGTAATGACCTCTATCACGTGGGGGAGCTTCTGGCCCTCCTCAATAATAACTACCAAATAGCCAACCCGCATTTGGCTGAGCCGGAGGTTCTGGCTACCCTGAAGGAGAAAGCCAACTTCCAGAACTTTAAGCCCAAACTCTTCAACATGACTGATTTCTATAACCGCACCGGTCATGACATTGGCGATATGCTACTACAGTGCACCTTTCGCGGGGAGGATTGCTACTCGGTAAACTTCAGCACGGTGAGTGACACTAAATGCATGATCTTATCTTTATGCATCTTCCTCTGGCTCGGAGAGTACACTTCCTCTATGGTGAAAGGCCTCCACAGTACCCTTTATTATTATTATTTTGGGATATTGCTTTATATGCTGCAGTCATCAGTGTTTTTTGTTGTTGTTGTTGTTGTTGAAATGAAAACTTTCCCCTGAACTTGACTATCAGCCAACTTGGATCATTTGATATGATGTATGTTGGCAAATTAGACTTCTGATTTGATCACTATAATGAACTGCCAAATAAGACTGAACTAATAACTGCTTGTTGAAGAGGTTGGTCCCTCCACTGTTGTCGTTAATGCCCTGTGTTGATTAGAATCGGAGCTGCTCTTCCCTCGTTCAATAACAATCGAAGCATCATCGCATTTGTTTATGTTTAAATCCATCCATCCATCCATTTTCTGTCACGCTGATCTTCATTCGTGCCGCTGTTGAGCTGTTGTCAATCCCAGCTGAAAGTCAGCTGAGACGAGGTAAACCCTGAACTGGTGAGCAACAAGTCGCAGGTTCATGTTCAAATCTTTGGAACAAAATTGATGACTTGTGTAGGGACTTGCAAAATTCAGACGAGGCTCCTGTCTCTTAAGGTGTCAGTCAGCAGTTTTTGAGATTCTGTCTAGTGATGCATAACGTTTCATTAAAAGGTATACAAAACATTTGATCCCGGCACAGTGGACGACTGGTTAGCGTGTCGGCGTCAGAGCGCAGAGATCTAAGGGTGATTCCCGTGTGGAATTTGCATGTTCTCCCCGTGCCTGTGTTGTTTTTTTCCGGGTTCTCCGGTTTCCTTCCACATTCCAAAAACATGCGTGGTATGTCAATGGAACGCTCAAAATTGTCTCTAGCTGCAATTGTTAGTGCAAATGTTTGTCTATTTTTGCCCTTCGGGTATACCGCACCTGCCCCAAGAGGAGCTGGCATAGGCTCCAGCACACCCGCGACCCTTGTGAGGATCAGCGGATCAGAAAATGGATGGATCATTTGAAGTCAGTTATAGATATGCGTGTTTATCTCAATGATACATTTTAGAGTCTCTTAAAGCAAAGAGTAGGATCCAAAAGTACATGAAAAAAACAACAACATTCTGCACAAGTTGAGTCAGCGTCAGGGATATTATATGAAGCGCTGCTGAAGTGTGACCAACATGGCTATCATCTGCTTTTGAATTGAACCCGTTTTCATGGGCTGTTCATCCATCATCGTGACATATTGCAATAGGACATTTCAATCGGACTGAGCTGGAATTCAAATCGGAGGAGTGACAAAGCGTGAATACTCTCATTATGTTTGCAGGGTGTGGAACGGGGTAGACCCTGGCCTGGTCGCCAGTCACTCGCAGGACACTCTTCAAACCACATCATTATCATTCATGGGAGTATACCAATACTGTACACGTTTACTACCGAAGAATTCCAATTATTCAAATGTCCCCACACAGACCTGACCAGGAAAAAAATTTACAATGCAAACGACTGGTGGGAGTGATGAGCTTTGACCTTGAATAAATGAAGGAAGAATTCCATCAAGTGCGGATCATGATGCTGCTGTTTGGAGGTGAAAGCTGTCACGGCTCTCATGTCAGGGACTATTTTTGATCCTTTTAAATATATTTTTTACAGGGCAAATCATAAAAAAAGACATTTGCAAACATTTTTGATCTCACTATCGGGGCAGTTTGTCATTTGCCTCCAAGGAAACACGTTTATAACAAAAAAAAAAACAGTTTTATTTTACAGCCAAAATTGTCCAAATCTGCTCTTGGAACCTGTCAAAAACTTTTTTGTCAATAGGAAGCATGTGATCTTGATTTGGTTAGCGTTCAAGTGACTTTGCATATCAATACATTTTATTTTGTTGAATCCTGGGATTTGTAGGACAGGCGTTACTTTGATGGATGTGCTGCCAGCAGGTTTCTTGCTGCCATGGCGGCAAGCACATGGTTGGTGGGTCCAGTAGAGGTACAATAACTCTCTCGACATAGATTTAAGACCCTATAGAATGAGTGGGTTTTTAGATGTCTGACGCAAATTTGGTCAGTAAATGGCAGTGTCAGACCGCCGCGGTTCAGCCTGGGTCACCTGTAGTTTAGGGCCCATGCATGCGGCCATCTCCTCATCGCCGTCGCGAGCTGGCTCTGCTTTTCTTGGTGCTGCATTCCGGTACTTGCAACATATTTTCTGAAAAGTCCTTAGTTTGATCAATGAAGTCCATTTCCCACACTTGTAGGCAAAACATTCCAGCAGTTTGTATAACCAGCCTGTGTAGGGCATTCAGCACGGTCAAGGCTCAGGTTGTGTGATCAAGTGTCCCATTGCTGCGGTTACGTCGGCTAATTGGGTGTCGTCAGCAAGTGTTTGTGAAACTACATCTGAAGGGTAAAATGTGCATTTCTACTACATTGGAGCCACGGCATTGTTTCATAACGCTGGTTGAGTTTTTCAAACTTGGAAATCCCTTTTCGAATGCAGTGAAGTCATTTGTCCCAAGGTCACACTGTCATCGTTATAACCGTGAAGTCGTTGCTTTAGTAGCATTTTATCATTCTTACAAATTGAAAACAGTTTATGAAACCAAGTCAAACAAAATGCTTTGAAGATCTGACAGACGATGAGGTGGCAGAAAAGTGTTGGTCACCTTGCGGCTTTGAACATGTAGATGCTAGAACTAATATACTGTAATTAGTATGTTTGTCTGTTGGTGGGCCGTATAATAGCCCACCTTAGGCTTTAGTAATTAATTCCATTTCCGGTTAAATACTGTCGTCGTCGTCACTACTGTCTGATATCCTACTTTTGTTAATCCTCCTCGGTCAGTGAGAACAAAGCTTGCTGGGTTTGCTAGAATCTTACATGATGTGCTGACGGTTTGAACTGACGTTTGGTGTTTTATTTTTTTTTAGAAACTGGTGGTTGAACTCCAAATTGTTTCACCTTTGGGTCATTCCATCGTACATACAGTGTGCAGCTCGGATACTACAGAGTCTCCCTAAGAAATGGCTTCATCAAAGTGTTTTACGTACTAATCTCCTGAAGCCTGGATGTGGAGCCGTTGGTTAAGGATGGGACACCGCAGAGAGTGATCCTAGAATTGCCTTGCACACTCTGACACAAGACCACGTGAAGTCTTTTCGGGTAACATTTTGGGCAATTCCTCTTTGTATGTGTGTAGGTTGAAGCATTATCATCACATTTGGCCGGGATGTTGTTTTTCATCTTATTGTCTACATGACAGCAGGTGCCAGGAGGCTCAAACGCAGGTCTGGGTGAAATGAATCAGCCTGACCAAATGTGACACATGGTTCCAAACGGCACCAATTTTACTTTACGTAATATTATATATTTGCGAGCTGTGTCACAAGCCATGTAGAATAGAGGCCAGGGGCAAATCGAAATAGTGGTCAGCTATGGCTGACATCTAAAGCATGTTGTAAAAATGAGTTGGCAGAGTAAACAGTTTGGCATCTTATGTTAACTTTGGGACTACTTCTCTTCTTTATTGTACAAAAACTCTACAATATTATGTGTCAGCCCCGTGTGTCAAGAGTTTACTTGGTTTATCAACACCTTAATATTGTGCCATCAGCAGCTATGTTATTCTCTTGGCATCTATTAGAAGAATATTGCTTGGCTTGGAGCATGAGTGCCCTTACTACAGATTTGGAAGATATATGCGGTATATTTTCACTGGAGCTTCAGTCATGAACACAGTCCGTAAAGAAAAAAGAAAAGAAAAGAAAACAAAACAACAAACTTCTGATAACACAGATGTCACCCTTGCAAAACGTTAATCAACGGTAAAGGCACAGTTTTAAGTAACTGCCATGCATGTACAGTATAAACATAAGTTAACCACTGTATAATACAAAAATAGAAAATTGAAATCAACTAGATTACAGGGGTGTCAAACTCATTTTTGTTGCGGGCCACTTTGGAGTGACGTCTTCTCTCGGCGGGCCGTTATTACGACAGTGAAACCGAATAAATCAACATATCGTATTATTACAGAGCAAATTGATCGATAACTAGTTTTGAAATCAGTCAACTGTGTTGTGTTGTTATTTGTTCACTTATTGTTCAAGTGAGTGTAAACAAAATTATTGCAAAAGTTATTTATTCCATGTGACAATTTGACATTCTGGTACAGATTTTAGCAAGGATCATGGAAGTTGATGCACATGATTTGCTTTTGCGGGCCACATAAAATGATGTGGCGGGCCAGATCTGGCCCCCGGGCCTTGAGTTTAACACCTGTGAATGAGAATTACTCACTCTTGGTAGCCAGATGTCATCAGACATGGCAGGGAGGGAACAGAAAACATTTGGCAAGCTTCTCTTGTCATTTCCATTATTATGCTAGCTTCTGCTTCGTAAAATTATGTAGTGATAGCATCTGACCCAGAGAAAAACACTTCAGCACATGTAGTGTGCATTTAAAAACACAGTACAATTCTCAAGATTTAACTTATCACGAACAGGGTGGGGGAGGAAGGTTGGAATGGGGGGTGGGGGGTCGTCACAATCTGTGAAATGGGCTGCGCTCAAGTCTCTCTAGCTGTGCCACGGAGGGGAATACAGCAAAGATGTTGACATTGTGCCAACAGCATCAAGTCCAAGACCTAATCAGTCACAGGCTCAGGGAGTAGGGGTAAGAAAACTTGCGTCCATGTGGTTTTTCCATCCAGGGAAAAGCCCAGATAACAATTGTTTTGGGAATAGGCCCTCAGCAATTTCAGACTGCCTTGAATGTCTTTTAGCACATGAGTCTTTCTGGCATCAATCTGCGGAATTCTTGATCAATCAACCAATTTTCCAGGTCGGTACGACTACCGTATTTTCACGACCATAAGGCGCCATTAAAAGTCTAGTGTATGAGCTGAGTTCCAAAGCCTGACTGAGCGCGCTTCTGGCCGACACGCTGTTTATATAGAGAAAAGGCGGGCGTAAGTGACGTCAGGCATGCGGAAGTCTGCCAATGAGTGAAGGGTGGGCGTGCCCAACAACACGGTGCGCCGAATGGTCGTGAAAATACGGTACTCTCGGTCAGGAAACTGCTAACACTAAACAGCAGGTTACCTCTTATCAAAAGGCCAATAATGTAGAAATCTTCCACATCTTCTCATGACAATATTGTCAAGCACAACATTCTCTAGTTCTGCCAAGGATATAAGGCGGTGTACCCAGCAGCAAATGTCCCAGAGGGTAAAGAAGCCCCCCCCACCGCCTGCTCTTTCGCCATTTTTTCTTCTTCTCCGTAGTGCTGAGACTCCAGCTGACTAATTCCATGGTTTGTCTTTGGAAGGAAAAAAATACGGGGGCTGTATCCAGACAGAAGACAGGACATTAGACAAAGTCAGCAAGCAGAGGAGTATAGGCGGGGGGGAGCTGAGCAAATACCTTCATGCTTCACCGAGGGACAGAGCAGAAAAATCATTGCTCTTAATAATGATAATAACAATTATTGTTGTTTTGCTGCCTGGTCAGATGTACATGTGCATATTCAAGGTAATGATTTAAGCAATTATCCCTGCCATAATTTTAATAATTACTTTGGGCCAGAGGGTGCATGTTATTATTGTGATAAACCACAGCTCAGTTCACAATGAATGTCTCCAAAAACAAATATTAGTACTGAAAAGACCATTATAATTTTATGGGTAAAATCTGTATTTTTAAAATATGGTTAATGGAAACTGTGACAGATCTTTTAATTGTTCACAGTTTTTTGGATTGTTATTCCGCAGTATGATTTACAGTAGAGTTTTGCATACAGTTATTTGCATTCTGTCATTTGCTCAGATCAACATTTTGTGCTCAAACTTTAATTCTGAAATCAGCCAAAGGATTCTGAGATTCGACTAAGGTAAAATTTATTAGGGATAACGAAGTAAGAATATATATTTTTTTGCTACAGTGTAGAATGCAGGACTCCTGAGATGAAATAATTCACCGCAAAAGGTTAATAGTTTGAACGCACCAAAAGAATAAAAAAAGCTTATTGTTCGGGTTGTTCGACTCAAAGACGTGCCTTGAACCTTTATTTGCCTGACTGCCTTTTCCATTAAAGTTCAGCAACCCATTGAGAACGTGAAAATGAAAATGTCTCTTGGTAATTGGATTCAGATATGTTCCGAATATTTATCAATTCCCATATACTAGATTGAAAACAAGTGAGATATTTTATATTTGAATTAATTTGATTAACCACCACTGACATGTGGGACTTGGACTGCAGCATCAGGGCAAGCAGTGGTTTAATCTTCATCAATAGTCTGTGATGCTTTGTCCACAATTTGTCTTTCTTTTATTCATATTTCATGCTCGGAATGAGTCCCTTACCGCCATGAGTCCCCTGTGGAGTATTTACATCTTGCATCATGTTCCGTCTTTGATGATTCGCATTCTATTAGCCGTTTGCTCGCTCACAATTTTGTGTCCATCCATGTGTACAGCGCTGTGAAAAAGTGTTTGCCCCCTTCTCAAAATCCTTTTTGCATAGTATTCCCACTTTATTGTTAAAGATCATCAAACAAACACAAATATCAGAAGACAACCCAAGTCAACATAAATGCCGTATTTGAATGGTGATTAAAAAATATATCCATCCATCCATCCATCCATCTTCTACCGCTACCCGGGTCGCGGGGCAGCAGCTTTAGCAGGGAAACCCAGACTTCCCTCTCCCCGGCCACTTCTTCCAGCTCTCCCCGGGGGATCCCGAGGCGTTCCCAGGCCAGCTGCGTGACATAGTCTCTCCAGCGTGTCCTGGGTCGTCCTCGGGGTCTCCGCCCGGTGGGACATGCCCGGAACACCTCACTAGGGAGGCGCTCAGGAGGCATCCGGATCAGATGCCCAAGCCACCTCATCCGGCTCCTCTCGATGTGGAGGAGAAGCGGCTCTACTCTGAGCCCCTCCCGGATGACCGAGCTTCTCACCTTATCTCTGCGGAGAAAACTCATTTCGGCCGCTTGTATCCGGGATCTCGTTCTTTCAGTCACGACACATAGCTCATGACCATAGATGAGGGTTGGAACGTATATCGACCGGTAAATTGAGAGCTTCGCCCTTTGGCTCAGCTCCTTCTTCACCACGACAGACCGATACAACGTCTGCATCACAGCAGATGCTGCACCGATCCGCCTGTCGATCTCTCGCTCCCTTCTGCCCTCGCTCATGAACAAGACCCCAAGATACTTAAACTCCTCCACTTGGGGCAAGATCTCCTCCCCGACCCGGAGAGGGCACTCCACCCTTTTCCGACTGAGGACCATGGTTTCAGATTTGGAGGTGCTGATCCTCATCCCAACTGCTTCACACTCGGCTGCGAAATGCTCCAGTGAGAGCTGGAGAGCCCTGCTTGAAGGAGCCAACAGTACCACATCATCTGCAAAAAGCAGAGATGCAATACTGAGGCCACCAAAACGGATCCCCTCAATGCTTCGGCTGTGCCTAGAAATTCTGTCCATAAAAGTTATGAACAGAATCGGCGACAAAGGGCAGCCTTGGCGTAGTCCCACCCTCACTGGAAATGATTCCGACTTACTGCCGGCAATGCGAACCAAACTCTGGCATCGGTGGTATAGTGACCGAACAGCCCGTATCAGGGGGCTCGGTACCCCATACCCACGAAGCACCCCCCACAGAACTCCCCGAGGGACACGGTCAAACGCCTTCTCCAAGTCCACAAAACACATGTAGACTGGTTGGGCGAATTCCCACATACCCTCGAGGACCCTGCTAAGGGTGTAGAGCTGGTCCACTGTTCCACGGCCGGGACGAAAACCACACTGCTCCTCCTCAATCTGAGGCTCGACTTCCTGACGGACCCTCCTCTCCAGCACCCCTGAATAGATCTTAGCAGGGAGGCTGAGGAGTGTGATCCCTATGTAGTTGGAACACACCCTCCGGTCCCCCTTTTTAAAAAGAGGGACCACCACCCCGGTCTGCCAATCCAGAGGCACTGTCCCCGATGACCACGCGATGTTGCAGAGGCGTGTCAGCCAGGACAGCCCCACAACATCCAGAGCCTTGAGGAACTCCGGGCGGATCTCATCCACCCCTGGGGCCTTGCCACCGAGGAGCTTTTTAACCACATTGGTGACTTCAACCACAGAGATAGGAGAGCCCACATCAGAGTCCCCAGACTCTGCTTCCTCCAAGGAAGGCGTGCTGGTGGAGCTGAGGAGGTCTTTGAAGTACTCCGCCCAGCGGCTCACAACGTCCCGAGTCGAGGTCAACAGCGCCCCACTTCCACTGTACACAGTGTTAGTGGTGCACTGCTTCCCCCTCCTGAGACGTCGGATGGTGGACCAGAATTTCCTCGAAGCCGCTCGGAAATCGGCTTCCATGGCCTCACCAAACTCTTCCCACGCCTGAGTTTTTGCCTCGGCGACCACCAAAGCTGCATTCCGCTTGGCCAGTCGATACCTGTCAGCTGCCTCTGGGGTCCCACAGGCCATAAAGGCCCGATAGGACTCCTTCTTCAGCTTGACGGCATCCCTTACTGCTGGTGTCCACCAGCGAGTACGGGGGATGCCGCCACGACAGGCACCAACTACCTTACGGCCACAACTCAGATTGGCCGCCTCAACAATAGAGGCGCGGAACACGGTCCACTCACACTCAATGTCCCCCGCCTCCCTCGGGACATGGGAAAAGCTCTGTCGGAGGTGGGAGTTGAAACTCCTTCTGACAGGGGATTCCGCCAGACGCTCCCAACAAACCCTCACAATACGTTTGGGTCTGCCAGGACGGACCGGCATCTTCCCCCACCATCGGAGCCTACTCACCACCAGGTGGTGATCAGTTGACAGCTCCGCCCCTCTCTTCACCCGAGTGTCCTAAACATGCGGTCCGATGATACAACCACAAAGTCAATCATCGAACTGCGGCCAAGGGTGTCCTGGTGCCAAGTGCACATATGGACACCCTTATGTCTGAACAAGGTGTTCGTTATGAATCTGTGACGAGCACAGAAGTCCAATAACGAAACACCACTCGAGTTCTGATCGGGGGGGCCGTTCCTCCCAATCACGCCCCTCCAGGTCTCACTGTCGTTGCCCACATGAGCATTGAAGTCCCCCAACAGAATGAGGGAGTCCCCAGCAGGAGTACTCTCCAGCACACCCTCCAAGGACTCCAAAAAGGGTGGGTACGCTGAACTGCTGTTGGGTGCGTACGCACAAACAACAGTCAGAACCCGTCCCCCCACCTGAAGGCGGAGGGAGGCTACCCTCTCGTCTACCGGTGTGAACCCCAATGTACAGGCACTGAGCCGGGGGGTAATGAGTATGCCCACACCTGCTCTGCGCCTCTCACCGTGGGCAACTCCAGAGTGGAAGAGAGTCCAACCCCTCTCGAGAGAACTGGTACCAGAACCCAGGCCGTGTGTGGAGGTAAGTCCGACGATATCCAGTCGGAACTTCTCCACGTCACACACCAGCTCGGGCTCCTTCCCTGCCAGAGAGGTGACGTTCCATGTCCCTAGAGCTAGGTTCTGGAGCCGAGGATCGGACCGCTAGTGTCCCCGCCTTTGGCTGCCGCCCAGCTCACAATGCACCCGACCCCTTTGGCCCCTCCCATGGGTGGTGAGCCCATGAGAAGGGGGACCCACGTTGTCTCTTCGGGCTAAGCCCGGCCGGGCCCCATGGGTGTAGGCCCGGCCACCAGGCGCTCCCCAACGAGCCCCACCTCCAGGCCTGGCTCCAGAGGGAGGCCCCGGTGACCCGCGTCCGGGCAAGGGAAACTTAAGTCCATTTATTTTGTTCGTCATAAGGGGTCTTTTGAGCCGTGCTTTGTCTGGTCCCTCACCTAGGACCTGTTTGCCATGGGTGACCCTGCCAGGGGCATAAAGCCCCGGACAACTTAGCTCCTAGCATCATTGGGACACACAAACCCCTCCACCACGATAAGGTGACGGCTCACAGAGGAGTAAAAAATATATATATTAATGAAAAAAAATATTAAAAGCTTTCCCCTAGTAACATAATATTAAGCCAGCCCACATCAGCAAGAACTGAAGAACCTTGCAAAAGCTCAGCGCGCTTTAACTTGTTCATGGACTGGCTGAAATGTCTCCCCCAGGATTTTTTGGAATGGAGCATAATACATTTCTCCATCAATCACACCAAGTCATCCACCTCCTGAAGTATCAAAGCATCCCCACACTATCACCAAGTTTGACTGTTGGGATGATATGAAGTGCTGTGTTTGGGTTACGCCAGATGTGACGAGACACACACTTTCCAAAAGGTTCAACTTTCAGGTCAGCAGCCTATTCCCTCTAAAGTATTGGGAATCATTCAGATGTGTTTCTGCAAAAGTGAGACACTGTTCTTTTTGGTCAGCAGTAATTTTTGCATTGGAACTCTGCCATGGATGTCCTTACTGTCCAGTCTCTTCCCCAGTGAGTCATGAAAACTGACTGATGTTAACGAAAGCGAGGGAGGCCAGCAGTTCTTCACATGTTGCCTTGGGTATCTGTTTCATGAGTCGTATCTGTGTTCCTGGGGGCAAATCTGTAGGCTGGCCTCTCCCATTCGATGCTTTCTCAATTTGTGGATAATGGCTCTAACCTTGTTTCGCTAGACTTCTGAAACTTTAGGAATGACTTCTTAAACCTTTCCAGACTAATAGATATCAGTTAATTTATTTCTCTTCTTCTCTTGAGTTTCTTTGGAAAGTAGCATTTTGTTGCAGTTTTTTTAGATCTTTTGGACAACTTCATTTTGTCGGATATGTTCCATTTTTGATTGAAGAGAGGTAATCAGGCTTGTGTGTGGCCAGTGAAAATGAACTGAAAAATGTCAAGCTACAGTAAATTCATCATTTAACAAGGGAGGTAAGTACTTTGTCACTCAGGGCAGCTTTGAATAGTGTTTTACCATAATAAATCAAATCACCATTTAAAAGCTGCTAGGGGAAACTAGAAAAAAAAAGCACAAATACTTTTTCACAGCACTGTAGGTTGCTCCCGTGCTCAAACGCGGGGCCCAAGTCAAAAGTAAACTTAGGCAGCAGTAATTATTCATGAAAAAGACATCATAGAATGATGACCACTTCCATTTGGCGTTATTTACGGAGATTTGCTAAACATATAGGCTCGAACAAGTATGCCAATATTTTTTTCACTTTAGAATGAATTTTCAAAGTTGGGGAAAAAAAGAAAGGAACAGCTGCTCCAAAATCAGTCTGTTGCCATCCTAAAACTGATCTTAAATTGACAGAAAATGCATTCCATAAAAGTTTGGTTTGTTGTTGGCCCACAGACTGACCACAGACCGACACAGAAGGACTTGAGTTAAGAGAAGTGTCGAGTGTTGATCGACTTGTCGACGGTGCATCGATTTGATGCGGAGTACATAAAATTAAACAAATCTCTCATCCTGTCTGTTGCGTCTCGACCTCCCTTCCTCACATTGACCATTTTTCAATTTCATCCGTACAAGACAAGCGGGTTTAAACCAGCGCCCGTTTACAAATATTGACCGTGTCTTTTTGAAATGTGTTTTCTCAAAAGCTCCCTGCACGTTTTGAATTCATTCACCGTCCTCCAAATCTCAAAGGTGAAGTAACATAAAATTCTCCCTTTTTAATACTTATTTGGTCCAGCCAAGTCCTATTTCACACCAGCTAAGCAGCAGGCTGTTTATATCTGCTTTATTGCACTGCAGTCTTTATCTTTTGTTTTTTTATTTATTTTTTTTTTACAGTAAACTGAGCTATTTGTTGTTTGTAGTATGGAGTTAATGCTCCTTTTTTTCCCCTCCCTATGAGATGCAGTCAGGGCCGCCGTGGTGATCAGATACCTTATCCTCAATTTTAAATTAGTTATTATTTGAAGTGTTGATAGATTGAAGATAAGTTGAATCCGGGAACATTTCAGTGTGCACAAAACAATTGCCCATGGTCCCTCGTTACCTTGGTTGCCATGGCACATGACTATGATCAGATGCTGTTGATGCGAAGTGGAATTTCGGTACACCTCCGAGACACATCCAAGGACCTCTTGTGGCGCTGTATAAGTGCTCTTTATCTGCGTGTTGTGGTCTTTTAGATCGTCCATGTTTGTTCTTTATGGACCTTTATTGCGAGAAACTGCTTTCACCAGATCATCAGCCCGAACCCAACTCTTTTGAAAAGGATCCCATTTGAAGTTATTTGTCCAATTCTTCAAATATACATAAAGTAAGCATAATGCTCGGACGATATTAGAGTAGTGTACGTTAATGGCCAAATTAATGGATAGTAGTTTCTTGAATTAGGTTACTTGAGGGCAGCCCGGTGGTTGACTGGTTAGCGCGTCGGCCACACAGTGCAGAAGTGCACATAGGTTAATTGAACAATCTATATTGTGCTTAGGTGTGAGTGTGAAAGTTTGTTTGTCTCTGTGTGCCCTTCAATTGGCTGGCAACCAGTTCAGGGTTTCCCCCCTACTGCCCGAAGACAGCTGGGATAGGCTCCAGCATGCTCCGCAACCCTTGTGAGGATAAGTGGATCACAAAATGGATGGATGAATGGATTGATGGATAGGTTACTCGAATACCAAAGTTGAATGTGAGTAAATAATTGCTTGTTTCCAGTACATTATACGGCATGTGCCCCGTGATTGGCTGGTAAGCAGTCCATGTTGACCTGGTAAGGCCTCCTCATTTACTTGCTGTCCGCAGCCTTTTCCATCAGAGTCCTCATAAAATGTAATAATGCAGACCGATATTACTAACACCACAGACTAATAGTCTCGACTAAATGTAAAAATTTGAATTGGGTACATTTTTGTTTATACTAATTTTCATCAGATATGTGACTATAGCAACACTTTTACAGTTTATGTACCCCTTCTTGCCTTGCTGTGTTTTACAGAGCGACACTGGTTTGGGCAATGCACGCACGAGGGGCTTGTTAATGTTCTGCTGCTGGAGGATATAAACTAATGAATTCACCGGGGACTCGAACACATTTACAAATGTGACGTCTTCATCATTATACCTCTCTGCTGTCTTATCGCAATGTGGGAGCACTTGTGCCTCCATGGTTGATCGAGTAGTGCCATTCATCCATCCATTTTCCGATCCGCTTATTCTTCTTAAGGGTCGCGGGAGTGCTGGAGCCTATCCTAGCCATCTTCGGGCAGTAGGCGGGGGACACCCGGCCAATCGCAGAGCACACGCAAACGAACAACCATCCACGCTCACATTCACACCTAGGGACAATTTAGAGTGTTCAATCAGCCGGCCATGCATATTTTTGAAATGTGGGAGGAAACCGGAGTACCCGGAGAAAACCCACGCAGGACCGGAGAGAACATGCAAACTCCACACGGGGAATTGAACCCGGTACCTCTGCACTGTGAGGTCGACGCGCTAACCACTGGACCCACCAGGTCGCCGGTAGAGTAGTGTTATGTGCAAATACAACGACGATCCAAAGTCATTTTATTCATTTATTTTTGGGGGGGCGGGAGCAACATTAGGAAACAGTGAAGCTACATGTGGTTTGTAACTGGGCTATGCGATTTAAGAGCGCAAATGAATTCCGTTTATGGGTGGATGGAACATTGTCCACAGGTTTGAATGTTCATAAGAATCTGTGTGTGAAGGCTATCCAAACCTTTCAATTTCATACCCTTTCCCTGGCATCACAGAATTCGTAAAGACATGGCTGTTTTCTTGCCAGTGTGTTGCTTTGATAACTAAAATCAGCTCCGTATTCGTTGTCAACGGTGTTTATCGGAGAACCAAAAAGGTGCCTATAAATGAGGGCTAAAACTGCTTGCCCTTGGCCCTGAGGGGTCAGCAGAGATTTTGTCAAGACTGCAAACGTGCAAGCGATTGCGAAACACACCATGACAGCATTTAGTATCTGTAATTGTGCTTGACATTACCTGCACAGTGTTGTTGGGATACTTCCGAGAAGGAGCAGTGACTCATCTAGTTTGCATTTTCTTATCTGACGCCTGTGTGTGTGTGTGTGTGTGTGTGTGTGTGTGTGTGTGTGTGTGCGTGCATGTGCGTGCATGCGTGTGTGTGTGTGTGTTTGTTTGACAACACAGTTTGCACCCTCCTATGTCCGAATTTTACCGATAATACTGCTGAACCTGCGAGCCACTACTTCTGTTAATTATAGTGCAGGCCAAAAATATCAAGGCTTTCAATCAAAACATGCCTGAACAGAAGCAACGCCTCTCCACCACTACCTACATGGCTACTGACGAGCATCTTTGACTACAATGACACAAAACCACTTTCCAGCACGAGACAAAACTTATTTATCTCCCACGGTATTTGCCATCCTGATTTCTAGTTTTTTCATATCTATCACACACAAAGGTTTCATATCATCAAACCCATTTTAATATCACTCAGTGACAGCCCAAGAAAATGTCAAATCAATTTATTAAGGCATAAAAAAAAATCGAAACCTTTCTGACCTTCTGTGAAAAAGTAATCCCCCTTGTTAAATCAAACCTGATTACAGTGCCACCATACTTGAATGAAGAAATCACTTAAATAGAATCTGTCAGAGAACATGAAGTAGGCTACAAGATCTCAAGAACCAACGCATCATGCCACGATCCAAAGAAATTCAAGAAGAAATGAGAAAAAAAGAGTGATTGAAATCCATCCGTCTGGAAAAGGTTACAAAACCATTTCCGAGACTTTGGGACTCCAGCGAACTCCTGTCAGAGCCATTATCCACAATTGGAGAAAAGTAGGAAGAGTGGCAGACCTTCCCAGGAGTGGATGACCAAATAAAATGACCCCAAGCGTGCACAAAAGAACCTCGAACAACGTCATGACTCTACCATAAGAATGACACTGGCCAAAAATGGCACCCCTGGGAAAGTTCCCATGCAGGCGAAACACCACTGCTGTCCAAAAATGAGCACAAAGGTTCATCACACATTTGCCAAAAGATATCTTGAGGATCCTCAAGACTTTTGGAAAAACATTCTGTGGACTGATGAGTCAAAACGTAACTTTTTGGACAGTGTGCGTCCTGTTCATTCTGGTGTGATAATGGCACAACATTTTATAAAAAGAACATTCTGCCAACAGTGAACCATGGTCGTGCGGCTGCTTTACTATCTCAGAACCAAGACAACTTGCTGTGATTGATGGAACAATGAATTCTGCTGTGTACCCAAAAAATCTTGAAGAACGTCCGGCCAGAAGTTCGTGTCCTCAAACTCAAGCACTCTTGGATAATGCTGGACATGGATCCAAAACACAACAGCAAGTCCACCTCAGAATGGCTAAAAAAAACAAACAAACATCAAGGTTTTGGAGTGGCCAAGTCAAAGTCCGGATTTAAATCCAATTGAAATGCTGAGGTGTTATAACCTTCAACGGGAAATTCGTGCTAGAAAACCCCCCAATATGGCGGAATTGTGTTGAACAATTATGCAAAGAAGACAAAATTCCTCCAGAGCGATGTGAAAGACTCATCACCAATTATCGGAAACAGTTGATTTTAGTTATTGCTGCCAAGGGTGGCGCACCCCGTAATCAGGTTCAGGGAGCAATTCCTTTTTTCACAGAAAGGTTTGGATTTTTTTGGTGCCTTAATAGATTGAATCTCTCATTTGAAAACTGCAATTTGTATTTCCTTGGGTTGTCTGTGAGTGATGTTAATATTGGTTTGATGATCTGAAACATTTCTGTGTGATTGATATACAAAAGAAAAAGAGAAATCAGGACGGGGGGTGGCATCGCCTTGGAACTCAAGAATCCGCTTTGTAATTAAAAGTTAAGAGCTTTGAATGCGTTTGTGACTTGAGCTTCCTGTGGACTTGTGGTACAAAAATGTTTCAAAGGATGTGCATAGGCATCCACATTCCATTCTCCAAAATCAGCAGTCAACCGATTTATGTGCCCCCACAGAGCTAAGGGAATCTCTCTTTTGTCCCCAAGCCTGCGTCATCTCCTCTTTGTTTCTTTTCCATCCCTCAAATGTGCCAATAAAGTCTATTAGCAGAGTCTCTGTGTGAGACGGCCTCAGGGGAGCATTTCCTTTTGAAGACACTTCAGACTGAGCCCTTATCGCTGACCATTATCAAGAGGCTGCATTTTTGGTGGCGGCACGGCTTCTCCTTTTAATGGCTGTATTGTTAGTGACATTTAACCTGGCAGGTAACCTCTTTGATTGCAACGAAATATGAACGCAAAATCGTATGACACTATTAACTCCGTCATTCATGAGTTGCGAGATTGATTTCCAAACCCGCTAAGTCACGTCACCCCCTGCATAGTCGGGCCTACGAAGCAATTTGCTCTGTGCCTGCACGTTAGCCTTGTGCGTGCTTTATTATCGCTTGCGCTGCTCTTTCAAGGTTCCCACCAAGAGCTTGGCTCGTACTCCTTGTGTCTAACGACGGAAGCGCCTTACTCATTTGCATGCTTGAGTCTGACGCGTATCGACCACCTGCATGAATTTATATGAGCGACTGATCAGTGATTTATTACCCTTTGGCTTCAACAGAGGTCTTTGTTAATTTTTGCCTTATTTGTTTAATTGCAAACAGCCAAATGTTACAAACAAAAAAAATGTTTTACACATAAGTGCAAATAGGGCGTTTCGGTGGTCCTGTGGTTAGCGCGTCGACCTCACAGTGCAGCTCCCGGCCTCCCTGTGTGTAGTTTGCATGTTCTCCCCGGGCCTGCGTGGGTTTTCTCTGGGTACGCCGGTTTCCTCCCACATTCCAAAAACATGGCAGGCTGATTGAACACTCTAAATTGTCCCTAGGTGTCAGCATGGATGGTAGTTTGTCTCTGTGTGCCTGGCTGGCAACCGGTTCAGGGTTTCCCCCGCCTACTGCCCGAAGCGCGACCCTTGTGAGGATAAAAAAATAAATAAACATGAGTGGCCTGGCGAACTTTTGTTTAGTGGCGAGAAATGGCATCATTTTTTTTTCTTGGTGTCATTTTTGATGTGGTATGTTTTGGATTTCTGCAGCGTATTTTTGGTGCTTGTTTTTGGTATTTGTTTTGTTTGTAATGTTTGCTACCACTTGGTTGCAGTGATTGCAAGATTTCTTTCCTGCGGTTTGTTTTTCTTTTTTTTCAATGTGTTTATGTTTTTTGTGTTTGCAGCGTTGAGCTCTTTGCAGCATTTCTTAGTTGCAGTGTTTTTGGTTTGAAGTCAATTTGTGTGTTGTTGGCTTTGTTTTTGTGAGCATGTGTCAGTTTGTCTCTTTTTTGTTTGCATCTTTATTTGTTGCAGTTTGCAGCGTTTGGCCGTTTGCGGCGCCTTCGTCCCTGTCTGTCATCATAGGATTGCACTTTATTCTGCACATTTGGGCACTGCATTCTATTGTATTTTCCTATGTTTGTATGATTCACTCAATAGTTTTATTTGGTTCATTGACTCTTTTTGATCAGCCCCACCTTGTAATCTTACTTCAAAAGGGATGATATAAATAGTGAAAAGTCATTGTCAGTATCACAAAAGCAGCACTGTTGTAACACCAGAAAGAACGTTACCTTTCAAATTGCACGCGCTCTCTCCGTTTTTTATTTATTTATTTTTTATTTTTATTGTCTCACTTTCCTTCATTTTTTTTAAAGCCACTCTGCTGCAGCAAAGGACAGGATGTTATCTGCGGAGTGCATGGCTTGAGTTTGCTCAAATTGAAATGGCAAGCAGAGCTGCTACTCCTACCTACTGCAAGGTTGAAAGATCTACAGTAGAATATTAAATCAGCCGTGGCGCTTTTATTATTCTCATGAAGTCATTACTGTCCTGCTAGTCGTCCCCACTTGGAAAATGTTGGGAAGGTATTTCTTGAATTCCACAGTATATCCAGTGTGATTGCAAAAATCACAGCGGCGTGATATTACGCTGCCACAATTTTACCGCCATGCTGTCATTGTAGATGCCAGTCCATGTCTTCTATTCATTTTTCTTAATTCCCTTCTGTGTGATTATTCAAGTTGTTGAAATGAGAGTTCGCAGAATTGGGAAAGATCCTTCTGGAATCTGCCCACATGAAGTTTGAGAGTGAGGATAATGCGTCAAATCTGGGCTTCTCCACACATGGGAGGGATAAGAGGGATTCACACAGGAATAATTCGAGTCTGCTGCTTTGGAATCCAAATGACAAACTCGATTTGGGTTGTAGAATTACTGGCCGTTTGCTCAAATCAGTCAAACCCCCGAAAGCCAAATAAATACATTTAGTAAATGTATGTGATGACCTTCATGATGTGGTGCGGCACTACGGAAGACACAAAAGTCCAGTTTTGCGTCTATCGAGGTCAACTCTGACATTCAAAGCCCTTTTGTTGATTTCATCGATTCCGCAAACATGGCATCAACAGCAGCCAGTTCCCCGCTGTCTCGTCGTCTTTTTCCAGAGCTTGTACAAATTGTGACTATAAATTGGCCGTGACATTTAAACTGCCTTAGCATTTGCTCGAACCAAATGGGCATTTCCCAACGCGTGCCTCTTGCGTCTGCAGCATGTTAAGAAGCATGAGAGCATGCTGTTTAGTAGTGTTTGTAATCTGCCCTTCTGTCTGCGCTGCACACTGGCTGCATACTTAGCGAGGATGAGACCCCTGACGGTGCCACTGTTGCCCTGCCAACTGTTGCTGATGATTCATAACGCGCCTCATTTATCGAGCTCTGTGCAGCCATCAAAAATCTAAGTAGATAGCACCCAAATCACAACATGGGAAGATGACGGTTCACTTCCTTGCACTTCCTGTGGTCTCACTGGTTGTATACAACATGTCTGCCGTGGAAACTATGCAGAAATGACAAACGGGCCATTCAGCTGACTCTAATGCCCCTTTTTCACGGCTCTACAACGTACTCAACTTGTCACAGCTCAACTTGCCGTTGATCCTTTTCCACTGGCAAAACCAGGAAGTGGTTCTTGCTCTGGAGTGCAGAATCCACACCATATTGGTCCAACCATGTCGTCGCCTCATCGTTGTAACATTTGAGACTACTTGGAGCGGACATCGGGCCTGATCGTGTCTTTTGTTAGCTGATTGGAATCGAGGGTTGGGCATGGAGGGGAAGGCTTTTTATAATTGTATTTATTTTTGTAGTTATTTTGAAAGGCTACAAAGCAACAAAATATTCCAGCGATAGATAGACACACACACACACACACACACGTATTCATTTATTTATTTATTTATTTTTCAGATCAGCAGTCCATTCTCCCTAAAGCAGTGGTTCTTAACTTTGTTAGATGGACCGAAAAAACCCAACCGGTTCATAGGCAGATTCACCGCACCCTGAGTGAAAAATAAAAATATGATTCGAGAAGTGTTCCTTCAGTTTTGCCGGTGCGAGACTGGAGTTGCTCAACTTGGCATGACAAATCATGCAGATCGGAGGCGGAGTCCCATCACATACTGTGATGCATGTGTGTGTGGTGTGTGTGTGTGTCTGTGTGTATATATATATATATATATATATATATATATATATATATATATATAAATATATGGTTATATGTCCCCTACGATCTGCCAGTGGATCCTCAGCTTCCTGACGGACGGACACAACAGGTGAGACTGGGAGCGACAACATCATCAACACGCACCACTAGCACTGGAGCCCCACAGGATGTGTCCTCTCTCCACTGCTCTTCTCCCTCTACACAAACGACTGCACCTCAACAAGTCCAGCTGTCAAACTCATAAAGTTCGCAGACGACACCACGGTCATCGGTCTCATCAAAGACGGCGACGAGTCTGCGTGACCGACAACAAGTGGAGCAGCTGGAGCTTTGGTGCAGCCGACACAACCTCGGGCTGAACACGCTCAAGACGGTAGAGATGATCGTGGACTTCAGGAAACATCCTTCTCCAGAGTTGCCCTCACACTATCCAACTGCCCTGTGTCAACCGCCGAGACCTTCAAGTTCCTGGGAATCACAGTCTCCCAGGACATGAAGTGGGAAGTCAACACCATCTCCATCCTGAAAAGGGCCCAGCAGAGGATGTACTTCCTGTGAGTCACTGTTGAGTCACTCCTCTGACTGTGTGTATATTGAACCCAGATAAAGAAGCACTGGTGTGTATATATATATATATATATATATATATATATATATATATATATATATATATATATATATATATATATATATATATATACAATGAAAGAATAGAGCTGCATTTAACTCCACTAATTTAATTTGCCACCTAAAAAACTGATTTGCAACTACCCCTCCACCTCCTCAAAAAACAAAAAACAAAAAACAACAAGGATTTAAATGTTTTAAATGTGGTTTTAATCACTTGTCCACAAGCCATGTAAAATGTGTCATTTTGGGATCGTTTTGTCAAAATGAATGAATGAATGAATAAATAAATGAATAAATAAACAATGAAGACAATTGGGATGCGCTCTTTTTATCTCCATAATATGTTGCAGGGGATCGGCTCAGGACTCGATATCGGTAGCTCCTGATGGGGCCGTCCCTACATTTTACATTGTGTTTTTCATTTCACGTAACTACTGTGGTACAAGTGTTACACTACAAGTAGCTTGTACATGCAAAAACAAACACACCCGCTAATGGTTGTGCATCTGGTTCCCGTATTTCAGCTGTGGATGCTGTCGCATTATATTGGATGTCTCTCCTTGGCTGAAGAGGTCTTTTTTTTATTTATTTTTTGCTCCTCTCAAGTAAAATTCACAAGGAGAGGTGCTCATTATCCTTAATTGTTGTTGTTTGTTATGACTGATGGGTCCAAGGTGGCTTTGTTTTGGTTGTTTCTGGCATACCGGGATGACTCGTCATCTGGTTATAAAATGCGCGCCTTTGATACACCAGTGAGTCACTTTGAGTGTGCATCGTTCACAGCTGAACTGCGCACTCATGACATGTTTCCTTCCTCTCTATAGCACAACATCATGTCATAAAAATTGGATTTCCAAAAGATTTGACAAATACTTCTTTCAGAAAAAAAAGCTTTATAATTGACATCTTTTTAAACTAAATTGATTGGAACGGTGTATTTCAAATATGAAGTGGCAGCTGGAGGGACACACATGCTTACTCCTTCATTCAGTTCTGCCAAGAGCTTTACAAGATGGAATGATGAGTCACACAGCCCAGACTGTGTGTTGTGGAATGACAAAGTCATCGCCCAAGCCAAGCAAACAGCTATTTTCTGATGGCTGTGGGCCACTTGGACTGGCTGATCCTGGAAGCGGTGCGCTCGGTTTGGGGATGGCAGGACACATCTTGATTCAAGTCATTACGCTTTGCTTCATCAGTCTTCATTGACCTGTCTGTTAAAAAAGAAAAAAAATCAATTGAGAGACATTTTCCAAAGACTATACACTTCCTCAACCTTCAGAAAATGGTGTAGGTAACTTAATTTTCTCCCATTGTGCATAGACCAATGGTTCTTAACCTGGGTTCGATCGAACCCCAGGGGTTCGGTGAACCAGTCTCAAGGGTTCGACAAAGCCTCTGCCATGGAGGTTAAGACACACCCGCAGGGCCATCACTGTCTGCAAATGATCACATGACATTGCTTGTCCAATTACTGCTGGGGGAAATTTTGTTCGCCCAGTAGTCAACGTGTGACTGTCGTGATAGTACGTGGTGTGATTTTTAAGAAATGTTTTAATACATGCTATGTCGAGCAAAAAAAGAGAGTGGCCGGTCGAATGTGTACAAGATGGATTGACAGCGTCCTATCTGCATGATTTGTCATGCCAAGTTGAGCAACTCTCGTCTCACTCCAGCAAAACTCAAGGAACACTTCTTGAATCCAATTTTTATTATTCACGAATGGTCCGGTGAATGTGCATATGAACTGGTCGGGTTCGGTACCGCTAACAACGGCTCCCAGGCTTTCAAACGACAAGCACCTTGCCGGTGACAATGCCATTGAAACAATGGCGGTAAATACACAGGATGGATGGATGGATCTTTATTGTCATTACACTTTCGTGCACTTAACAGGCACTCTCCGCACAAGAAACATGAAAAAAACCCAATGACGAACATGGTATACAGTGCAAAGGGCCTGTCGGTACTCGCTGTAAAGCGCCCCAAGATCTTAGAAAGGAAACCACTAGGGGAGGGGAGAGGTAAAAAAAAACACGCTCGAACTATACTCTTCTGAGGATAATTAACAGAACGTACTACGTCAGCCTATCATCAATCCCGTTACTTGATTGACATAGAGGGCAACCAATCAGGTGACTGAATCACCGCTCATGCGCAAACAACGCCACTAAACGCTAAACTACTCAGCGAATTACCTCTGACGTCAAGACAGGTGTGCCCAATACGTCAATTGCAATCAACCAGGAGCCAGCGGACTGGTCCCAAGTCGACCGCAAGGGATGGAGGAGGAAAAATGGAGGGGGGTGGATTTGTATGTTTGTGTATTTAGGTTTCGTTCATGTTCAGGCCATTGTGGCTGTTGCTCATCGTGGTGTGCGTGCATATGTGCGCGAGTGCATGGTTGGGCATCCGCGTGCGTGCGTGCGTGCGTGCGTGCGTGCGTGCGTGTGTGTGCGCGCGCACACGAGGATGGGATGCCCATGTGTATGTGGCTCTTTGCAGTAACACAGCAAAAAAATGTCTCTTAGTCTCTGACTGGTTGGCCACCCCTGCCTTAGAACTATGAGGAACCCATTCCCAAAAATACTACAAAATTGTGGTTGGTGGTGTGGTTCTTTATTAAAAGAACGAGTGGTCAAGACCGTCAAGTTATATTTCAAAATCTCTACTGAGGAGGCAATGTAAAAAAAAAAAAAGAGGGAGGGAGAGACAGCGGGTCATTTTCTGCAATATAGGCTGGTTGATTGATTTTGCAACCAAGCTTGCCCATGCTTGACATGAGAAAGAATGAAGTTTACGAGGCGCTTTCTCCTCGTCTTTGCTTCGACATTCATTTTGATTTTACATTCTGCCAATATTTTATGTGTTCTTTATGAAAGCATAAGCAGGGTAGCTGTGCTTCAATCGAACTGCCGGACGCGTCTTTCGCAAAGCTCCTGGTATGCGGCGTACTGCTGTTGAACAGGAGTAATTACCTGGGCCTCTCCTGCTGGGATTAGCAGCAGAATTAAGATAGTGTGAATGCTAAAAAGGGAGCACTTTGTCGTACGATTACATTGGAAGTGTGAGAGCCTTTGTGGCACCTCCCAGCACGGACATACAGTATGTAGCTTAAATCTTCTAACAATAGATGTGGTCGATGTCAATCTCACATCATTATTTAATCAAAAACAATTCCACCTGACAATCCTTTTTTTCCTACTTCTGCTCATTTTAACCCTTTGATGCACCAATAATGTAACCCGATGACATTGATAGGCTGTCCACTGTAGTCGCCGCTGTCCCTGAAAGGGTTAAACTGAGATCAAAGCGCCAGCTGCCTGTTTTCTTCCCATCGTCAGTCACTGTGTAAGGCGGCCAAAATTTGACAGGCAGAGTGTGGCTGCGTCACCGCTTAATTATTCAACAAAGGGATTAAGCGCCCCATATTGATATACTGTACTCCGTGGTGCCGCAGTTTTAGTCATTGTCATTCATTATGCAAGTTGAGGGGTTCGTAGATTTGGAATGGATGGCTCTACGTTCTGAATGGGCAAAAAGGAGAGATGGACTTCGTTTGAATGCAGCTTTTTACTTTTTGAACGTCTCCTCCGTAACTCTCGAACGAACACACCTCTTTCCGGTAACGAAAACACTTCCTGCTTTTCTTGGCCAATCAGATGCAGGCAACATAAGAATATTTCAGCAATTATTAAACAGAATATAATTTAGGTAACTGTAACATAAAAGAATATAATGCTCAAAGATAAAATGATAATAATTAACAATTTCACAAAAGCTTACATTATATATTTTATACAAGATTCAATAATAATGCTAATACTTTTATTTGGATAGCACCTTTAAAAATGTGCCCCCGCACCCCCTCAAAAAAAAAAAAATCCAACCACAAGTAGAATTATCCAAACAGACTTGATACCAACTGCCATATATGCATGAACTAAGACGTGGAAGACTGATAAATAAATTAATACATGATTAAAATAGATGGGTAGAAGACGACATCACATAGAAGCCAGTCTTTCAAAACGAGTTTTGGGAAATGATTTAAAAGATAGCGCCGATTTCTGGTGTTCTGTCTTAGTCAGGTTTTCTAAAGATGAGGATATTGCCGGAGAATGCTCGCTCGCCAGTTTTCAGCCTTGACCTTAGAACAACCTGAAGGCTCTCAATGTGAGGATCTGAAGGTGTGGGCTGGCTGATATGCGGGACACAGCGCGAAAGGTTGCTTCCTTGACTGAAGCAGTCCTTTGCTTGACCAAGAGATTTCACAATATTGCACGATCAAACTCACTCTCAGAAAAATGTTTATGAACCACTCTGGCAATGTACAAGCAAATAGCAGCTAAACAGTCTGTCCGCTTACGGCTACATCTTCGATCAATCTAAATCCATGTTCTTTGTTCTCAAAAACTGCTCACTCGAGGAAGAGAGAGAAAGAGTCCTGCCTGGCCAACTGGCATGGGAACAAAAAAAAAACCCCTCAAAAAACAAAGAAAATCCTACCAAAATAAAACCAGTCACAATGTTTAGATGTCTAACCATCTGTGAATCTTCTTCTTTTGTCAGTGTTCTTTCAGAAAGAAGTCCAATTATATTGCACAAAACACACACACACACACACACACACACACACACACACACACACACACACACACACACACACACACACACACACATTCTTTAGATGCTGGTCGAAATGAAGTTGAGTGCGATGTCATGGTGGCCGACAATGCAAATACTCAGAATTTCTACATTTTAAGACGTCGCTGCTGTATACTATAGACGCGTGTTTTACATGGCATGGCCCACGTGACACAATTCCAAGATTTTGTCTCTCGGGTCACCATTTCTACATGTGTTTTGGCAGCGTTAAGAGAAAGAAATGCGCGGAATCACATATCTTCACATTTTCACCAGGCCTTGGATCAAAATTCCATCCATTGTGGACATCCGCCAGTGCGAGTGGATATCACAGATAGGCGCCATCGATGCAAGTTTGACTTCATCAAAATCAATGGCTCATTTTCATATGCAGTAATTCAGTGAAAAGCAGTTGAAGGAACTTGTCAAACATTTTTCCTGTAATTCAGCATTTTTTTAAAGCCACTTTAATGTGTGCACTATCAATGTCTCTCAAATTGAAACATGGTCAAGTTATATTTTCAAAAAGTGCACATATATAAATGATCCTACTCGTTAAACCCATCACACCAATGTCTTCCACCCATCCATCCATTTTCTAATCTGCTTATCCTCACAAGGATCACGGGGTGTGTTGGAGCCTATCACAGCCAGGGCACTCATAGGCAAACTACCATTCACGCTCACATTCACAATTAGGGACAATTTAGAGTGTTCCATTAACCTGTCACCCATGTTTGGGAATGTGGGAAGAAACCAGAGTACCCAGAGAAAACCCACCCAGGCACGGGGAGAACATGCAAACTCCACACAGGGAGGCGGGAGCCAGAATTGAACCCCGCACCTCTGAACTGTGAGGCCAACGCGAAAACTAGTCGATCGCCGGGCGCCCACCAATGTTTTTATCCTTCGAAAATAACAATGAAGACATGGAAATGTTTTCTCACTCACAAATTGATACAAAACAATACCATCTTTGTTTGCTGTCTCTTATGATGTGAATGCAAAATGGCCGCCACATCCCGGCACTTCAGATGACAGATTAGGGAATTAGGGTTAGCGTTGGGGTTGGGGTTAGGAGTTGGGGACATTTTTAGGGGTGGGCATTCCGAAGATGGAAGCAGTACACCACCACTTGCAGGCATTACAAGCGATGCAGCCGACATCAGAAGAAGGCTTTCTTCGGATCCTTGTCTCAGATGTCCATTTGCGTCTATTAAGGGCTTTTTGAAATACATTTGCGTCTCCCGTAGCAGCCAATTTTGTAGTCACTTGTACCTTCGTATTGTTCGCCCTCGCTTCAAGACGGCGGCGTCTCCCGCTTGCTTAGAAGAAACCGCTGAGAGGGCAAAGCTTTGTTTACGGGTTTTATGGTGAAAAGGGGAATTAATCAGCCACGACAATGCAACAGTTCAGATGCTTGCTGAAAAGACAATTTGGAATAGTTTAGATATGTATTTTCTTTATTTTCCTCAGGCATCAGACCAGAGTGACAGCTGTACGAGGTTGCTCTGTGCATATTAGTGGTTCCGTGAACTGGATTTTGATGAATTGGGCTGGAATTATTTCACCTTGCCACGGCTTGTGTGCTGAATGAAAATGGGTAACTCTCTTGCAATTTGCTTTCCGGTCCCTTGGAAGTGTGATTGCCATCTCATCAGAGAGTTGCCCGCTTCCAGGGTTTGCTTGCCGTGCTTTCAGTAAACATAATGACGCACATCAATCACCTTGAAGCATTCAGCGAAGCTAGATAAAGACGTGCTTTTTGAAATGCTGAAAGCAACTACGTCAAGACAGTACTTTTAATTTGAGGCTAAACGCTTCTGACTGTCTGAACCATATCTTATCAAACCACCAGGAGGATGAGAATCGATTAGACCCGCATTTGTTTTCAATGCGTGGTGAACAAGTCAAGTCAAGTCAACTGTATTTATAGAGCACTTTCAAACAGCCATCGCCGCATACAAAGTGCTGTACATGGAGCAATTTAACATACGCAATAAACAGTAAAACAAATCGGTAATAAAGACGGTAGAAAGCACCAAACAGTAAAACCAATAACAAATCTAAGTCATGCTGAGTCGAAAGTTAGAGAATACAAGTGAGTTTTGAGGAGGGTTTTGAAGATGGGCAGTGAGGAAGCTTGACGAATGTTCGGTGGGAGGTCATTCCAGAGAGAGGGACCAGCAACAGAAAAGGCTCGAGCCCCTCTGAGCCTCAGTTTAGTTCTTGGTACTTCTAATAATGTCTGGTCCGCAGACCTGAGGCGCCGGGCAGGTGCGTAGGGGCGGGTGAGCTCAGAGAGGTAAAGTGGCGCGAGATTATTTAGAGATTTGAAAACAAATAAGAGGATCTTGAAAATAACTCTAAAATGTATGGGGAGCCAGTGAAGGGATGCCAGAGTAGGAGTTATGTGCTCCCTCTTACGAGTACCAGTCAAGAGGCGAGCAGCGGCATTCTGGACCAGCTGAAGGCGCAAATGGATGCTCGCCACATCATGGAAGATAAAAAATAAATTCCAGGGTAGAACGATGATTAAGTGAGTGGTTAGCATGTTTGCCTTAAAGTTGTGAGTTTTGGGTTTGAATCTCTGTTTGTTTGTGGGCAGCGCGTCGACCTCACAGTGCAGAGGTCGTGGGTTCGATCCCGGCTCTGGCCTTCCTGTGTGGAGTTTGCATGTTCTCCATGGGCCTGCGTGGGTTTTCTCCGGGTACTCCGGTTTCCTCCCACAGTCCAAAAACATTCATGGCAGACTGATTGAACGCTCTAAATTGTCCCTAGGTGTCAGTGTGAGCGTGAATGGTTGTTTGTCTTTGTGTGCCCTGCGATTGGCTGGTCACCGGTTCAGGGTGTCCCCTGCCTACTGCCCGAAGACAGCTGAGTTAGGTTCCAGCACCTCCCCTTTGTGAGGATCAAGCAGATCAGAAAATGGATGGATGGATGAATGCTTGCTTGGGTTTTTCCAAAACCTGCACATTCGGTTCATGGAAGCCTCAAAATTGTCCAACAGTGCCATCCTAAGTGTGAACTGTCATTTGTCTATACGTGCCCTGTGACTGGCTTGCGACCAGACCCGCCTCTCACCCAAAGGCAGCTGGGATAGACTCTATCCCATGCACGAACCAAGTGAGGAGGAGCAGTAGGAAAAAAAATGAAAATACCGTATTGGCCCGAATATAAGACAGTGTTTTTTGCATTGAAATAAGACTGAAAAAGTGGGGGTCGTCTTATATTCGGGGTCTAGACATTATACCCATTCACGACGCCAAATGGCGCCAGATACCATTGAAGTGAATGCTGAACTTGACTCCCCAGGCCAAAGCGAACCCCTGCCACGAAGAAGAAAAAATAAAAATAGCGGTAGCACAAAGCAGCTGAGGAGAAGTTATGATGTTATTTACATTTCAAAAACCAGAAGCCATTCATTTACGAATGTGGCAATATAACATGATTTGTCTCTCAAATATATTGTTAGAATCATTTGTTTCAGATGTACTGTAATTATTTTCTGTATAAAAATAATTTGGTGTTCAAAAGGTCTTTTTTCAAACTTGAGTCTTGAAAAAGAGGGGGTAGTCTTATAATCAGGGCCGTCTTATATTCGGGCCAATACGGTAATGATAACAAATATATACACATTATATATATTCAAGAGTACATTCAGATTAGTTGACTTGGACTCATTCTTCCCACTCTCTATAGATTTGCATGCAGTTAACTTTCACATTACTCCACATCGTTTTCCTAATTTAAAGGTGGATGCACTTCTAATGTGACCATCTTTAGACCATATTTAATGGTCTATGCTATATTTATTGTGTGTTCACACAAGCTGCCCCATGAGAAAAGAAGAAAAAGTGTTATTCATCACATTGTCTACATGGCAGCCACTCACTTTGTTCTGGACACAATTTGAAGCAGTGAAGCGTTGACTTGCTTCCCAGCTGCGGCCTACGTTATCAACATAGGAAGAATCACATTAATTTATCATCATCCACTTCATTAGGTAAATGCTCTCGAAGATAAAGTTGTTTTCATAAGTGCATGATGTCAGCTAACACCAGGCATGAATTGATCCCTGTCTAAGTTTTGCAGATATTTCTCTCTGGGGACTGGTAAAAAGGGAAAGGTCAAATTTTCAGCCATTAAAAAAATACACAAATAAATAAATAATGCATTTTGTGTGTACACAGTACACACAACTTACATTGACACACTCTCAACACCTTGCCTTGCCGCATGTGCCGATCCACCCACTCATCTGTGTACATACAGACGGGGGCACACACGCATGCATAAATCATGTTATACACACACACACACACACACACACACACACACACACACACACACACACACACACACACACACATGAAAGACACCGTATCCACAATCATCAATTTAACCCTTTCACGGTCAGCTCAAGAGGAGTAATTCAACATTCAGGTAACAACAGTCATTATCAGCTTCAATTCAGCGTTTGTTTTCTTCAGGGACCGAGGCGTCTGTTTGGTTCAGTTTGCCCCGTTACATCCTATAAACTTTGACCTTCTTAAAGAGAATGTTGTTGCCGCCCAATTTGGAAGATCGTTCAGGCTTCCCTCGGCGCCGCTCTTTATTCAGCCGTTTTAAACCATGCTCTTTACACACGCTGATCGTTTTTCTGAATGGCAATGGATGTCTGTGTCTTGCTGCACTTTGCTTGAGCGATATAAAACATAAAATGGAATCACATAGCAAAAAGATATCAGTGAATACCTCACATGCGCGCCTGTGTTACTGGAATTCCGACACGCATACCAACGATCTGCATTCAAGTACTTGCCCCACTTCTGAAGAAAGTCGAATGAAAGTCAAACACTTGTTTGAAAATTGTAGTTTGTGATGATGACCTTCGTTTTTGTCTTACACTCGACAAATTCGAAGTGCTAATGCTGGTGCAGTTATTCCAAAAACAATGTGTGGCCATTAGTAGAATACCAAAAAAAGCTTTTGGAGGAATTTTACCAAACCAAATCCCCAATGAACCATCAACAGCGTCTCAGCTAGTTGCAGCCAAGTCTTGTGCTCCATTTTTCCCCCTTCAACAAGATGCGCCTCATCGGTCATTTTCACACAATCCACAACAATGAATTAATCGAGTCATCCTTATTCCGCTCACCTGAAGTTCACAAGACAAAATATCAATTCCAAGCATCACTTGAAGGTCATGTTTGTGAAGTATCTTATGAATGAACTGTATGTCACATCAGTGGTCACCTATTAGGCCACTTATAGCGCAATATTCTGCTTTTGGTTTAAGAATGAATGTTCGTCTGTTTCTGTGTGGTTCTTCTCTCTTCCATTCTTCTTTTTGTTCTCACTGAGTTCCTGTGGGTTGCTTTTTTTCTCTCCCCCCCACCCCCATCCCTCCTGTGTGGCATTTTTAGCTCAGTGTGGGCAAAAACATTGCGTTCTTTGTTTATTTTTACAAGATCAGCAACAACAAAGTGTCTAGTGCATTGGTTCTTAACCTTATTAGAGGTACCCAACCCAACCAGTCCTATGCACGTTCACCGAACCCATCATTAGTGAAACATAATTTTATTTTTTACAAATTGAAGACATTAAAAAACACATTTATTAAAAACAGAAAAAAGTAAATAAAATTACATCGCCTAAGTGTATATATATATATATATATATATATATATGTATGTATGGAAGATGAATGAATTCTATATGTATATATATATGTATATATATATATATATATATATATATATATATATATATATATATATATATATATATATATATATATATATATATATATATATATATATATATTCATTCATCTTCCGAACCGCTTGATCCTCACTAGGGTCGCGGGGGGTGCTGGAGCCTATCCCAGCTGTCTCCGGGCAGTAGGCGGGGGACACCCTGAATCGGTTGCCAGCCAATCGCAGGGCACACAGAGATGAACAACCATCCACGCCCACACTCATACCTAGGGACAGTTTAGAGTGCTCAATCAGCCTGCCATGCATGTCTTTGGAATGTGGGAGGAAACCGGAGCACCCGGAGAAAACCCACGCCAGCCCGGGGAGAACATGCAAACTCCACACAGGGAGGCCGGAGCTGGAATCGAACGCGGTACCTCTGAACTGTGAAGCCGACGTGCTAACCACTGGACTACCGGGCCGCCCTACATATATAATGTATAATAAATAAATAAATAAATAACTCTATATATATATATATATATATATATATATATATATATATATATATATATATATATATATATATATATATATATAAAATCTATTTATTTATTTATTTTCAATTGTAGGACGTACCATCATGACAGTCACACAGTGAGTACTGAGCGAACAAAGTTTCCCGCAGCACTGATTGGACAAGCAATGTAATGTGATCATCTGCAGCCAGTGGTGGCCAATCGGACGTGTCATAACTAATTGACATGTTGAGTCGGGTATGTCTTGACCTCCATGGCAGAGCCTCCGGCGAACCCCTGAGACCGCTTCACCGAACCCCTAGGATTCGATCGAACCCAGGTTAAGAACTACTGGTCTAGTGTATCAGTACCTTCACAGCTAGTTCAGATGAACTAACGCCAGGATGTTGTCAACACTGTGTTTGTTCACAGCCATTGACAAGAAAACTGCTATAGAGCACGGATGGGCAACTTAAATGATGGCGGCGGGGGAGCATTTTTTTTTCATCAGCATTAAATGGGCAGGGTGCAGCACATGGGACCATGCACATCCTAACCAAATGTAAAATGAAAATGTCATTTTAAATATGGACAAAATATGTGCATATGTCTGGTTTCTTTTTCTGAGCTAGTGTCTATCACAGTATGTTAATATGTTCGTACTTAGTACATGTCGAAAAGATTGAGGCTTCAACAGCAAAGGGTTGAACAATTAAAAAATAACCACTTACTGTAATGTAATTTTTTTTCCAGTGCATAGGGCTTTCGTGCATTCGAATTACCAAGGACAGCACAAAACTACTGAACGGCAAACAAACATTAAGATAAGATAATATACGATAAGATAAGATAACCTTTATTTGTCCCACACTGGGGAAATTTGCAGTCTACAAAATTGGGGTGGAAATTACACTCATTTTGTGCATTTTTCACAAAAAACAACTCACTCAAAATGTTAATATAATTCAGGTACTACGTTTGTACTGTAGGTCAATCCAAATCTGCAAAAAAATTTGGACTACTCAAGAAGTACTTTGTAGTATAGGGCAGTGTAAGATTCAACCAAGTGACGTCTACCATCCAGTGTTCAATGATGGTATTACAAATTAAAACTATCCAATGGAAGCCCTCTATTCATGAAAATTTGTGCATAATTGAAATGCGGTGCGGAAAAGAGATTTTCTTTTGTACCCCCACCCCCCAAAAAAAAAAACAGAAAACATGCATTTTCACAATTTTTTTTTTCAGAAAATTAATCCAGCGGCCAATAATTGCCCAAGTATTGCTAAAGGTATTTTTTTGTTTGTTTATATTTTCTGAAGGTTTAATTCTCTTTTTAAGTGTTGAATCAATTGTCCAAATTCATTCATTCATTCATTCATTCATTCATTCATTATCCGAACCGCTTGATCCTCACTAGGGTCGCGGTGGGTGCTGGAGCCTATCCCAGCTGTCTTCGGGCAGTAGACGGGGGACACCCAGAATCGGTTGCCAGCCAATCGCAGGGCACACACAGACGAACAACCATCCACGCCCACACTCATACCTAGGGACAATTTAGAGTGTTCAATCGGCCTGCCATGCATGTTTTTGGAATGTGGGAGGAAACCGGAGTGCCCGGAGAAAACCCACGCAGGCCCGGGGAGAACATGCAAACTCCACACAGGAAAGCCGGAGTTGGAATTGAACCCGGTACCTCAGCACTGTGAAGTCAACGTGCTAACCACTGGACTACCGGGCTGCCCAATTGTCCAAATTATCTATTTTAAATTTGCTTTTGTATTGTAAGCAATTGATTAGCCTTTTATTGATGTGATAGATCAGCAGAAATCAACGAGGGTCAATGCGTATACATGAAACCAATGACAGGGGGCTCCTCTGTTTATGAACAAGCTCGATACCCACCGTTACCAGCAGGGTATCTTCATATTCTTACTTGGTTCATTTTGTCGAGGTTTATGTTCCATTTCTTGCCAGCGTTTTGTTTGATTGATACAGCGTCCCTCGCGTCGATGTGACATGTTCACTGGCGTAGCGGCGATGGAGTGAGAGGCTCCTGTTGGAGCCGGTCAAGTGAGCAGCTTACCCCCCTCTTCCTTCCTCCATGCTTTTGAAACTGTTATTTCACCATCACATTCTTCCAACGACTATTGCGCCTTCAGGGGGTTGTTTTGATGGCTCGGCTTTGGGGCACACCACCTGATTTATTGAGTGGCTTTTTACCCCAGGTTATCCTTTTTCCTGCTGGTCTCTGTCAGAAGTGGAGATCTAACAAAATGGCTGTTAGACAGTCCTCTGTTGCCGTCACCACGACCAAAGGTCTGAATTTGAAGTGCAAAAATGGAGCAGATGGCAGATTTTTTGGTCGGGGTTATCCTGCACTTTATTTGCTGGAAAAACTTGCCAATTTTGCTCTTTTTGTGCTGAGACCAAAGCCTGTCGAATATAAAAGTTGTGCTTTGGTGCCATCTTCTGTGATCTTACTACCAATGGCCTATGCTGTGGTGAGGGGAGGTGCAATGTCCTCAATTCCTCGTAGATTTTTTGGTGTTTGCAGCAGGTCTTGCCCCCCTCCCCTCCTAAATAAACTGAACTGAGGTCATTTCTGTCACTGTCCTACCGGTTTTTTTCCCCCTGATATGGGGAACCAAACCGCTGCACCCGATTGGCCACCACTGTTTTGAGGACATTTAGGCTTTTAAAACCAAACAGTTCAACGTCACCTTCAACTTCATATTTAATTTTCATCTTTCACTTTTTCAAACGTTAGCATTTTTTATCAAAAATACCGAGAGCCAAAACGTAGCCAAAGTAAGTTTAGTTCTGTCGGGAAAAAAAAAGCTGCCTCTTCCTGTAAAATAACTTTTTCCAAATTCCTATGAACCACTGTTCAATAGTGTCACTTTATTATCACACAAAATGTTTGTGCCTGATTTCATATGTGTGTCAAGACCTTGCATTTGCGCGTCAGCGTCATTATCCTGGAAGTTACACTGACTCATCCACCTCCTAACTCGTTTTTTTTTTCCCCCCTCAGCATAATTTAACTCAAACACCTTGATCATCAGACCTCTCTGCGCAAAAGCTTTTGGGATTATTGTTTACACAGCTGGTGACTCAACAGCCAGCAGTCCTTTTCCAATGCAGATTGTCTCTCTAGACTTTTATTTTAAACCAGCAGCTCAGTCATGTGTTACTGTGTTCTCAAACACCCTAAAAACTCCATCCATCCATTTTCTGATCCGTTTTATCGTCACAAGGCTCGCGGGTCGTGCTGGAGCCTATCCCAGCTGTCTTTGGGCAGTAGGCGGGGGAAACCCTGAACCGATTGCCAGCCAATCCGTTAAAACTCTTCCAATGTAAAGTTTGAGTCAAAAATTTGCGAAAATGATGTCTTAAATGTACGTAGTTCAAAAGTTGGGACATCGAAGTGAGTGTGTGATAGCAGTACAATTTTCCAGTTCCGTTGCATTCGGTTGCATTGCTCGGTGTGCGGTGGATCTAAACAAACATTTTTTCCCAGGATACACACACAAGGACGCAATTAATTCATCGGAAGAAGAACAATAGACACAGTGACTATTCACTCCCTGGTGCTCGTGCCCAATTATAAAAATGACTTTATATGGCACATTGATTGGCATCGGGACTTAAGAAGCTCTGGCGCTGACAATCGACAGTTGCATGCTTCTGTTTAATTAATTCCCTTCAATCACTAAGTCTCGTCAATAAAACATCTTCAAGTGGTATTAAGATTATGAATGTCTACCGGGGCCAACATCATTGTCAGGGACCCATACATGCTTTCACTTGAGCGCATTTCGTCCTCAAGTGAGATTTCCAATCCAATTTCACTGGATTTTACTCCTCTTCCCATGTGGAGAGAAACTCCTTTGGAATCAACCCTTGAAGAAACGCTCCACGGGTCCCTGCACTAGGCAGCGTTAAATCAGCAGCCTGCCCATTGACATGTTTCTATAAATAGCCCACTGGGTTTATAACCCGGCCTTTTTACACTGATGGCAAAATGGGGAAAAACGTTGCCAAACTGAATCATTCTTCCTTTCCAATTACAACTGCTGTTAATCAGATAACAGCTTCTTGTCATTACAACATTCAAGTGACGTAAGCACAAATTGATTTGGAATTTTTCAGCTAACCTTAAAGCAGCAATAGCTGAGCAGCTTCCAAAGGATTTTAGCCGAAATTGGTCCAAAGTAGCCGTCTCAAAAGTCATCCAAAACATCATCCATGTTGTCCTAACGTTGCTTTTAGTCCTTGTATGAAGTGGACTCTACAACAGTCACTCTGTGTTAAATTAAAGCAGGCTTTCCAGAAATTTCTAAATCAATGATTTTTGTGATTTTGCCTCATGCATTGACAGAGTAATAAAAATATAAATTGGCCAACTGCATGAGTGTTAATGAAGCAGCTGAGAAAAAAAAATTGGTTCTATTTGACCCAACTTTCTGGGTTGTGTTGCACAAAACAGTCCAAAAAATTGCATAAAAATCAGGTTGTTTTGTACTAAAATGTTGTCCTGTTTTTTTTTTTTTCAAACAGAAAGTTGCATCAGCATCAGTTTGACCCCCCAAAATAGGCCATTTCGTACAAAACAACATAAACAGTTTGGCCAAATTGACCCAAGTAGTGGATTGTTCCATTTTTTAAAAAATACCCAAATTACACTATAGTTTGGGTATGAAATGTATTTATAATGGGTTATATATGACCCAGCCACTTTTAAAAAGAACATTGAGTGGAGAAGAAAAAAAATAATAGTGATTTTTTTTCATGAATATTTTTAATCACACGTCCATCTGTCAAGTTGTGTAAAGGTTGCAGACACAAAAAAGGGAGGCAGGAAAACCAGGGAGTACTGAATAAAATGAATGAACAAAAAACACTTGCAGGGGAACACAAAGTCCTGGAAAACCTCAATAAACCAAAGTAATAAACAAAAACCATAACAGTAAAACAAAACAAGGTGTCATGTCAGCAACAGAAACCGTGACAGTAAAACAAGCAAGACTGACTGAACCCAGTCAGAACTAAATACAAGAAGACTGAGGGGCCAACAAGGAAAACCTGGACAAGACACAAAAAGGGTTGAGAGAGCCGATTGGTTGACACAAGCCACCCGCATGACAAGAACAGGTGGAAACAAAATCAAAACGAGGAAGACAAAAGCACATGAGGAAACAAAACTATGAACCAAAACCAGTTAATAGAAGCAAAAACAGAATCATGACACCGTCGAAAAGAACATTTTCAAATGTGCTAGTCTGTCTCGACGTGACGCAATTTTCCAACGTGTTCATGATTGCCTCTGGCCCCTGATCGTATTGTTCCCTTGCTATCGATTCTTTGGGGCAAGGTTCGGTGGTAACATTTAGAGACCGAGTGTGCTTGAAGCCCATTCTGTAAACAAACAATCTTAAATCACAAGTGGCATCAGGAAAAGCATGCCTTTGAACCACCAATTTAACACCGCGGGGTAGGAGCATTTTGCTCTTTATTGTATCAAGTTATTGAGTAAATAAACACAAGCGGACATAATGATGGCTGAATCATTAGCGTGGTGCAAGCCATGGGAAAGGAGCGCAAGGTTTCAACATGTATCGATGCACGCGACAAAAAGACAGGCGCAGAGACCCCCAGCTTCATACTCCACGCCCACACATATTGCAGGCTGCGTGGGAGGGAGATGTGACACATACACAATGTATGGCGCTTCCCTGCATTGGTCTTGGCTGCTTCTCCCAAAGCTGCACATTTCTTTCAGAATGGTATTGCCAAGACGAACCTTGTGCCTTTTAGAGTAGGGATGGCTCCGCTAGGCATGATTGATTTGTTACCCGATCTGCATCTCTGGTTGATGGTGGAACGCAATTTGCACCGGCGCAGGCAGCAAATAATGCGATGTCAAATAAAGCCCATGACTAGCTTAAATAAATTCATTTTCTCTTTGGAAACTCAAGTTTGTTTTGTTGTGTGTGAGCACAAGATTGAATTGGAGGATACAGATTCATACACAGAACTCAACCGGTTCAATACCATTTTACTGTATTTGTCGGCGGTATTGCCAGAGTTGGGAAAAAGGATTTGAGCGATTGGTTTGAAAATATACATTTTACACCGTTCGAGACTTTCCAGCATGCCCGCGACACTTGTGAGGAAAAACAGATCGGAAAATTGATGAATGGATGGATGGGATTATAAATAAAGTAATACAATAGTCTTCAAAATTTGAACCAAAAAAAACCCCATATGCTAAGTGAAATTGACTTCAAGAGCACTGTTGCACCTTAGTAACGATACTCAATTTTACCAAGGTTCAGTTGAGGAAACTTGTTGAATTGACCTCCTTTTGTTTTGCATTGCGTCGAGTAAATTCCTCATGTGAGCAGCTTTGAGAGTGCCAGAAAGCTCCCGAGCGGATGGAGGAAGATAGCATTCGTTGTTCTGCATCCATTTGCTTGCCCACCCCTCCGGAGCGACAAGCGGGGAGCCTTCTCTCGCTAATGATCCCCGGCAAATTAAAAAGCTGCAGCCCCGAAAGCTAAAGCCATCCCCCTCATCAATCAGAACGTGGCTATCATTGCACTGGCTCATATTGAAATGGACCTAATCCTCTCTTTTCTCACACCCCGAGGACACACGTTAGCGTCGTTGCATAATAAACGTGGGTACTAACGGATCTAAAGACTAAATGACCACTAAAATTGGCCATGTGGTTCGTGTACAAAGAGTCTGCAAACTGAACCGCCCCCGAATACACGTGCGGGTTTGAAGCAATGGCGTGAACGCACCTCATCAAGACAAGTCGGCGTTCACAAATGAGTTGTGATTGCTGCACCTAGCAAAATGACGCTCCCTAAATTCTAGACTTCATTCACAGGGACGCTGCAAAGTACATGGCAGCTGGAGTTTGTGCCAGCCCTGAGAGCATTTATCACAGTGAGCAGACGTGTTGTTGCTCTGTGTGCTATCAGTCATGGAGGCTTGAGGATGGAGGGTAAGAAAGAGGTGGGAAGCCAAGTCCTCTTCAATTGTCTCGTGCCAGTGGCTCGCACACTCTGTCATCTCCCAGCTGAGTGAATCCAAATTAACTTTAAATTCACGTGTCAGAAATGTTTGAGCGACCATGCACTCCCCGGCTGCTTCCAGGCAATGATTGGCACAAGCGGCTCACTCTGCAAGGACTTGGCCCGGGGGACCGGAAGGCGGCAGTTTCGTGACCTGGTAACGGAAAATGGGAGTGCACTGCAGATGTGCCCTGAAGCAAGGCACCAAATCCACAAATGCAGTTTGACCTCACTTGTGTGCCTGCATACAGTATGTGTCAAACTCGCTTTTGTTTATGTTGTGAGTAAAGCACTTTTTAAAAAGTCGTACAATTTGAAGTTGAAGTTGCGTTGGATTTTGAATCGGAGGCTGGAGTCAATTCACGAACAAAGCGGGCCAACCTGACACGATGGCTCGAAACCCAAAATGTTGACAACTCTGTGAGGTTGATTCTAGGGGGGCTGCTGCTGCAGCTGCTGCTTCTGCTGACGGGAGCAGATCTGCACTAGGATAGATAATAAATAGATTGTTTGCATAAGCTCATGCAATGATTTGTGGCTCGCGAGTCGCACTTTGATGGCACAGGCACGCACTGTTATCAGGGTTTTACAGGGCCGTATTCATCATGCCATTAGTCAGATGTACACTTGGCAACATGGCTGTGTCAGGTCCCTGCATGAGCATTTCAGAATGTGTTCCAAAAAACACAGCTGAATAAACTTTGACACTTGCTAACACCTGGGATGATTTTACACACCAAACAACGCCTTTTGATAAAATAAACATTGTCAAGTGTTTTAAAAAGGTAGTCAGCAAAACACAAATATAAAAATACAAAAAAAAAACAGTTCCTCATTACCTTGTCATTGTTGTAGATATTCACGCAGAGAATCTCTAACATACAAGCATTAGTTCAGTATAAAGCTGGCAATTCCCTTTTGCAAATTATGTACTCATTTTATTATTTTACATGAAAATCTGGACTATCTTACGGAAACAATAGTCATGAACACCAGCATGGCAACAATTGCATGACTAGAGTACAGGGCCACAAAATACTGGACTCTGATTCATATATTCCCCTTTATTCAAGTATCGCAAAGACTAATAATCACAGCAATACGCTAGCGCACTGTAGCAGCCCTGCTAGCTGCTGTGCCTACGTGGCAGCCATGTTGGCTATCTAGTTGAAAAATGACATTGGAAATAGGTCATTACTCATTTCTCAACCATTTTCATGGTTTACTTTTTTGTCAACACTAAAATGTGTGCTACCAATACATTTGGGAAAAAGAAAAGAAAAAAAAGCCCCAAAATATTATTTCCTGTCATTTGTGACTTTGACCCTCCTAGCATAGCTTTGCCTTAGGCATGCAGCTCAAAAGGGTTGTCTCGACCTATTCATAAGTGTGGTAATACTCTAAAGAGTAGCGGAATGCAATGGTTGCTATATCATTGGAAAGCTCATTCTGCTTTTGATTATGCCAACACAAACAAAAACTTTAATGCCATCTTCTGAATGTGTCATTCATATACTCTACTACACTTGTAGAGAAGAAATCCGATTAGTATCCTCATTCAAGCACCTTGTCACAGTTACTGTATACTTGGCCAAGCAACTCTCTTACATTGGCGTGCAGGGGACAGTAGCATTGATGTGAGGGGAAGATAATTTGAGGTTATTCAGTCGCTAGCTGGCACAGTGGAGCTGTAGCTGTGGGGCACACAGGAGAGCTTGTTAAAGAGCCAGTCGAAAAATAGTAATGGGAGCTTCACTGATTAAAGTTCCCTCTATCACGTACGCAACGCGCGTGCACACACACACACACACACACACACACACACACACACACACACACATTTTTCAATACTAAATGCCCCCGCCCTGATCTATTTTCTGTTGCACTTGTCCTCACTGGAGGGTGATGTGAGCTGGAGCCTGACCCATCGGACTTCCCCTTGCACTATACCTGCGAGTACAGTGGAACCCTCAAAGTCCCTCCATCCATTTTATGTCCAAGTTAGCTGGAGCCTAGCCTGAGGTACATAAAACAAGCATGCACACACTCGGGGTTGAACCGATTGGTTGACTCGTCGACCAGTTAACTTTACCGCTCCGCTAATTTAACATGTCATTTTCCAATTGGCCAATTTACTGAGGACTTGAGACTCACCGGTCTCATTTATTTCATTGACATTTTTATTGATTATTCCAGTTGTTTTATTTTGTATGTTAGTAAAACCAGAATACAATCAGAATGGCTATACTGTATTGTTATGCTCCCACAAAGTGCGATGAAATGGAACCTGTTTGAGTTACACAGAAACAACACGAGAGGGGTACAGAACAGGAGCCCCCTGGGTCGCCTTTGAAAGTTACCCGTTTTCTGAAATAAAAAGAAAGCACAAGTAAGGGACAGGGGGAAAAAAACAGCCCCGACTAAGCTCCTGTAGGGGAGCACACAGTATGGACAGTATGGAAAAAATTAGGCAGTTCACGAATCAACATATCAAGAAATACCACAGCATTAAATTGTCTGTTTTTGCTCCATCTTGTATATCTTTGATTGATTATTGATTAAATAAGAGCAAAAATAAGATAATATGAGATTTTAGTGTGCACACGACCAGTAGCTAACTTCCACTGACTGAGGAAACGGGAGGTCAAGCAGATGCATGGTGCATATTTTTGCTGCCTGTCTAGTTGAAATGAATCCGTGCTGCTTTACAGTTATTACTCAGTGAAGATGCATTGCATCACACTTAATTTACTGTTAAGCTATCTTGAGGGCTCTTTATTCATTATAATAGGACAGCATTGCTATATTTATTGCTTTAGTAAGGTCGAACACAATCTCTTCCATGACACTGGCAGACCTTTGATTTAATTGAATCCTGTTTTTCACATAGGAAATTATGTAAATTGAAACTTAAGACAGTAAACACTTAAGACAGTAAATAGATGCCTCCCTTTTCTCATGAAAGAGGAAGTAAACGCAAGCATTTTCTTTATTATATGTTCTATGCAACCCCACTCGTCTAAACACCGGATTCTGATTCAACTTGCGTTTGTGGAATATGAAGTAATCAGCAAAATGCAGCCGTTTTGATTAATCTCAGGGGGCAGCCATTTTGCCACTTGCTGTCGACTGAAAATGAGTAAGAATCTGAATCAGATTTCTTGGCCAAGTATGCAAGAAAAACACAAAGATTTTACTTCCCAGTTACAACCCGTCTGGATCATAAACAAGAAGCCTGGCGGGTCGCCGTTAAGCGCCCTGATATCTTAGATGTGAAAGGAAAACAGTTGGGAAGAGGAGAGAAAAAAACGATTGACTCCAACCATTCTCCTTAAATGGGAAGATGGTTTTAGCCAGAGAAAAAAAACTCAGCACATGTTGCGTATATTTATAAACACTGTACAACAATTCTCGAGACTTGACATGTAATGAACAGGGTGGGGTAGGAAGGGGGGCGGGGAGAGCATCACAATCTCTGAGATGAGCTGCACACAATAGATGCGCTCAAGTCTCTCCAGCTGTGCCATGGAGGAGGAGTGGGGTAAATAGGAATCCAGCGAAGACTTTGACATTGCGCCCGCAGCTGCAAGGCCAAGACCTTATCAGTCACAGGCTCAGGCAGAAGTGTAGAGGGAAGTGTAGAGGGAAGGAGAAACTCACAGTCATGTGTTTTTCCATGCAGGGGAAAGTCCAGGTTACAATTGTTTTGGGAACAGGCCATCTACAATTTCAGACAGCGTTGAATGTCTTTTTGCACGTGACTCTCCGTGGTGTCAATCTGCCGAATTCTTAATCAATCAGTCAATCTATCAATTTTCCAGGTCGGCACAACTACTCCATTTTGCAAAGTGACCCCAACACCACATCCGCTTTGCAGTTGAGTTCGGTCAACGCATGTGTCTTAGTGTTGATCACCCGCCGCACACCTTCCATGTTGGCTGTCCTTGCTGTTCCCTTCCATTGAAGCTGCTCCCGCTGGCTGAATTTTGCGATAGCTTAGAAAACTGCTAACACCAAACAGCAGGATACCTCTTACCAAAAGGCCGATAATGTAGAAGTCTTTCACATCCTCTACGGACAATATTGTCGAGCAAAACCATTCTCCACTTCTTCGAAGGATCTAAGGTGTACCTAGCAGCAAATGTCCCAGAGGGGCAAGAAGACTCCCCACTGCCTGCTCTTTTCGTCAAAAACATTTTATCCATAGTGAGAGTCCAGCAGACCAATTCCACGGTTTGTCTTTTCGGATGAAAAAAGAAATACAGAGACTATATCAAGACAGAAGAAAAAGTGCCTAAAGTGTCTGTCTGCGCCAAGAGCCAGAGCAGAAAAAAATGACATCAAAGTTGCTTAGGTTTCAGGTAACCCCAGTCTCGGCTCACCTGATTTCTGAGTTTGGTAATTGACGTTTGTAAGCTGAGCCGTGATTGGTCGTTACCTGAGCAACTGCAATGTCACATTGATGTGTGCTGTCTATGAAAATAGAGCCCTCTGTCTTAATTAGTTGCTGTGCATGTTATCTATTTGCAGCTAGGACAAATAAACGACTCCCTTCCCCATTAGAAAAAAATTAAGTATTAAATGTTGAAAACCTGAAGTCTTACAGCGCAAGTGTCAGACACCTCTCAGTTCATACAATGGACCTCATGTCAGTTCCCGCTCCCTTCCCCAAAATGAAGCAGACAGTTGCAGGCACCATCACTTAGCTGTCACAGCACTATTTCGTTTTCATCCATGATCCAACCATATTAATGATTTGTACCCAAAATAAATTCACCATTATTCACAGAAGAGCTGAGCTCCAGAGGAGAATTCATCAAGAGTCAGATTTGTCTAGTTCCTACTCCACTCCCACACACAAAAGCACTCTCAATTTTTGGTCATACATCCTCTAAAGCTGGGGTCCCCAACCTTTTTTGCCCCACGGACCGGTTTATGTCAGACAATATTTTCAAGGACCGGCATTTAAGGTGTGGCAGAAATAATACAACAGAATAACATGGTATGCGCTGCATGAAAACGGTGATGTTTTTGAAATATAATAAACACAAGGAGCGTCTAATCTGGCCGCAACACTCTGATCGCTATGGTAATGTTTAATGCCTTCAAAATACGATACAACGCAAATTCAAAGTGCATGAAAATGACGACTCACCACAGCCCCGAGCTTGATTTTCTGCAACCAGGCGGTCCCATTCTCGGGGTAATAGGAGACAATGACACCTCAAGTGTGTGGTTTATGTCCAGTCTACTTCGTAATTTTGTTTTAGTCGCCGTTGCTGCAGAAACCCCCGCCTCACACAGGTAGGATGTCGGAAATAGCAACAGTGCTATTGTGGCGATTTCAGAGTATTCAGCCATTACTTTAATCTAGTTGTCTCGAATGTACTTTTAAGGACGCCGTCATTTGCGATCTCCAGTAGTTTTTCTACTCATTTTACTCCGGCGTTTTGTTTTTAGCGTAATCGGTCACGTGACGGAGAAGCGTGGCTTGACGTGTGTCAAGCGTGTCACAGACGGATGTAAACGGAGAATCTGGTAATTTTTCAAAATAAAACATCTTTCGTATTCCGAAATAAATAAAACAGAATTAAGGCAAGTTCTTTCTGTGAGGCCTGGCACCAAATACCCTGCGGACCAGTACCGGTCCGCGGACCGGCGGATGGGGACCCCTGCTCTAAAGCATTCCAAAATTTGATGTGTTGCCCCTAAATGCGAGCGGGATTAATACAGAACTTTTACCCAAATGTGAGTGACCCCTATTGCGACATCCATATTCTACAGAAATTCACTGAAGTTTTCCATGAATTAATATTCAAATATAACAAAATTCTTGCAAATGATAAATTCAAACCAATTTATGTTGACATAAATCAACTCCACAGTAATTCATCAGATGCTGCTGAGCAGGAATATCACGCCTTGTTCAGTTCATTCATTTGTAACAGCACCACAAAAATAATACAGTGGTCAAAAAAGACTCGTCAATGGGGCTTTCCTCAAAGGCCATCGACATTACACATCATTGAAATGGCATTTTACGGTTCTTGCGCCATGTCCTTCCAAATGTGCTCATGCCAAATGATTTTGGCAAACATCAATTTACATTAAAATGCACAATCACATTAATATTCTCACCTTGACATCCCTCAAGGATGTCAGAGAACAAAGAGCCAAGCAAAATAGAGGCCATTGATGAAAATGTTCATAAATATTTGCAATTATTTCATGGATGTCTGTGTTCGTCTGGAGTGCACAAAGCGGCATGATTCACTAGTCACGCAGGGAAGATTCCCAGCGGGCACAATTTATAAGTTAATAAATTCAATTCCGGGCTCTGTATTCTTTATGTCAGAGGACTAGGGGGAAAATATCACACACTTCCTCAAATTGGCTGCAAACCGCAGTTTACATATTTATATACACTTAAGACTTTGGGTGAAAACGCAACAAGATGCGATAAAAGCTTCTGTCAGTGTGAGGGCCACGGTTGCCATACATTTCACGGAAAATGATCAGTCGCTGAGGACAATCCGCGGGGACTGTGTCATCACAAGATTTTCGATGCAATGCCATGTTCATTCTGAATGCTTGACCGACCTAGCAACATTAACCAATGCACAGATTCACACAGAGTATGTCCAGAGAAATTTGGGAAAGGCAGCCAGCTAGTTCACTATTGAAGGTGTCTCTCATGACCCGGAAGACACGAACAAAAATAACCAATCAACCAATCAATATAGCTGTTTGAGGCGGCTATATAATTTTAATCAGAGCTTTAAATGGCTCTTTTCTCACTATTTCAGGGTAAAATGTTGCACTTTGGGCAGGTAGTTTTCACATTAAATACTGTATGTCGGTCCTAGAGCTTTGTCAAAAACACAGTGGAACACAATTTTATTGAGTTAGGGCTTACAGCTGGTTTTAAGTAATTTTGGGGAAAAATGTGTACCGCATTTTCTGCACGATAAGGCACTTCGGATTATAAAGGGCACACCTTTATTATCCAAAGCTCTCCTCTTGGGCCTACCTCAAAAGTCCCTCCATAAAATCCAGCTGGTTCATTACAAAAACACCCACCTGGCAGCACATCACCCCCGTCCTTCAGCAGCTCCACTGGCTCCCTGTCCAATACCGCATCAACTACAAACTGCTCCTATATACATATATGGCCATCCACAACCTGGCCCCTCCCTACCTGTCCGACCTTCTCCAGGTGCTTGCCCCCACTTGCTCCCTCAGATCCTCGTCCTCCCTCCGCCTGTCAGTGCCCCCTGCCCACCTCTGCACTATGGGAGCCAGAGCCTTCAGTCGCGCTGCTCCTCAGCTCTGGAACAATCTACCTCCAGACCTCCAAAACTGTATGCCTCTCTCCACTTTCAAGTCCCGTCTAAAAACACACCTGTTCAGGACTGCCTACAACACATAATTCTTCCATTTCCTCTGTTTTACGATTTTATGTCCTGTTTTTACATATTTTTCTTATTTATTTTTACATTGTATTTCCTTTATTGTCTGTACAGTGTCCTTGGGTGGCATGAAAGGCGCTTTTAAATAAAATGTATTATTATTATTATTATTATTATTATTACCTTCAATGAATGGCCTATTTTAAAACTGTTTTCCTATTTAGGGCGCACTGCATTATAAGGCGCATAGAATAGAAGCTACAATATTGGCTGCAGTTGCGCTATGCACCCACTAGATGGTGTTACACAAAAGGAAATACAATACAATACAGCTCCATTTATACTGTATATGGCCTTCACAACCGCTGCTGCTGTAACAAAGCTACGAAAACTGTTTACAATCATGGACATAAAACATATAAGTGGCATTAGAAAACAATCAATGAAAGACAAACGTTTTGGAGACAATCGATCCAACAAAAAGGCACACAAACCTCGTGGACTCACATCCACAAGGGGCTAAATATCTTTAGAAGTCTTACTTGTCTCTTTCCCTCATTTAGTCAGTAGTTTACTATGATTTTGCTATTATCTTCATTTCATCATGACTGTGCAGAACTCACAAAGTAGTTGTCTGTGTTGGAGAATGCACATGTTTATAATTGTTGGGCAGAACCCTTTCAGGTTACAATTGGTTCATGCTAATAATCACCGATAGATGGCATAGGAACACTAACAGGGAAACAACTCAGTGGGGAATATAAAGAGACTGTAACTCCATATCCAAGGCACATCGGATCATAGAGCGCACACTTGACTTTTGAGAAAATTGAATGCTTTTAGGTGCGCTTTGTCGTGTGGAAAATACGGTACGAGTGAAATTGTGTTGTTTGGATTCTGTTTAACATTGAATAGGTGGCATGTAAGTCGCTGATGGTGTGGTTGTACACTTGCCTGACTTGTGTGTGGACAGTGTGGCATCCACTCAGTGACACTGAGGATGTGAGTGGTCGTTCTTCTCTATATGTGCCCTGCGACTTACCTCCGTCCATTTCAGGGTATAGTCTGACCTCTGCTCAAAGTTAGTTGGGATAGGCTCCAGCAAGTCCCCGCAGCCCTGTTCAGGATTAAGCGGTGTTGAAAATGGATGGATGGATAGATGGCATGTAATAGTTGGGCTATTGACGTGACCGAAAAAACTAAATTAAATTCATGAAACTATTCAAATCTACGTGTACATGTTATTGAGCCTCTTTTGCACAATTTCGCCATTGCCTTTAAGACGGCCCAGCAAAGCAGATTTTAGAGTTTTTATAGATCTAGATTTTGGAGGATGGGGTCAAGGTCACCCCCTAACCTCAACAATAAACCTGGACATTTCAGATTTTTAGGTATTGCAACAGAACTCCGCAATCATTTAATTATATGCTTACCAATGTTGATGTTGGCATTTAAATATTTGTCAGCCAACGACACTTAAGGCATGGCAAAAGGGAGCGCTCGATATTAAAATTTAATCTGTCCTGGCTCCTCCGAAAGTGGGGTGCACACATACCTACACAAAATTGGAGCCTTACTTTGAAAGATTATCATGTGATGTGCGGTGTGTTGAGCCTGTCCACTGCCAAACAAAGGCTCCAAGCCTTGTCCAGTCGCCTAAAGAGGTACACGAAAGAGAATGAGGCCAGGCGAATAAACAGGCTGTTCGCAACACAACCTGCGAAAGTGTACGATCAGTGGCAGGGTCCTAACAGCAGAGCTGACCCACCAAGACTGGAAACTGAAAGGTACTGGAAAGGCATATGGGAGAGGAAGGTTGCACATAACAGCAGTGCAAAATGGCTGGTGACCCTGAGAGAGGAGCACAGCAACCTCCCTGAGCAGAACCCATTTACCATAACAGTGGCAGACATACAGGAAAGAGTCTCAGATATGAAAAACTGGACAGCACCAGGCCCGGACATGGTCCACACCTACTGGCTAAAGAAACTCACAGCACTCCATGAGCGCCTAGCAACACAAATGAACCAGTTGCTGAAGGATGGGACTCACCCAGGATGGCTAACCGAAGGGCGAACGATCCTGATCATGAAGGATCCCTCAAAGGGTACAGTCCCATCCAACTATCGGCCAATAACCTGTCCCTCCACAACATGTAAGCTCATGTCAGGCATCATTGCGGCTAAGATAAGTGGACACATGGATCAATACATGAGCGAAGCGCAGAAGGGCATTGGTAGAGATACCAGAGGAGCCAAACATCAGCTCCTGGTTGACAGGGCAGTCGCACAAGACTGCAGGTCCCGACATACCAACCTGTGCACAGCCTGGATTGATTACAAGAAAGCCTACGACTCGATGCCACATACATGGATCACTGAATGCTTGGAGTTGTATAAGGTGAACAGGACCCTAAGAGCCTTCGTTGCGAACTCGATGAGGATGTGGAAAACCACACTTGAAGCCAATGGCATGCCACTTACCCAAGTGTCCATCAAATGTGACATATACCAAGGTGATGCACTCTCCCCACTGCTGTTCTGCATCGGACTGAACCCCCTAAGCCAAGTAATCACCAAGACAGGCTACGGATACCGCCTCAAAAATGGAGCTAAGATCAGTCACCTCCTCTACATGGATGACATAAAGCTGTATGCTAAGAGTGAAAGGGACATAGACTCCCTGATCCACACAACCAGGATCTACAGCAGCGACATCGGGATGTCATTCGGGCTTGAGAAATGTAGTCGGATGGTGACTAAGAGAGGAAAGGTAGTCTGCACTGAAGGGGTCTCACTCCCTGAAGGAACAATAGCAGACATTGAGGACAGCTACAAGTACCTCGGTATACCACAAGCCAATGGCAACCTCGAACTGGCAACAAGGAAAGCGGCTACGGCCAAATGCCTCCAGCGGGTGAGGCAAGTCCTAAGAAGCCAGCTCAATGGCAAGAATAAGACCCGGGCAATAAACAGCTATGCCCTGCCAGTGATCAGATACCCTGCAGGAATAATCAGGTGGCCGAAGGAAGAGATTCAGACCACGGATGTTAAGACCCGAAAGCTCCTAACCATGCATGGAGGGTTCCATCCCAAATCCAGCACCCTGAGACTGTACACAAGCCGAAGGGAAGGAGGCCGGGGACTAGTGAGTGTGAGAGCCACTGTCCAGGATGAAACATCCAAGCTCCGTGAATACATCAAGTAGAAGGCTCCAACAGATGACATACTCAGAGAATGTCTCAAACAATGGGGAATAGAGGATGAGATGCTGGAAGAGGGACCATCATGGGAGGACAAGCCCCTACACGGGATGTACCACCGGACCATAACTGAAGTGGCTGATCTCAAGAAGTCCTATCAGTGGCTAGAGAGGGCTGGCCTGAAAGACAGCACAGAAGCACTCATCCTGGCTGCTCAGGAGCAGGCCCTGAGCACCAGAGCCATTGAGGCCCAGATATACCACACCAGAATAGACCCAAGGTGTAGGTTGTGCAAAGAGGCACCCGAGACGATCCAACACATAACTGCAAGGTGTAAGATGCTGGCAGGGAAAGCCTACATGTAACGCCATAATCAGGTGGCTGGCATAGTCTACCGAAACATCTGTGCCGAGTATGGACTGGAAACCCCAAGGTCAAAATGGGAAACACCTCCGAAGGTGGTGGAGAATGACCAAGCGAAGATCCTGTGGGACTTCCAGATCCAGACTGACAAAATGGTAATGGCGAACCAACCGGATATCATGATCATAGATAAAAGGGCAGAGGAAAGCCGTTGTGGTGGATGTAGCGGTCCCAAGTGATGGAAACATCAGAAAGAAGGAACACGAGAAACTCGAGAAATACCAAGGGCTCAGAGAGAAGCTGGAGAGAGCCTGGAAGGTAAAGGTGACAGTCGTGCCTGTGGTGGTCGGAGCACTCGGGGCAGTGACCTCCAAACTAGATGAGTGGTTGCAACAGATTCCGGGAACAACATCGGACATCTCAGTCCAGAAATGTGCAGTGCTGGGAACAGCAAGGATACTGCGCAGAACCCTCAAGCTTCCTGGCCTCTGGTAGAGGACCCGAGCTGAATGGGGGACGGACAACACCCGAGGGGTGAGACGAGGATTGTTATTTATATATATATATATATATATATATATATATATATATATATATATATATATATATATATATATATATATATATATATATATATATATATATATATATATATATATATATATATATATATATATATATATATATATATATATATATATATATATATATATATATATATATATATATATATATATATATATATATATATATATATATATATATATATATATATATATATATATATATATATATATATATATATATATATATATATATATATATTCATTCATTCATCTTCCGAACAGCTTGATCCTCACTAGGGTCGCGGGGGGTGCTAGAGCCCATCCCAGCTGTCTCCAGGCAGTAGGCGGGGGACACCCTGAATCGGTTGCCAGCCAATCACAGGGCACACAAAGACGAACAACCAACCACACTCACACTCACACCTAGGGACAATTTAGAGTGCTCAATCAGCCTGCCATGCATGTCTTTGGAATGCGGGAAGAAACCGGAGCACCCGGAGAAAACCCACCGTGGAGAACATGCAAACTCCACACAGGGAGGCCGGAGCTGTAATCGAACCCGGTACCTCTGCACTGTGAAGCCGACGTGCTGACCACTGGACTACCGGGCCCCTATATATATATATATATATATATATATATATATATATATATATATATATATATATCCGCATATATTTGCTGGGTGAGTCGATTCCGATTAACAGTCTCAACTACTGTTAAGAACGATTGTCTCGCCGCAATTTTTCTTGAGCATCACTTTAAGAAGATAATTGATGGTCGCCCCATCAATGACGTTTGAGGTTAATCTGGATAACATATCTTCTTCTGTCTTTTTACACCACTGTTAAATGTGTCTCCATTACTTCCTGCCTCAGCTCTCATCTTCAATTAGTGTCAGCCTTTAGGCTGAGGTCTTTGCATTACCATTCCGCATGTTAAGGATTTTTTATTATTATTTCCAGAAGCTCTTTGGTGGTGGTAGATCATCATCATATTTGGATTGGTCTGTCCGCAGACGTCTACATCCGAGGACATTACACATCAACAAAACCAGATATGAAGCAGTTGAAAATAGTCACTGAAATAAAAACCAGAAACCATTACAATAAATTGTTTTATAGCTAATGGATTAAATTGCTTGGGTTCCTCTTTTGAGGTCTCTAATAAGTTGGCAAAGGGAAAGCAGAGTGCTGAAAGAAAAGTAGCTTGAAAAATATTACTGCATAAATGAGACAGAGCGAGGGTTGCCCCCAACGTTGATGGCAGTCTGCGAAGATGAGCTGACTTTATTCAAAAGGTGAGATAGTTCATTCAAACAACTTCCTGCTCTCCGCACATTTGAACTGCAAACCTCATCTGAACTTGAGAGAGCGCTTCCAACTCAGTTCGCAGCCATGAGCAGACTTCGCCCTGTCAGATTCTTGTCTTATTCCCTTCAGGCGCAGGCTAGCCAATGCAAACATTTCCCGATCTATTGTACTATTACATAACAATAGCCAATCAGTAAGCGAAATGAAGCTCACGTTAGTGCCAGACACAAATATATGATGAACGGTAAATATGACATCAGTACCAATCGAGTTTGACCGTAAGTACTGTCTGAACCAACGCCATGTTTGATGTGGGTTTTTTTCCCTTGTGAGCACTTCTAATGTAATTAATAATTTCACAGAATGTTCAAGGCAAATTGCATTTTAATCACTAAAATGCGGAACATTCAGAGAGTGCTTCAAGTTAAGGCATGCCTAATGTATGGTCTTGAGTAATTAGCACTTGAGTACCTGATGCTTTCGCTGTGGCCTGGAAGGACTTTCGATGACAAGATGCATGCCTCCATTACAGATTTCATATATATATATATATATATATATTAGAGCTGTCAAACGATTAAAATTTTTAATCTAATTAAAAACTCAACTGTCATAATTAACTCAAATTAACTAAAAATTAATCATGATTGCTCACTCATATTTTATCGTTTCTGAATTTCCTTTTGTATTTTTTTGTCCTGTTTTCCCCCATTTTAATGCTCTCATCAACATGGAATCATGAATCAGTTTTCTATGTGCAAAATGCAAATATTTACTGAAATAACAATTTTGATTTTCAATTTTACATGAACATTTTTCACTTGGAGCAGTTATTCACACATTATCTCTCACACAATATTACTGTCCATCAACAACAGTGAAAACAATATTTTGTCACACAACAGCTGCTTGAACAGCTCTTTTTATGGAATCAAAACAGCGCAATATAACATTATAAAGTGCACATCTAAGGTAAACTAGTACTCAGCCTATAATGGATTTAAGCCATGGTTGCATACTTCGTTTTTCTCAAATTTGCTTTGAACACAGCAGTCAGGCTATGCTGATTCTGTTGGTCCTTCTTGCTCGGAAGTCTCTCTACGGTTTTGTGTCGACATCATTTGGATTCTTGTAATGGAGGCTCTCGCTGGCAATCAGTAATGGTTGTTCAGTTAGGGATTGTCGGTCAGCATGGAAGGATCTCTCGTTCTGTACTTTTGGATCATTTATTGGAGCACTTTGCAGCAGAAGTAGGAGTAGTAGTAGTTGTAACAGAAGTATCAGAAGCAGGTAATAACCTAAACTACACATAAATGCAGTAAAAATTAATATATCTATCTTTCTGCATCGCAATGTAAATATGTATATAATTGACATTAATGAATACCTTTATCTAACAATACGTTTAATAAATAATGTAATCAACCCTGATTTCACTATGTATCATTATCGTCATCATTATTCATTGTTTTAAACGTAAGAAACATTCAACACAAACATAAAGTCGAATCGAACAAAAGAACTACAAGTCCCAATACTCAATCCCGGAAGTGGAGCGCCGGCATGAACATATCAAGTCGAATCGAACAAAAGAACTACAAGTCCCAAAGGTCCAACCGGAAGTGGAGCGCCGGCTGCAACGCAATTTACTTCTTAAACGTCAGATTGCAGACGGACAAACATGACAACTATGCACAAATGAGCTAAATAAAGACACCCCTGTTCTAGCAACATTTTAGCCCACGCTGTTTAAATTGCCGATTGCTTCAGCAACTTTGTTCTTTGTCGTGTCATCCATTTTCTTCGGTTTGAAATGATCCATAGCCGTCTGTCTGAGACGAGGGGGGCGGACTACTGACGTCAGCGGTGTGCTTGGCCATTAATTAAGTGGTATTTCAGACTCGACGTGCTATGATGATAGCTCAGTTTACGACTGCAAAACATCCAGGTCATTTTGGTGTTGTCAGTGGAACAATCTGGCAACTTTTTAAAAGTAAACTTTCCATTCATAAACTATTTAAATATCCGTTTTCGGTGTCTCGCGCTGCCGTGGCTGGCAAAACAAACGTGCGTGGACTTGTGCAGCGCGCTTGATGTTTTGTTTCTGGTTTATTTATAGAGCAACGTCACATCCGCTGTGACGTCTGCCGCGTTAATCTCGCGAGAAAATTTTTGATCCCGATAAAATTCATTTAAATTAATGTCGATAAAAACGCGCTAAACTGACAGCTCTAATATATATATATATTTATATATTTATTTATTTATTTTTTAGCGAGAACGTGTTGGAAAAGGTGCTCCTTCTTGTCTGCCACTTGATATGTCGTTGCTGCATGGAGAAACGTGTGCACATGGCAAGAAGGACATGTAAAAGGTAGTGTCAAAAATGTCACTTTCACATTGATAAAAGGTCATCTCAAGAGTGAGCGTCGAAAGGTTTCAGTCGCTGCTCTTTTGACTCTAATTACGTGCGCCTCCAGCTTCTTTAAGTGCATCTTAAGAAGCATGCGGCTGTTCTGGGTTTCAATTTGCAACAAGGTTGCAGTGTTATTCAATATTTACCAGCTTTGCGCTTGCATTAACTATCCACTCAATTCATAAGAAGGTCACAAGTCAAACACAGTGTTGAGTGAATGAATGCAAATACAATTTAGAAATGTTTTCCATCCTGTATGGCCCATTACGGAGATGGCTCAGAGAAGGAAAAAAAAGACAAGGGATGAGACATCCAAAAATTAAAGTCACGAGTCTTCCAAATGTGGAGCCGAATTGCTTGTGAATGGGAAGTGTGCCAATGCAACTGCAGCATATTGGATGTCAACACAGGCGTGACATCATCAACGATCAATACCGTAGACACACCCACCACAAGTAAATGGCAATGAATTGGATTTCTGCCAGTGCAACTGCAACAGATTGCATATACATGGAGTTCTCACCCACAAAAGTAACATGACAATTCGAACATGTAAATCCACACGAAAAGCCAATATCACGCGACACAAGAAGGCACTCAGAGTACTGAGGCTTTTTCATTTATTCATTCATTTTCCGAACCGCTTTATCCTCACTCGAGTCGCGGGGGGTGCTGAAGCCTATACCAGCTGTCTTCAGGCAGTAGACAGGGGACACTCTGAGCCGGTTGCCAGCCAATCGCAGGGCACACAGAGACGAACAACCATCCGCGCTCACACTCACACCTAGGGACAATTTCGAGTGTTCCATGAGCCTGCCATGCATGTTTTTGGAATGTGGGAGGAAACCCGAGTACCCAGAGAAAACCCATGCAGGCATGGGGAGAACATGCAAACTCCACACAGGAAGGCCGTAGCTGGAATTGAACCCAGTACCTCTGCACTGTGAGGTCAACGTTCTAACCACTGGACCACCGGGCCACCCTTTTTTATATTCATGACCTGAAATTATTTTTCATACAAATATTTACTGTAAATATGACTTTACCACTGCATTAGTGAAGGTTTGTGACACTGGACAGGTGTCAAACTCCGGTCTGGTATCTTGTATGTTTTAGGTGTTTATAAATATATATATATATATATATATATATATATATATATATATATATATATATATATATATATATATATATATATATATTAGAGCTGTCAAACGATTAAAATATTTAATCTAATTAAAAACTAACAAAAACTTAATCGTGATTACTCACGCATTTTTTATCGTATCTGAATTTCCTTTTATATTTTTTGTCCTATTTTCCCCCATTTTAATGCTCTCATCAACATGGAATCATGAATCAGTTTTGTAAGTGCAAAATGCAAATATTTACTGAAATAATAATTTCGATTTTCAATTTTACATGAACATTTTTCACTTGGAGCAGTTATTCACACATTTTCTCTCACACAATATTACTGTCCAACAACAGTGAAAAAAATATTTTGTCACACAACAGCTGCTTGAACAGCTATTTTTATGGAATCAAAACAGCGCAATATAACATTATAAAGTGCACATCTAAGGTAAACTAGTACTCAGCCTATAATGGATTTAAGCAATGGTTGCATACTTCGTTTTTCTCAAATTTGCTTTGAACACAGCAGTCAGGCTATGTTGATTCTGTTGGTCCTTCTTGCTCGGAAGTCTCTCTACGGTTTTGTGTCGACATCATTTTGGATGCTTGAAACGGAGGCTCTCGCTGGCAATCCGTAGTGGAGTTGTTCAGTTAATTCCGTTTTTCACGGCCCCCTGAATCGGGATTGTCGGTCAGCATGGAAGGATCTCTCGTTCTGTACTTTTTGATCATTTATTGGAGCACTTTGCAGCAGAAGTAGTAGTAGTAGTAGTAGTTGTAACAGAAGTATCAGAAGCAGGTAATAACCTAAACTACACATAAATGCAGTAAAAAATTAATATATCTATCTTTCTGCATCACAATGTAAATATGTATATAATTGTCATGAATTAATACCTTTATTTAACAATACGTTTAATAAATAATGTAATCAACCCTGATTTCACTATGTATCATTATCGTCATCATTATTCATTGTTTTAAACGTAAGAAAGCATACAACACAAACATATCAAGTCGAATCGAACAAAAGAACTACAAGTCCGAAAGGTCCAACCCGGAAGTGGAGCGCCGGCATGATTTACCCCAGCTGCAACGCAATTTACTTCGTTTAAACGTCAGATTGCAGACGGACAAACAGGACAACTATGCAAAAATGAGCTAAATAAAGACACCCTTGTTCTAGCAACATTTTAGCCCACGCTGTTTAAATTGCCGATTACGAACGGTAACTGACTGTGATTGCATCGCGATGCGGCAAACAAAGCACAGGACAATGTTGACAGGCTTGCAATCAGTAGCCATATATTTAGCTATGGCTTCGGCAAGTTTGTTCTTCGTTGTGTCATCCATTTTATTCGCTTTGGCGGCATAAGTGATGTTTCGTTGCACGAAAGTGTAATGACAATAAAGATCCATCCATCCAAATGATCCATAGCTGTCTGTCTGAGACAAGGGGGCGGAGTACCCACGTCAGCTGTGTGCATTAAGTGGTATTTCAGACTCGACGTGCTATAATGATAGCTCGGTTTACGACTGCAAAACATACAGGTAACTTTGGTCTTGTCTGTGGAACAATCTGGCAACTTTTTAAAAGTAAACTATATATATATATATATATATATATATATATAGAGAGAGAGAGAGAGAGAGAGAGAGAGAGAGAGAGAGAGAGAGAGAGAGAGAGAGAGAGAGAGAGAGAGAGAGAGAGAGAGAGAGAGAGAGAGAGAGAGAGAGAGAGAGAGAGAGAGAGAGAGAGAGATAGATAGATAGATAGATACACACACACACACACATACCACACTCTGACTACAAAGATTTCTCCAAGACTCCCATCATTTAATCAGTCCTCTCATGTGGTCCCCAAATCCAAACAGAGTTGCAGCCAAGTTTGAAAGTGCTGAGCTGACATGTTGATGTAACGAGACATTGAACTTCAATCGGCCTCAATAAGATAATGATGAATACGAATGCAAATGATCTCATTAAAATGCAGGAGGAGAGAAGCAGAATGCTGAAATGACGGTGACGAAACCATCCTCCATCCAGCAGACAGTGTTCAGCATCACCGTACTGGTGCTCTCTTTATACATAGCCAATGATAAAATACCTGTAACGTATTTTTTTTGGTTGATTTTCTGTGTGAACTTAACTCTCTTAACGTATTTTACATTGGAAACATCTCACACCATACCACCATAAGTTTATGATCTCCTTTCTCTTAGATCAATCAATCAAACATTATTTATATTGCACTTTGCAATGTTTTAAAATATTTTCAACTTCTGAAAAAACCCATATATATATATATATATATATATATATATATATATATATATATATATATATATATATATATATATATATATATATATATATAATTTTTTGAAATGTTTTAAAATATTTTCAACTTCTGAAAAAAACCCATATATATATATATTATCATATCATTATCATATATATATATATATATATATATATATATATATATATATATATATATATATATATATATATATATATATGAGTGGAAACTCAAGGTAAAAACGCATGAGGTAAAAACTCAAACGCAAAACAGTTTTGTGGCCATATTTATCCTGATTGAAGGGTGATTAGGGTTTGGTGACGTGCACTTGAGACGCTGGCTTGGCTCATGGTTGTTCTCAGGGTTCGGTCCCTCGAGCCCATTTGACATTTTTTGGGCGCGTCTCTCGTGAGTGAAGGCAGGCGGGGCCCCCCCAGGGGGGTGTCGATGCTGGGAGGGGCACAGGTGGTCTGCCATTTGGATTGAGTGTGGCCGTTTTGGCGTGTCGGCCGGGTTTGATGTGTCCCCGTGGAGCAGCTCGGTTCTGGAATCTTTTGAGTGTTTGCACCCCAACGTGGCTTTGCTTGTCGTGGTGGCTTGAGGTGTGTCGACCACGAGAGTGCCCACCGGGGGTGTCCGGAGGTCATGTGGGAGGGCACCCTGGATGTCTGTCGGTGTGTGGCCCATTTGGCGGCATCCAGCTGCACACAGGGTGTGTGCTTCTTGGACCGTGCTGGAGTTTCTTTCAGGCTTATATATATATATATATATATATATATATATATATATATATATATATATATATATATATATATATATATATATATATATACGTATATATATATATATATATAGTATATATATATATATATATTATATATATATATATATATATATATATATACAGTATATATATATATATATACAGTATATATATATATACAGTATATATATTTGCCGGGTGAGTCTTAATGTTGAACTGTATGCATTTGGACACATTCATCAGGTACAACGCAGCTGTAAGACACCAGTTGATATTTTTACTGTCAATTTAAAGGATAAGTGAAGGAGGTATTGACGGGAAGTTGACACTTTTAATATTCTGACAATGAGCTTTGATTGAATGAAAGGGTGCTAATTTCACCCCTATCAAAAGCTGCAATTAGTTCAACCAAACCCCGAATTGTCTGGAACCCAACCACTTCCATCCAGATTTCCTAGAAGCCAATTAGTGGTGGACAGTAATTTCATGTCAAGAGTGCTGTTTTGATGCCAATACAGTACCACAAATCTGTCATATCTCCAGAGGGTCATTTGTTTTTCATCCGCCTTTTAAATTGGTTTGTGTCCTTTGATTCTCTCTTAAATCTAAATGGAAGATGATCACAACAATAAGAATAATCCATTCATCCATCTATTTTCCGATCCGCTTTATCCTCACAAGGGTCGCGTGGCGTGCAGGAGCCTATACCAGCTGTCCTTTGGCAGGAAGAGGGGGACACCCTGAACTGGTTGCCAGCCAATCACAGGGCACACATAGACAAACCAACCATCTGCACTCACACCTCGGGACAATTTAGAGTGTTCCATTAACCTGTCATGGCATGTTTTTGGAATGTGGGAGGAAACCAGATTCCCCAGAAAAAACCCCACTTAGGCAGAACATGCAAACTCCACACAGCAAGACCGGAGCTGGTAATTGAACCCTGCACCTCTGCACTGTGAGGCCGATGTGCTAACCAGTCGACCATACTACTACTACTACTACTACTAATACTACTGCTACTGCTACTGCTACTGCTACTGCTACTACTACTACTACTACTACTACTACTACTACTACTACTACTACTACTACTACTACTAATAATAATAATAATAATAATAATAATAATAATAATAATAACAATGAGAGTTCTAGAGCTGAACATGCTTCACTTTTTGTAGTTACACGTTTAGCGCATTCCGGTCAACCGAGCGAAGGATCCGCTTTTGCTTCCCAAGTGAAACACGATCAATTACAACCTGAGATCTTAGTATGGATTGGTTGGTATAACAGACCCAGAGCCTCTTCCACACTCCGGATATCCAACCTCTTCCCCTCCTTTGGGTGTGAAGGGGAAATCAGAGCTGATCCCGCCCAGCCCTTGTACATTTGTGTTGACTGCGCCATTCTGCTTGGACTAGTGTCCAGTGGGCCGCCGTTGTCGAAAGACCGTCCCTGGTCAACGCTTGAAAATGGGAGCACAGGAAGAAGATGCGCCACGTCCGGCATCGGATATAACGGTGTTTGGAGCCAACTGTACCCTACACGGTCTGAGCCATATTTTTCTACCTGGCGGGGTGACCCTCCGACGGCTGCTTTGGGCCGCTGCATTCAGCTCCTCCCTCTCCATCTTCCTCTACCAAGTGGCCGACCGTGTGATCGAATACTACCAGTACCCTCATGTCACCATCCTGGATGAGATGGACAGTCCCATCATGTATTTTCCCGCCATCACCTTGTGTAACTATAACAGTTTCCGGAAGTCCCAAATAAGCAGGAATGATATCTTCTGGATGGCAGGGCTTCTGGGTGTGGAGCAAGGGGATTTCGATGACTTCATGGCTGCCGTAGGGCAGCCTACGGACAACAGCAAGTTTTTTCCGAGCAAGACTTTTAATATGCTGGAGTTTGTGCAGAGAACCAGCCATAACATTGAGGAAATGTTGCTCGACTGCAAATACAGAGGCAAAGACTGTGGGCCGGAGAACTTTACCACAGTAAGTGTGACTGACACTGCCATCCGTACCATTTTATAGAACGTGCTCGCTATTGCAGGGGAGTTGCAGCCTATCCTGGCGGATGCTGTGCGAGAGTTGCGTTCACAAAAATAAATAAATAAACATTGCGTTACCAAAGATTGCATAACTGTTAGAGAGAAATGTTGCTTATTGTCAAGAATGGGTAGAACAAATTTGTCACATATCAAGCATAAGATAAAAGTAGACCCATACAACCTTATGGAGCAGTCACATGTCTTGTACAGGGAATAAGCAATAAGAAATAAGCATATTTTTATGCTGATTTAACTCTTACATGTATTCATGATAACCTGTAACCTGATAACACAATAAACTGTCCACCATAGTAACCGTGGTCCCTGAAAGAGTTTAAAAATGAATTTGCTCTTTTTTTTCTGAGTGAATCAGGTTTTTGAGATACTGGCATTTTTTGTTTGACCTCTCAACGTTTGCGCTATAGATTGCCATGTGTTGTAATTTCTAGCTATGAGATTTTAAAAAACAAAATCCACCTGTTGCTGAATCTAGCCACTAATTTTGTGACTCTGCTCTGAACTCAATTTATTTGTTATCAAATCAATTTTCCCCATTGACAATGAAATCAAATGCCATCAGTCCCCTTCAGCCAACAAAAACACCACATGTTTTAGTTTGATGTTTTTAATAAGAAAAATCAAATGAATATATTTATAAGAACATAAGAAAAGAGACTGTTTGGAAATAAACTGCTTATATAGTGTAAAGCTGGAATTCTCTCTCTCTCTCTCTCTCTCTCTCTCTCTCTCTCTCACACACACACACACACACACACACACACACACACACACACACACTTTCATGCACTCTAGTTTGCTATTTACCACTCGGTTGGTTCGGTTAGTGTCTTCTCCATGCTCCTTGCGAGTGTTTTCATTTTGCATTCATGTGTTTGACTGTTTCTTACGTGTGATAAACAGCGATGGCGCCTGCCGCTTTTCTTGGTTTTTGTTTTTTCTCTCCCTTTTGGTAGTGTAAAGTAGTAGTATCTCAAGCCCACTCGAAATTCAAATGTTGACTCGCAACCCAAAGTAAAAAATAGACGAAACAAGGACCTAAAGGTCATAAGTTCACTCCTAAGTCAAAAGTCACTCCTAAGTCAAGGTACCACTGTATTTCCATACAAGCAATTAAAGGCTCAATTGTTCATAGTATGTCCTTTAAATAATTCATGGTGTACTAGAGGAAACTCCAGCAAGTGTTAAGCTCGAGGGGAAATAATCTCATATCACAAGCCAAAATAAAGCAAAATGTATTTTCTGCGGAAACGACCAATCAGTCCCAAAGTGTCCAAAACAAGATACGAAATGTTGAGATGCCATATGGTTCAACAAATCTCTGCTGGCGTGTCGCGTCATGCATTATGAAGCAAACATATGCTTGTTGTCACGACCGCTCGCGTTAATAATTCAGTATTATTGTTTTCATATGTAAATATCTTCAGCGTGATACCAGCCATTAGAGCAGATGTTTGAGTACTCAGTGTATGACATTCAAAGACACCTGAGTCATTTAGCAAGGAAAGGTTATTGTTCGCACCACCCTCCCTTCGTATTGTGTGATAAAATCACGTCAGCAGAATTTGAGTGGAACTTAATCGTCCTGCTGCAGAGACAAAAGACAGGTTGCATTTGGAGGGTTTCAATGAAAGGGCTCATTGACTTGAATGATGAAAGCTGAGGACACCGATGAGCACAACTTCTTTGCGTTGCAGCCCAGAGGGACAAAGGCGAAGGCTGTATTGTAATCATCTGTTTCAACCTGCACAATAACATCGAAAGCTGGACCAAAATTGAGTCGTTGCTGCCATACCAGAACTCCAGAACTGCACATTGGAGCAAAAGTGGGCACATTTGCATCCATTCGGTGACCTTGGCTTTTCACATCCACCGGCACAAAGGGTGAATTTCAGCTAAATGTCAGAAACTGGAGACGGCCTAAGTATAGAGGGGGACTGATTAAAGATTCATGCAGCCGCCTGAATCGCTCCTCCTCGGGCCTGCTGATCTCGCTGCGGGAAGCTTCCTCTCGCAGGGGGTGGAGATGCGATGGAACGATTATATGATGAAGCGTGCACGTCAGCAGCACAGTAGTGAGACAATCAGCATCCAACAATTAAGAGCCCCATTTGGAATCTGCTTGTACATGCGTCATGCAAATGCATGATCTTTCATTGTCGCGTTTTAAGGTTATTTTTCAACACCATCTGCTAGTTGGTTAGGGGGGAAAATAGTATGAACTGTATTATCATAAAAGTGTGGTTCAATTATATTTTAGTCACTTTTGTTGTTACAGTAAAAAGTTTACTTTCGTGCCAGTGTTGGTCTCCGTGCTAGCTTTTTTAAAGGCTGTATTGCTGCTGTTTAAGTTAGAAGATGGGTACCGATTCAAGTAGAATTGCTGGGCCTTGGCGGAGGTCTGCACTCAACTATGAATTCTTCTTGTTTTCTCCTTTTGTGTTTGTCGCTGTGCCCCGATTGTAGCCAATGAGACATGACAACGACAACAGAAGCAGATGTTCTGGCTAATGTGTGGATATTAATAAGCTGGTCCTGCAGTTATATTTATTCACCCTCAAGCTATTTATCTGAAATCATTTTCCTTTGGAATACAATACTCAAATAAGGATGCCTTTTCCACAAAAAAATAGCAAAGGCAAACTGTTCTGAGAAGATGGTTGGCTCCCAAGCTGTTCTAATTTCCAAACCTCTTTTCCCCAAATTATTTTTGTGATGTGTATGGAACGTGTATGGAACTTGTTATCACTGTTTCCTGTCAAACAAGCATCACTAAAGGTTAACGAATGTGTAACATGGAAAAAAGACTAAAATTAAGTACTAATCACCCTTTGTAGATGCCTAACAGACAGGTAATGTGGAGGCAACAAGAAGACGTGCAAAGTGACACCGTCTTCTTGTAGTGGATTGTGTATGTTGCGTTTCGTATATTGCATGTATTTACATTAGCATGTACTTTTAGGCTGGGCAATTCATTGAATTTCAATTGTGATTTCCATTTTGCCATCTTGAAAACATTGTAATCGAAGAAAAATTATGAATGTGCAGAAAGGCATGTTAGGTTTGCAAGTTATCAAGAATAAAGTGTTCAACGGATGAACGGCCATGAGTCTACGGTGATAGTTTTAAATAGTTGAGTTTTAGAAATTGAGTCAATGCTAAGTTTTGAAAGCAACAAATAATAATTGTATTCATTGTAATTTCAGTATTAGTCAAAATAATTGTGATTGTCATTTTTTTTTCCATAATTGCCCAGCCCTGATTATGCTTCCTAAATTAATTTCTGTAAGAGATTTCTATTTAACCCAACCATCCATCCATATTCTACCGCTTACGGAGGTGTCCAGGAGGCATCCTATTCAGATGCCCGAGACACCTCATCTGGCTCCTCTCTACGAGGAGGAGAAGTAAGTGTTGAAGTTGAGGAGGTCTTCGAAGTATTTTACCCACCAACTCACAACGTCCCGAGTCAAGGTCAGCAGTGCTCATCCCCAATATAGACAGTGTTAATGGCACACTGCTTCACCCCTCCTGACGAGCACAGACTAACAAAACACACTAACACACTAACAAAACACCACTCGAGTTCTGATCGGGGATGCCAATCCTCCCAATGACACCCTTCCAGGTCTTACTGGCATTGCCCACGTGAGCATTGAAATCCCTCAGCACAACGAGGGAGTCCCCAGAAGGAGTCCCCAGAGGGAGCGCTCTTCAGCCTTCAGGACTTGGTGCTTACTCAGAACTGCTGTTTGGTGCATCGGCACAAACAACAGTCAGGACCTTTCCCCCTACCCGAAGGAGGAGGCTATCCTCTCGTCCACCGGTGTGAACCCCAATGTACAGGCACCAAGCTGGGAAACAATGAATATGCCCACACCTGCTTTGCGCTTCTCACCGTGGGCAACTCCAGAGTGGAAGAGACTCCAACCCCTCTCAAGAGAACTGGTACCAGAGCCCAGTCTGTGCGTGGAGGCAAGTCCGACTATGTCAAGTCAGAACTTCTCTGCCTCACGCAGCAGATCGGGTTCCTTCCCTGCAAGAGAGGTGGCATTCCATGTCCCTAGAGATAGCTTCTGCAACTGGGGAATGGATTATCAAGGTCGGCGCCCAGTTCACTTTGTACCTGACCCCCTTGACCTGTCCCATCGGTGGTGATCCCATGGGAAGGGGGACCCACATTGCCTCTTCGAGCTGTGCCGGGCCGGACCCCATGGGTATAGGCGCCTGAGGTGGGGTCGGAGGGGCGGTGACCCGTGTCCGGGCAAGGGAAAACCCCTTCCTATGTTTTCGATCATTATCAGAGTCGAAGAGCTGTGCTTTGTCTTTAATGATCCTTGGAGCTAAGTTGTCTGGAGCTTTATGCCCCTGGTAGGGTCACCCATGGCAAAAAGATCTCGGTGAGGGACCAGCTCATCTATTCAACCCCTATTGCTTATTTTGCACTGAGAAGCCAAACCCCTTCGTAGGTGATTTCATTTGCTGTTCCATTTTGTAATTTCTGCTTTACATTTGCAAGACATTACAGTATACATAACCACTCCAGGTTATATGAAAGAAAGAATAAGAATATGTACCACAGCTTTGTTTTGTTTCATTTACGTTATTAATGTCCCGCCACCGCCTTCCTTTCGAGGCAGTGACGGTGAAGTGCGACGGTGATTGATTGCCTCATTAAAATGAAAACACAGAAGTGCCTCAACGCAAGCCACTTTTCTGGATCAGAGCTTGGCCACCACCACATGAATCAAACGTGCACCTCCCACTTGCATTCTGCTTGTCTTGTCATGTCAGTTGATTGCTACTTTTGACTATACCCACTGACTTTCTTCCCCAGCGAGGCATTGGCGCGGCTGTGCATGTGAGGGTCTGGGTTTGAGCTGTGGTCGACAGTAGGTCCTGCCAGACTGTGCTCTGGAGTAAATCTGTTTTCCTGTTATTGTTTTAAGGTTTCTTTCTTTTTTCAGACAATGGTCTTTTTTTTTTGTGAAGAGAAAACTCGTACCGCGGGCAGCCCGGTGGTCCATTGGTTAGCCCATCGACCTCACAGGGCACTGGTACTGGGTTCAATTCCAGCTCTGTACTTCCCGTGTGGAGTTTGAATGTTCTCCATGGGCCTGCTTGGGTTTTCTCCGGGTACTCCGGTTTCCTCCCACATTCCAAAAACATGCATGGCAGGGTGATTGAACACTCAAAATTGTCCTTAGGTGTGGGTGTGAGCATGGATGGTTGTTCGTCTCTGGGTGCCCTGCAATTGGCTGGCAACCAGTTCAGGGTGTCCTCCACCTACTGCCCGAAGATGGCTGGGATAGGCTCCAGCACTCCCGCGACCCTTGCGAGGAATAAGCGGATCAGAAAATGGATGGATGGAAAAGCCGTACCGAGCTCACAGTTTACTGTTCCGTAGGTGTTCTCTACACGTGACTGTCGATTTCCTTTCCCTTGCACGAGGGCATTGGAGTTAGTATACTGTAAAAATAAGAAAAAATCATATGCAAATAATCATAAACTGCAAATTTCTGCGACACAGTGGTGAACACAGTATTTGCTGATTTTCCTACCAAGAGCATCATGTTGTCATTATTCTTTGCTTCTCTTCTTTAACTGACCAAAATGTTATGTTTAAGTGTTGAAGATGCACTTTGATTGGTGATGCATATTTTGTTGTGGCATTAGCAATAGTTTTGCCTTTCTTTTCCTTTGGGATACAGTATGTCCGCTTTATTTCCTGGAGTCAGAGTGTCAGTTTTCGTGAAGTAAGTGTGACTTATAAACCAGCAAGGTTTTTGTGTGGATAGACTCCAGCACAACCTGCCTCGACCCTGTCCAGGATAAGCAGTGTTGAAAATGGCTGGGTGGTTGTTGGTTGGAAATTTTTGTGTCAGTCTTGGTTGCTCTGAGTCCTTCTCTGCCCTATTGTCGTATGGTAATCCACAGGATTCCGTTTTGGTTCCCCTGCTGTTTTCATTGTATTCGCTGCCCCAGAGTAGCACCTTCTTTCAACTCCTCTTTAGAACTTGTCTTAAAACACATTTTTAATCTATAGTTTTTGACTCAGTATTGAGTTTGACTGTTCTATGGGGTTTACTGTTTTTATTTTCTCAATTTGTTTTCACTGTCTTTGTTATTGTAGGACACATTTTTACTCCATGTGCAGCACTTTGTATGCAGCGATGGTTGCCTTTAAAGTGCTCTATAAATCAAGTTGAGTTGAGAACGAGCTTTTTCATGAGAGATTTTCTCATCTTTTCAATATGATTATAAGACAATATAGAAAACAAAAATGAAGCAGAAAAAAAATGTTAACGTAAGGACTGAATAAGAGAAATTGGAAGAAAGTAAATAAAAGGAAAGAGGAAGAAGGGCCAAGGTTGGGCATAAATTGAGCTGGGACTGGGACTGTGCTCGGGTCTGACACCATCATTGTGAGTCAGCCGGCTTTGGAGACGAGCCAGGGGTGTGACACACAACTTGAGGCATGAGTGAGGCGTGTGTTCCAGAAACGTATTATGCCCATGCTGCATGGAGCATGAAGTAGAAGCATCCCTCAGCAGTTTAAACAATCAATTTTAAAAAATGCTCTTGATGATGAGCCACAAAGCAAATCTGTTTGTTGCATTGGTGTATAGTAGTAGCCAGGGTTTTTGTAAGGAGGATCAATACAGCTGAGGAGGACTAATTCATAGTGTGGGCAGCCTTTTTTGCCGACTGAGCAGATGAGGAAGCCATTAAGGAGTGTCGCTTGATAGAAGCTATTATGTTAATGAACTTGTCACACAAAATATGGATGTGTCCAAAACCAACAAAGCTAAATACCCGCTGGCATAGCATCCAACACAAAATCATCTGTTTTTCTAATAAGCCACATTTTTATCAAGGTATGACTCACCTTTCATATCTCATGTGCTTGACAGCTCAAATTATGTTTTTTGTTTTCCCACTAATGGCTTTTGCGCTCTATTTCCTGCTCTTTTTAAGTCAATAAAAGTGATGACTTGCGCATAAGTATTAAATCGCTGTTTTGATTCATGTAAAATGAGACTTCCCTCTGCTTCGAGTGTCCCTGTGCACAGGAACTCAGCACGATGCATCGTAGTTGTGGCTTTGTTGGTCATTAAAAATGTCATACTTTTTAGATGCTGAGCCTTGCAGATGTTTCATCGCCTGACTTGAAGTCCTGTGTTTACCTAAAGCTCGGTTACGAGTCTTTAATGACATCCTCCAGGCAAATGACACTGGAGATCATGTTTGTCTTGTTTTGTTGGATCGAACAGGAGCGTTCGATACGATGGACAGTATTCTGCTGGCTCATTTGCAGCATCAGGTGGGGATTAGTGATAACGCTCTAGAGTGTTTTGGATACTACAGTCATACCTCGGTTTTCGAACATAATCTGTTCCAGAAGGCTGTTCGAAATCCGATTTATTTTGAAAACCGAAACCACGCTCTTTAAAAAAAAAAAAAAATCTTTATTGAACACGTCTGCTCACAATGGAACGCTACCCGAGGAAGCGTTACTTCCTCATGTAAGGAAGGCAAGAGGAGTCAAGTGGCTCATTCAAGTGCGCTCAGTTTGGTCGAGAACTGATTTTTGGTCGTAATACGAGGCATAAAAAAACTTGATATTTTTGAAAACCGATTTGGTCGAGAACAGAGACGTTTGAAAACCGAGGCTTGACTGTATTTGGAAGACACCACTTTTTGTTAGCCTGGTTTGCGCTGAGTCCCGTTCTGCCTCTCTTGCCCATGCTGTTTTCACTTTATTTGCTGACCTTAGGTTCTATCATAAGAACACATGGTATTTCCTTCCACTGCTACTATGCGGATGGCAGTCGGATTTATGCCTCGCTGAGCATAAAGCACCTTTGTTCTGTCAAGAGGAATCGAAACATGGATGCCTCTGAATTACTTAAATTTCACTGAAAAGAAAACAGAAGTTATGAAGGTGTTTCATTATTATTATTATTATTATTATTATTATTATTATTATTATGATTAACAATACTGTAATTTCCCCTTTGTGCCTTATGACTGAGCAAGTTAAGATTTAAAACGTCAAAAATCTCCACGGTGTCTCCAGATCCTTTTGAGTTGACAAATCTGTTTTTTCCAAGTTAAGTGCAGGACACTTTAAAAAGGCCACTAAATCAATAAATCCATTTTATTGATTTACATTTATAAATATACATTTGGAAATCATCATCAAGTCAATGATTCATTTTGTTAGTGTGGGCTGAGGAAGTTTTATAAGTTCGCATTGCTACATTTCATCCTACATTCAGTGTTGAGCTCTTCACATCCACTTCTTCAATTTGACGGAAGTGGCCTTAATCAGGTCTTTAAAAGTCTTCACTTTGGTCGAACCCTGCAGATGCCCTGTTCTAGCTGTGAGGCAGATTGGCTAATCCCATGCACCACTAGATGTTTAAAACACACACACACACACACACACACACACACACACACACACACACACACACACACACACACACACACACACACACACACACACACACACACACACACACACACTACTTTGCTTCGTTTCAGGGCAACTGGGCACCTGGATAACACATGCTGAGCAAACAAGATGCAACCCGACATTGAATGTGGATCAAAATGAGAATATTCTTGCAAATGAAAGTGCCAGAGCAGGATTTTTATTTTAGGGGTGGGGGTGGGGTGGTGGTGGTGGTCGGGTGTGGGGGGGGGGGGGGCAGTGAGCAACTTAATCAAACTGCAGGCTGCCAACTGAAAGCCTGAGTGACATCACGCTTTACCTGCAATGCAAACTGAGAAATTTTGGGCAGGTACTGGCGAGAACATGTTTTGTCTCATTGATACCAACTTATGCTCCATCTGTCAGGAGTCTCTGCGCTGTCTCATATGCTTGCAGATATTCTGCCCTGAGTCCTCACTTGTGCAGTGAATTTATTTAATGTCCTGTCGCAGCTCCCTGCTACTATTTGTCACTTTTAATCAATTAAAAGCGACAAATTCATGCTGGTCTTCCTGGCAGTGATGGTGGCGCATACTAAGTGGCTGTGTTGCTTTCCCAGACCCTTTAGAGGCAGACCACAAGATGTCTCCCTTTCCTTAAAAAGGTAGCCATCCACCAGAATGACAGCACGTATTGTTTGTTGAAGCTGTCTCCTCACAATAATTTGACAAGGGAAGCCACGTTTCTCAATGTCAGCTGTGAAATACTCACTCCTCGCTGCTACAGGTAGAAATAACAAAGTCCAAAGTTCATAACACATCCTGTGAGTATTTCCAATCCATCCAGAGCTTGTCCTCATAAAAGCAAGGGGAGAGCTGGAGCCTCTCCCAACTGGCACATACATCGAGAATGATTCATACCGACATTCACACGGATGGACAATATAGAATTTTAATTAACTCAATTCCACATCAAGATAAATTTTTACAAGGGCGCAAAAAAAGACCTTAAAGAATATTCACAGATTTCCAAAATGGCAGTAATGTAGATTTATTCAAAAGGGATCCTAAAGTACCAACAGTTAGCAGTTCACCCGTGACCCTAATGAGGTTAACTGTTCAAGAAAACAAATGGATGGATTGTTCCAAAGTCCAAACTATTGACATCATAGGCCCTTCATTAACTATGCAATCTTTTAAGTCACATTTCAATAATATCAGCTGTCTTAAGCACAAGTTTATTTATAAACATTACAGTGCTCTTTTTGCACTCTTAACTGCCATGATGTCACTGTTGTGCACACGTCCCGTTTTACTGTCAGAAATAATGTAGTGAGACATCTGTTACATAGTAGATCCCACAAAGGTAGACAAAGATAAGAGTGTATGATTAAAATATGTTTATTGACAAAAACAACGCAGGACCGACAAAGCTCAGACTGAAAACTGAGGACGCTGGTAAAAAAAGAACCAGGAAAATGTGGAACCAACAACAAAAGGAATGAGAAAACGTAAATTACTTGTCAACAAAAAGGACAAGAGAATATAAAGCACGAGAATACAAAACGGAGACTACACAATATTGAAAAAATACAAGAGAAACACAATGAAATACGTGGCAAAACTATGATGCAAAAATCGAGAAAGTCTAGAAAATTTAAGCACTTGGAAACAGGGTCGTGAACAAGAGTGAATAATCCGACAACCATTTGTTGGAGTGGCATGGCTTTTAAAGCAGCCGGTAATGAGGTATGATGACAGACACGTTGTCATGATTCGGTTTGGGACCAACAGGTGGCACTGCCGGGCTCCCCCTGCAGCTGCACACCTGTTGGTCGTTTGGTAATTAGTGGCTTTAAAAGGACTCCCTACCGACCACTCAGTGTCGGGTCATTGTTGTTGCTGCTTGCAACTGTCATGCTTGTTTCTGTCATGTTTTGTTCCTGTTAACTTTTGCCACAGTCATGGTTTTGTTTTGTTCTTTGGACTTTGTTTGTTTTGGATTGGATTGGATTGGATAAACTTTATTGTCAAATGTACTGTATGTGTAACATACAGCACAGATGAAATTTTGTTTGTTTGTGATTTAGTTTTCTGTTTTAATACAATTCATCAAGTACACCCTGCTCCTCTCTCGTGCCTGCTTCTTGGGGTCCACCACCACCACGCAACGTGACACATGTGCTGCTCATGCGGGAAAGCCCTCCTATGTCACCTACTGGAGAGAAACTGAATCATGACAACATCCATGTAATGGTACTGTGAGCTGGTTTACTAATTCCTCACAGGTCTGAGATTTTTTTTTTTTGGGGTGGAGGCGGGGGGGATTTTCTCACATATCACTTGAAAGTGGATAGCAGGATGTAAGGTAAAACAATGGAACGTAGCATACACACACACACACACACACACACACACACACACACACACACACACACTACCTTTTCATTACACACTCTCTTGCTTGCGGCTAGCACAAGAGGCTATCTTAGTGGTCTACATCTCCTCTCAGCGCTCCTTTGTGTGCATCAGCATAAACAGATGGTCACGCAATATCCAAATCAAAGTCCTTCATTGATAAATACTTGCTACGACCAAAAGTCAAAAACAAGAGGTACAAAATGTACGAAAGCACAACACTATGAACTTAATATTTTTGCCATTTATTTTTTCCCAAATTATGTTACGCTTCTTTTAATAACACATTTATTGGTTCACAACTTGTTATTACATACTTTGCTTGATTGTGATGATCAAAAAGGCTTGCTAGTTATTGACCATTTACTTAATATTTTTGCTATTTATTTATTGCTGCTATGTTGAAATGATGTCAGACTTCTTTTAATGCCACATGTTTGGTCACAACTTATTAAGTTGTTCATAACTTATAAAGTTATGAACAAACACGTCAAAGTATACTTTGTTTGGCAGTGATGATCAAAAACACTTGCTAATTCTTTAGCAGCATGGTGTCTGATGATAGTAAATGGTGGCCTCAGCCTTCCATCTCAGCCCTGGTGTTTCTGATGTGTATTTAATTGCTGCCACTGTCTCATTTGGTGTCGTGCATTCTCACTGGGCCTTGAAGGACCTCATCTAGTTATTCCTTTAAAGCCTTGCTCCTCCTTTTTAATGAGACCTCTGGGGCTCAACTGGGCTTTGACAAGAAGGGGTGGAAAGGGCTTGACAAGCTCACAGATCACTGAGTCTGGGCAAAAAAAAAAACAAGTCACATAGGAATTGACTGCTCGTGTAAGAGTAAAAAAAAAGGATATCTGAAGACTGAGACAAAAATAGAACAGCAAAAATAACGCAAGTGGCAGAAATAAGATCTGGCTGGAGAATATGATACTGGTGGTCATTAATTCACTGTGGTGCATTTACTTTGATGGCTTTAATGATCTGACAGCTAAAGTTGCTTTGACTGCCCTGAGTGGTCACAAATTAGTGAGCAGATGATCAGATCCACCATGCAAATCTTGAAAAGAAAAAAAAAACTTTACAGATAGCTTAAGAAAAAAAAGACAAAGGCGAAGGCTCATAATCGACTATAAAGATAAACATTTGTCGGATCTTTGCTTCATGTTTTCTCGAGAGCTTAGTATGGACCTTGGAGGACTTGGGGGTCAGAAAAAGCAATTTACCACCCCACACTGACTAATGATCATTTAATGTGGTTCAATAACAAAGCCTCACTGTCATGTAACACCTTTGAAAGGCTGTAGTCACCCAAAAGATTCACACAGATGTTCGAAAAGCACCAAAAAGACAGATTTAAGCGAGGTAAAGACATATATAGTGATTGTTTTCATTCCAATCCATTTTCAAAATATAAGACACCCCACACGTGGCGAGAAAAGAATCGGCAAGTGTGTGCTTACTGCTCTTAAAGTGCGTGGTTTGCTGCAAATTACCAAGACAGCAGATAGAGTATCTCCACCAACAATCTAGTACCGTAATACCAGGGCTAACCTGTGTGAGGCAGCGTGGTGCCACAGAGTATTTAGACTTCCTGAAAATACAAAGAAGAAGAGAGTATTTTTAGAGGGTCAAAATGGAGAAGCTAGCCAAACTGTTAGCTTAGCGTTCTATTCCGTGGCTCGGTGGAGTTCAGGTTGACCACAATATAGACTTCATACAGTGTATGGAACATTTATCGCGTGCAAGATGACAAAGTATTGTGTAAAAACGCAATTCTCAAAAAATGACCTTCCTTCTTCTGTAACTCCGGATGTACAGCAATGCCAAAATAAATACATTTAAAAATGAATCCCAAAAGCCTTTGTACTTTGTATGATATTAATTGCCAACTATGAACGCGTCCGTTTTTCATCAAGCATTTCAGTTTTTATTACATTTCGTTCATGAAAAGGTTTTTGTTATTTCACTCCTGTTCGTCAACTAGAATAACCTTGGTCCCGACCAACACTGTATGTGTGTAGCCTGCTTCACATGAAAACACAGCAACGCTTTCAATGCAGCGCATCACAGACGCATGAGGAAATGCAGACTGGATAAGAACCCCAAAGGACTTGATTACCATCCCTTTACATTGGCCGCGTAAAATTTGATGCAAGCAACAACTCATAATAATGACTTTTGGGTCAAACTGCTGACAAGGGACAATTTTGAGAGCCAACCTTCTTGTATCACACAAAGCAATCAAGCAAAGGTCTAGTGTGTCATTTTTATGGGGCCCACAAGGATAAAAGAAATCAATGCACTTGGTCACCAAGTGGAGGGACTGAGCTGGAAGTGTCATGAGGTTTTGTGTTTAGTAATTCATCCGTATCTTGTTCGTTAAGATAAAATAGAGTATATCACTTTCTTTATTTCCCTTTAGTTGGTCTCAGAGCGCACCACTAATCATAATGGTAAATAAGGCTAAAGTAAGGTAAAAAAAATAATCAGTCCCGTCAGTCCCATGGCCAGTGTCATTCAAAGAGAAAGTGTTGAGTGACCTGATTGTTTCCTAATAAGATTGCCTATTCATGTGATTTGTTACAGCTGCAGTGCCTGCGAAAGCGCTATATACATAAACCTGCAGTGTATTGTGTTGTATTGTATTCTTTTAGTGTAGCTCCATCTAGTGGATGCATGGCGCAACCACAGCCACTTTTGCAGCTACTATTCTATGCGCCTTATAATGCGGTTCATTCATTTATTCATTGAGGGTGCGCCTTATACTTCGAAGCGCCTAGTAGTGCAGAAAATATAGTAAGTCATCGATTTAGGAGAGGGTGGCACCATGTCAAATCTCGCCAAGGTGCGACATTGGCTGAGGCCGGCCGGCCCGGTGCTAATTAAATGAAATTTACTTCCTGCAGAAATATATGAAAAGGAAGTCTTGATTCTTTTCAAAAATATTTCTTTTGATTAGAAAAGGTATCACCACTTTAAAAGGTGCCACCGCACTCTGTGATTCTGTTTTATTGTCTAAGACTTCTAAGGCTTCTAAAATGCTGCTATCCGCTTAAAAACAGTATGCGTATTGTAAATCCTGGCTACATCTGCACGCAGCAGGATGTACTTGCGAAAGAAAATCTTGTGTTGCTTCACTTTTCCTAAATTATATGGGCCTATTGATCAAACAATAGGATGCTGTTATTCAATATCATGGATCATAAATTTTGCCACACAGTTTCATTAGCGCGACTTTTTGTTCCCCCCATTACAAATCTACTTATCACCGGTTTGGCGGGGGGTGGGGGGGTGTGGGGGGACCCTTTTCATCTGCTGGCTCCACCTCACGATAGAGCGAGCGACTCCGTGTGGGACGCAACAAGCTTTCTTTTCCTTTTGGCGTACTGCAAGTCAACAGACTTGAAAAAAACTCTGGTGCTGGAAGAAGAAAAGGGAGGAGCATAAAAAGAGAGAAAAGCGTCCAAATCTGCAATCTTACACTGGAGAACGGAGCGGCAAGAATCAAGCTTTTCCAGATTTTTGTGTGACATTCATCCATGGATGGATCGCTAATATTGGGCATTTTTTCAGCATTGGACGTATTCAGCTCGTTCTTTCAATCCATTTTCTTCTCCCGAAGGAGTCACACTGATTCTGTCTGGCAATAGAATTGCAAGCCTGAGCAACGCGCACAAAAGGTTCCTGTCATCGCTGCTGGGAATTTTCATTTGAGAAGTCACAGTGGAGTAGTGCTCGGTAAAACAAGCGGCAATGGCGATCACATGTGAGTCACTCTCCTTGCAAACCGACAACCGGGAACTCCAGAAGGCAAGTGAACAATCGTGGAAAGACATGACTGTGAATTTCGTCATGAGGACCAAAGTCCACGGTTTGAAGTTTATGTTCTCGCCACACAAATCCAAGGTGCAGCGAGGGGCCTGGGTGCTGGCCTTCCTGCTCAGCGTGGCCCTCCTCCTCACCTGGTCCAGGAACAGAGTCCTCTACCTTATGTCCTACCCGGCTGTGACAAAGATCTACATGGTGTGGGCTCGCAACATGTCCTTCCCGGCAGTCACCTTTTGTAACAAGAACGTGTTCCGCGCATCCAGTCTGACCAGGGATGACTTGTACCACAGCGGCTACTGGATGGACCTCATGTACGCCAACCACACGGTGGTGGAGAGGAGCCTAGCCATCCTGAACGAGAGCCACAAGCAGGGTCTGCTGAGCCTGCTGGACTTCAGCGGCTACAGCCGGCCGCCCCGTTACCGCGTCAACACCACCGAGATGATGGCTCGCCTCGGACACCAGCTGGAGGACATGCTGCTGGGGTGCAGGTTTCGTGGTGAGATCTGCACCACCAAGAACTTCAGCACTGTATGTAAGAGGAAGGTGTTTGTCAGATATGTGTCTGAGTGTGTTGCACACTGGGTTCTCCAAATTTGGAGGGGCTTGGTACCCTTCCAGGGGAAAAAAATAGATGCCAATTGTTTTACCAGAAAAACCATAACAATTTAAAAGTTGCCTCTTTGAGGGCCAACAAATGCAAATCCCTCCATCCATTTTCTGATCCACTTTATCCTCACATGGGTCGCGGGGCATGCTGGAGCCCATCCCAGCTGTCTTCAGGCAATAGGCGTGAACTGGTTGCCAGCCAATCGCAGGGCACAGAGAGAGGAACAACCATCCGCGCTCACACTTACACCTAGGGACAATTTGGAGTGTTCAATCAGTCTGTCATGCATGTTTTTGGAATGTTGGAGGATAACGGAGTACCCGGAGAAAACCACAAATGCACCGCATATTTTTGACCCAATAAAATCATATCATCATCAAAGTCAAAGTTTTAAGTCATGAATTTGCCTCTTTGCCTTTTTTTCTGGAATGACCCCGCTCCCCCAAAACAGGTAAATAGTCTTGTAAAAGCACATCTATTACTGTTGAAAAATTACAAAATGATCCCTAGCCCGCTAAGAATCCATTTTATTCATGCAGGGATGATACATGGAATGCCACAATCATATCAGAATTTTAATTGGCCCAAAACTAAGATGAGAAGAATTGTTTCATGTTTGATAAAAAATAAAAGAGCTAAAAACAACTCAGCAAATTGATTTGCAGCAGGCAATTTGCTTGCTTTTGTTGTGCTCACGAGAATTATTGTCATAAATATCAAAAATGTATTGTTCCAACTTAACTTACTGCTTAGCCCACTCAAAAATACTAAGTTGTGTTTTTTTTTTTTTACAGTGTAGTTGATGATAACCGTTTGAACTCCTGTTTCTGTGCCGTTTTTGTATTTAGCGAAATGCGGCTGCCAGTGTGGATATATATGTCACTTTCATTTTATTCTTTTTGAATCCATAAAAAAGCAAAACAATTGTGCCTTACTGGTTTCATTCCAATATATCTTTTCAAAACAATGGTTGGACAATACCGTGGTGTGAAATCAATTTCATATCTTCATCGATTGCAACGGTGACTTTGGTGCATTTTATTTTGGTCCTTCAGAGTTTCAAATAATAACAACTTTGCCAGCAATGTTAGATGATTTGAAACGAGATTTGTTCCTTATTCAGCCATCCAAGCGCAGTCCTAATTAATCTCTTAGCTTCTCTAATTAAACATCTGCGGCATTGTGGAAGGTAAAAAGACGTGTGGAGTTGATTGACAGCCGCGGGTGGCATTTGTAATGCAGATGCTATTTCATACTTGAGCTCCACTCGACAGCTCACACGAAAAATATTCAAAAGGCAGATAGATAATGCCCCAACGTCACTCCCATCTTGAAAATCATGTGAATCTTACACTGGCTTGATATATGAAGCGTATGTTACCTTTCTGACCAAACAATGATTTTGCCAAGACATGTTGTCACCCTGATTTGCATTTAGCGTGCTATAACATTAGCGTGCAGATTCTTGCTCATTGTTTTATTCTCTGACTGGTTGGCCATCGCTGTTCTTGCTGATTTCTGAATTCAATGGTAACACAAACATCTAGCTTTGTGAAGCGCATCTTTCACCAAAGGGGGGTTTGGAGTTAAACCTGTCGCGAGTCTGCTTCAAATGAGATTGAAAACACTCACACTTTCATTTTCTGCTCTATAGTTTCCCCTCAAACATTGCTGCGGGTTTTCATATTTGTAAAAACGCATGAATATTGATTGAGCCCTCGGCGTTTCGGTCTCAGTTCAAATTGAAAGAGTTGGATTTAATGAACCCCGCCGACTGCATCTAAACCGCGAGGCTTTCTCACTCTAACCAATTCTCAATGGTGAAATAAAGTGTAAATGGCCACTCGTGTGCACATTTATTTGTCAGCATTTGTTGGGCCGCCACAACAATATGGCGCCAAAAATGTCAAGCTGTGCACGACAAGCGCTGAGGCAATCCGTTGCTTTTCTGAGCCTGCTGGATTTATCGAAGCAGATGTACAATTGGTGGGAGAAAGCCTTCTGCGGAAATGACACATCAATCCTTAATTAGCGTTGAGATACGCCAGTTATATTCTACCGACCCAATTGAGTTTGCTTGTGAGCTTCAGCTCGCTCGTCTCACATTTAATCACAAGCAAACAGGCAACCCCCGTGGGAAATTTGTAGTGAAATTAGCCTGAGATTGATAGCGGATGTTGTTCGGAATCACTTGACTCTTGAGTCATGACTCTGGCGTGTGGACCTCGACATTGATCCCGTGCCCCGTGCAAACCAGGTTGTGGTAATGTATTTATATCTTCAAATCAATAAGCAAATTAACTTTATCATGCAGATGCGAATGTAAATAGTATAAAATGTAGCAGAATGCAAAATGGCTCATGAGTAGTGTGAAATTGAACAGCCAGCCATTGGACAAGTAGTTTGGATTTATTTTACTTGTATTATATAGTTCACTTCTCCTTACAGCGTTATGATAAATGGGAATGTCAAAATGTTACTTATTGTTCCTGCAGAGTTATTAAACGTTTTATAAGAGCATGATTTATTTATTTATTTTTTTGTCTGCGGCAAATTAATTCACTTTAAATTATTTTCTGTGGCGGAAAAATAGATTAGAACAGCTGCAGCATTACTAAAGATTATTCTTGACATTGGAGGTTCCACTGCAAATAAAATATTATCAAGGTTAAATGAGTCTAAGTTATTAAATAGTCCAAAAAATAAAATAAAATATACAATTTGACATATCCAATGAACAAAAATGAATTAAGTCAAGTCAAGTCATATTTATTTGTATAGCCCTTAATCACAAACAGTCTCAAAGGCTTCACAAATGCCCACAGTTGACAAGTATTCATGACATCCCCTGACCTTAACCCCCAGGAGGGTAAGGAAAAACAACAACAAAAAACATCTGGGGTCAAAACGAGAAACCTTGAGAAGGGGGTGCAGATTGGGGGAATCCGCCTTCCAGGATGACCAGGCTGCAATGGATGCAAGGATTTGACACAATATTGTACCATACAATGTTAATTACAATGATATAACATCCATTTAACAAGATGAAAATGCTACAGGGAGACGCCTTCGGAGAGGTGGATCCCCCTCTGAACCTGGCCAGGTTGGTCAATGAAGAAATCTTCATAGCAGTGCCTCAGAGTGGTCGACCCAGCTCTTGTCCAGCTCAGTCGGTGCAAATCACGTCCTTATCGATTAGAGCAGAATTCGTGCATTGACATCCAATTGGGTCATCATCACATAGCCCCCACTCCAGATCAGGGACAGGGGGTGAAGGACAAACAGAGGATGTGGCAGTACAAACAGGCCAACATATAGTTCAACAAAGTGCAAGAGTATACAAATGAGTCTTAAGTTGGGTTTTAAACATTTCAACTGAGTCAGCTGCTCTAATTTCCATGGTTAGGGTATTCTAGAACACTGGAGCCCAAATAGAAAAAGTTCTAGAACCTGGGGGTTTATTTTTTGTTGCTCTGAACACGAAAAGACCAGCGCGTTGTGAACGAAGAGTTCAGGGCGGATCATACGGTGTCACCAGGAGATAAAATGGGACGCATTTTAGTGATATTGTGAATGTGAAAAAAAAATGCAGTTCTAGTTATGGTGTGCATTTGAGAAGAGAGCATTGAATCAAATATAACACAGATTTTTTTGCTGAATCATTTTGGTGTAATAGTATATTTATCGAGGCTGAGAGTAGTGTCCTTGAATAGGTGCCGAGGCCGAGCAGAGCCAATAATCATCATCACAGTTTTTTTGTGTTTTTAGGGTTAGTTATTTATACAGTAGTACCATTCCAATTGAGGTTGCTAGCCCCCAGGTGAAGTACCAAATCATTTGCGCCACCATTTTTATGGGTGAATTCGTCTTTTATCTGCGTGAAAACAAATGTATCAATTATTGTCTGATGCCCCGAAAGTGGTTTCGTCGGGAGATTCAAATGATTATTAACTCTTTCAGGGACACTGTCTACTACAGTGGACAGTTTACCATGTTATCAGGTTACAGGGCGTATGAAAGGGTTAAAGTCACCCGTTACTGGTATATGATTTCCCTGAATCACCAAGTCATATTAACAATACATTATTTTTATTGAAAACATTTATTTTATTTGCTTTTTTTTTAACCTGATCTATGAATAACTTGATGCATCTGTTAAAAACTGTCCACCTAAGGAATACATGCCGAGATGTGATACGAATCCATGTTGTTCACTTAATTGACTCTGTGTTTTTTTGTTTTGTTGTTGTTTTGTTTCCTTTCCTGCAGATTTACACACGCTATGGGAAATGCTACACTTTCAACTCGGGACTAGACGGCAACCCGTTGTTGACCACCTTGAAAGGAGGTACGGGGAACGGCTTGGAGATCATGCTGGACATTCAGCAGGATGAATACCTTCCTGTCTGGGGGGAGACAGGTTAGTGCACTTTATGAGTCATTATAAGTGGCTGGGAAAAGATCGATACTCGTGCCATGGTTGTATAGCACACCTCCATCCACCAAATGAATCTTTGTTTTGTGACCATTTTTTCAACATACAGTACTAAATTTATATGGAAAAATGAACTAATATTAAGAGCATGTATTTTGCACCTACGCACATATTTTGTCCAAATTTCAAATGGCATTTTTGTCATACTCTACATATGGTTAGGAAATGAATTAGGAAGTGTTGCCCCCCCCGCCCCTCCAGCATTTAACCCTTTCATGCACACTGTAACCTGATAGCATGATAAGCTGTCCACTGAAGTAACCGCTGTCCCTGAAAGGGTTAAGTTGGCCATCTCGGGCCTATGAATTGAAATAATTAAAGTTATGACCTTATGGGAAAATGCACGCTTTTTTTTTGGAGGGGGGGGGGGGTTTAGGGCGGCACCTATATGTCTGAAATGTCTCTTAGAGGGACGGCATCTATTAGAGGAATACGGTCAGTGTTACATAGCCTCCACAAGACATGTTGCCAACAAACAAGACAAAAGGCGCCCAACATTGTATAAATAATGCAAAATTGAATATGCAGCAGGTTCTTATACATTGATTGAACACTCCCACTAGGCTGCATATATTCCTTAACTGCATGTCATAAATCTAACGTGAGCTTGGCTTTCAGCGTGGTGTTCTGCACCACTCAGCATCCCTGCCGGTGGAAGGAGAGAGAAAAAAAAAAAAAACAATTCCACACAAAAAAATCATGTTCCCGCAGGCTTGTTTGGCCTGATAAAGGTGTGGCGTGCTATATATATATATATATATCCACAGATGAGACCTCCTACGAAGCGGGGATCAAGGTTCAGATCCACAGCCAGGACGAGCCACCCTTCATTGACCAGCTGGGATTTGGCGTGGCCCCTGGTTTTCAAACTTTTGTGTCATGTCAGCAACAACTGGTACCCCCATTGTTACCATATTCACACCCGTCGTGCACCCCCCGCCCCCCCCCCCCGGCTTCACTTCACGTGTTTGCCCCGCTAAGTCCCCGCTCAAATCCTTGCCATGCTGTCACCGCCTCCTCAGAGCAAAATCTGATCAAAAAAACATCTCCGTGGAAATGAAGCGCTTCCAATTTAATGGACCACACTTTGAAAAGCTACTCTGTACTCTAGTTATGCTCGGATTTTTCATCTCTATTTTTAGTCAGCAGAACAAGTTTTGAGCGCGAGTAAAAAAGAAATAAAATAAATTCACTGAACGCGGTCAGCCAGATGAAGGATCAAACGTCGTTTCTAAATATAAAGCTCACAAACCAGCCTAAATCAGCGCTCACTTCAGAGCGTTTGTGGGGTTTTTTTTGTTTAGCTTTAATCAGCACTTCATGTCATGGCTTTTCGTACCATAAAAGCTTTCATGAAGAGGTCAAAGACACATGACTGTCTTGGTTTCAAGTATTGACACCCACCAGGCCACACACTTAGGTGTCTTGTTATGCCAATACATCGATTCCAGAGCAATTGTTTTGGATTGGATTGGATTGGATTGGATAAACTTTATTGTCAAATGTACTGTATGAGTACAGATGAAATTTCTTCCCTATCAACATGAAACAAGAGGAGCCGCTGCGGGTGTTTGACAACATAACCGTACGATTCAAGAAATCAACACTCGCAAAGGCATTTTTTGAGCTGAGCTTCTGTTCTGACTCCAAAAATGAACTACACAGGGCTTTTTTATAAATGTAAGATTTGCTCTTAGTTTATTTATTTTAATTAATTATTAATTAATTAAAATTAATTAGTTTAGTTAATTAGTTCTCAGGAAAGCATTGATTGTTTTGATTACCTGAATTTGTGAGAGAGAAATTAAAAGTAGGACTTTATCTGTTCAAGGCTCAAGTTGTCATAAAAATTCTGATATAAAGTACACTAGACACCCAACGGTTTTGTGGCTTGGTATCAAGACCCATGCCGACAGATATATTTGAGACAGTTTTGATGACATGGACCTGTGAATAAGAAATTAAAAGTGCCACGCATAGACACGTAACTGTGGCTGTTCAAGCATAAAGACCCACAAGGCCACATGTGTGGGAGTCTGTGATGCTTAACTGAAAAAAGAAAACAGTAGAAGAAATAAATGTTAAAAAAAATGCCTTGACTATGAAATGAAAAGTGAATGAATGTGTTCCAAGGTGGAAGGTCACAAAGGTCCGGTATCCCGGTCCGGATGCACGAGGCCACACACTCCGGTATCGTGTTGTAATTCCAACACATAAAGGCAAAGGAGAAGAAATACTTTTGTTTTCTTTTGTTTTCTTTTTTTTAAATGAGTTTTAACAACACATCCTCCGTGGCAGCATTCAAAGCGCCTCGGGCTGTTTGCATCAGACTTGACAGACTTGAATTTGACCATGAAATCCAGTGACAACTGCCTTCAAAAACGTTCTGTTACCAGCGACACGCTCGTGACAGAAAACAACATTTCAGTCTTTCACGAGCCTTTCAGCGCTGTTGGCAAAAGATGAAAAATGGCTTTGCGCAAATGACAAAAGCTATCTGTCAGCTTGCCACTCTCTGACTGCAGCAGTCATTCATTTTAACAGAAGAATTTATTGTGTCACGTTTCGTACACGATCGCTAACACAGTGTTTGCTGGTCCTCGCAAAGCTGTTACTTTCCCAATTGATTTTGCTCCTGAAGAGAACTGTCTGTCTTGGCCAAAACCATGAGCATGGAATACAACCGACCTTGTTTTGCTTCAGCAGAATAACATGGGATGACCGAGGTGGTCTTGTGACCTGGACACCACAAACATGGGAACATTGTCCCATCGCTTTACTTTCGTTCAAAAAACACTCAGCCATTTGCAGGTATAAAATAATGTGCGCTATTAATGATCTGAAAGTCAGAAAACAAGCACACGGGAATTTTCAATTAAGCCCAACAGCAGCCCCATGCACCAGTTCAGTCTAAAAGAATAAGAATAAGAAAACCTTTATTCGTCTCACAATGGAGAAATTCCCAATATATAGCAGCAAAGTTACAAAAGGAAGAAAGTAGAAGAACAAAAAGTATGGGAGCTGCTGTAAAGGCAGCCACTCTCGTAGCGCCGAAAAAGATTTGCCCCATTCATTATGCGGCTGGCATTCGTGTCTCATACGAAATAACACATGGATGGTGAAGCGCTTTTGATGTGAAGGTACTATTTGTTTCAATGGTGTCATTTTAAATCACGTGAGATCATGTCCCCAAAACATCATCACTCCATGCAACTGCCAAAATCTAACAGTTGTGATGGTTTGGAAATCAATTACAGAAAATGTTAAAGGTAGCTGTAATTGTTGCAAATGGTTATGTTAGTGGCATTTGGGTGGGGGAAAAAAAAAAGATGTGCTGTGACTGATGTGTGTGCATGGGTTTTTTTTCTTTCAGGGAAAATTGCAAATTAATTCCACGGTCAAATTACCAGCATCATTTGACTGACGTAGTTTTTTTTAAAAGGAATGTTTCTGATAAAATCTCACTCTGATAACTGTTCATCCTCCCAAGTCTTGTTGACTTTTAGGGGTGTGTTTTTTCCCCAAAATCTAAGATTGTACCACTGATGTGATGGAAAATAAAGGGCTGAGTGACACGTCAATAACACAATGATAGCGTTTCTCAGGTGGTCGGAAGTTGGTTCTTGTTTCAGTATCATGCTTAGCAGGCTGCCTCGCCTTCTGGAGAATGCGGAAGCGTGAGAGTCTCACCTCTTTCGATCTCTTGCCTGGTCTTTTAACCGTTTTACTGTTAATGACGCGGGCTGTGTGTTCCCTCACCCCTCGCCCAGATGAGACGTCTTATGAGGCCGGCATAAAGGTACAGCTTCACGCTCAGTCAGAGCCTCCTTTCCTCCACCAGCTGGGCTTCGGGGTGGCCCCGGGCTTCCAAACCTTTGTTTCCACACAAGAGCAGAGGGTAGTGTACAGTACAGTATGTTTGTCTGGGCTTGCTGCATGCCACAATGTTCACTGTAGCTCATCCGTCGGTGCCCGAAACCCCCCAAACCCTCCTCCACACCACCGTCCCTGGGGAGAGAAGTCATCTGTTCCTTTTACTTTACTGTACGTGTGGTTGTGGCAAACAACATGCAACGTCTGCATTGCCTCCCCTGTTGACTGGATACTGATGAACGTTTCAGCTTTAGCCGTTTATCCCAACTGGCTTCGCATTTGTTCAGCTTTCGTGTGTCTTAGCTTGTTGTCCACCACATAGCTCCCCCTTTTAATGTGTTCTTAAAGGAACAGTGTCATGCTGTTCATTAGATTGTATTGGCCGTGACTACCCTGGCATCAGTTCAGAATCAAACTTACACTGGGGGTGGATTTTCTTTCGAGCTAGATGGTATTTGCTTGGTTGGTAATCATCCTTCATCCGAATTGCAAGGCAGCGACAGAGAGCCCGATTGCTCTTAAAGTCTATCTAATTTTATAAAAATGTGATGCAACATCTTAGGCCATTTTGGTCATTTCCAACTATCCTTCCCAAAAAAAAAAAACATATCAATTTTGACCAGTTGCTACATTCTTGGATCCACTCAGACAAACAGATGGACAACACAATATTCTCGAACATTTTAGTTATTGTTCTTCCGTGTGGGTGGAGCATGGCGACGAAGTGCTGGCTCGCCATAAAACACAAACACATTCTTTACTTGTATTTGCAAATTCTGCAACCGAAGCAAGTTTCAGTAAACATCAAATTTTGTAGGCATGTGTCTCATTAGTACACCCACAAAAACATCTCAAATACTGATGTCTGATAAGACACAGGGGGGTTGCCATTTTGTTTTGCGGCAACCAATTCAGGGTCATTTTCCATACAACCTTCAAAGACAATTTTGTCTTTCGGATACTGTCCAATTGCAACCAAAAGGAATCTTCTATACTGAACAGGCCATATGGAGGCCATAAAATTGAAAAAAAATATTTTCACATTTTTGTCATTGCATGTGAGTGGAACATGGCAGCAATGTTTTTTGAGTTTCACATACACACATGAAATTCAGGAAGGATCTCAATCATGATTAAGGAAATCTACCATTTTATTTTGAAGTAGCCAATTTCGGGTCATTTTTGCCATTTGCAGACATCCTTCAAAAGCAAACGACGGCTACAGATTCTGCCTGATTACTATCAAATGTGACAGATTGATGGCAGATGTTGAACAATTCGAGTTTTTGTCATTGCTTGATAACCGCCCATAGAACACAAAACACTCAGCACCATAGATTCCCCACCCTTGAGGTACTGCGACATTGTAATCGGCATCCATATGCTCAGATCCTAAAGGAAACGTGGTCTGTGTCAAAGAGCGCTTCATTTTTTTTGTTTTAATACTAAAAAGATTGCCATATATTTTGTAGAGGCGGTATCCATATAGCTATTTTACAACCGTCAATGTGTCCAAATAAACAGCCATCATCGGTGAGTCGGGATTTTAAAATTCCTTGAAATCTAAGTGATGGATTGCACTTCAGTGTTAATGGTAGTTTTACCTCTGAGACTGTTCAGGAGGAGGCGGCACACTCATTGTTTAATGCCTTGTGCTGGGAAATCTAATCTAGCGAGGTAGCGTGATAAGGTTTAATGGTGAAGGAGATTGAGTTGTTCGCATCCATCTTAAAATGGATTTACATGGGCTTTGTGTGATGCCTGTCAAGTGAAGCACTCATGTACCGGAATAAAACTGTGCGCTGCGCTCTCTATCTGGATTTTATTTATTTATTTATTTTTAAATAAATTCGTCTTCTGGTTGTGGTGTCCAGTGTGAGCCAGTCTCTATTCCCATGGTACCCTGCTACCCCTACTACGAGACTCGACCTGCATCCTTAATGTTCTGCATGACGTCTGCTTGCTACTGATGGGAAATGTCGGTGTGACCAAAAATCGTGTTGTTGGTTTTTTTGTCTTCTTTTTGGACCATGTGTTGGGTTTTTTAAAAGCCTGTCAATGTTGTTGATTTGTACTTGAAAAGTGTGGCCTGCTATTATCCGGTTAAACAATGCACTTATTTTTTCTCAGCTTCAGTACCTCCCTCCGCCTTGGGGAGACTGTAAGTCGACTCCCATCGACTCGGAGTACTTCTCCACGTACAGCATCACCGCCTGCCGCATTGACTGTGAAACTCGTTATCTGCTGGAAAATTGCAACTGCAGAATGGTCCACATGCCGGGTACGCAGTCGGAAAAAAATAAACGTGTGCCTCGTGTGTCGAGTCAGGTGTAATTGTCATATGATTTGAACACAGGGACCTCCACTGTGTGCACACCTGAACAGTACAAAGACTGCGCTGACCCAGCCTTAGGTGAGCACACGCTGCACCACAAGATTCACAAGTCCTGGTGGAACAGCTTGCGTCTGCTCTGTAACGTCACTGTTTTGTCATGTTTAGAATGACTTTAAACTAGTAAAGTGAATGTTTATTGATGCGCTGTAGTTTCTCAAATAGTGGTCTCAACTGCAAGATGTTTGAGAGAGAGAAAGTAGAGAGTACAAAATTAATAATCTGCTGTAAACAATTACACATGGCCACTTTTTTAGTGCCTGTATTTTAGGACTGTCTGTGTGCAGTCTCTGTGTCTTTAGCTTTGCACACTAAGCCTCATCCAAAAGCAAAGAAGCACTTCACACGCTGTATGTTTGAAGTGAGGAAGAAACGGCCACAACCGTTCACCTGCAACTTGTTAAGAAAAAAAAAAAAAAAAAAGAGGCACAGCGTGAGATACGGAAACATTTTGCTTAAACGGCCGACGGTCAGGGCTGCTACCCAAAAATTTCTATAGACTAAGTCTGTCAAGCCTGACATAGAGCTGGTCAGACCAGAGGAGGGAACACTTCCAACATAGTAAGGTCAAACAGACCACTGAGTGGCATCTCCAGGAATTCAAAGAGCCACATCTTAGCCAGTGTGACACATTTCTAATGACTTAACTTCAAATCGAAGGCTAAGGAATGTGAATTATTTTGTGACAAGCAAACATGTGCCTCATTGCTTCTAATTCACACGGCCAAATCAATAGTCTTCGCCGATGAGCCGAGTCAAGTAAAGTAAAAGCATTCAGCCACCAACTAAGAGTCGTTATTCGGTTATTTAAACACACTCTTGTCAATAAAGTTGCGACAGTTTTTTTCCTCTAAAATATGTCAAATGTAATACTGGATACTATCATTGTTGATAATTATGGTGAGAAGTCTTTAAAATGATCAGTGGTGTTTTAAGTCACAGCTTCCATTGCAGCCGAGGCCATTATTTAAGGAAACTGGGCATTTACTGTACGTGTCTTGATCTCAAATGAAAAGCCCACAAAGCTCCCTTTCCCACTTAAAACGCTCCCGCTCCACTCCTGGGTACGGTACTTTAGCTTCAGTCATTATTTGCTTTCATGGAAAGTGAACGATGGCAGCAACTGCAATTCTTCTGATGTTTGCTGAGATATTTTTGGCGCAAAGCACGCATAGTGTGCAGGATTGTTTCTCCGCAGCGATCCCAACATGTTTGACGGACTTTGATCATCCACAGACTTTTTGGTAGAGAAAGACAACGATTACTGTGTGTGTCAGACCCCCTGCAACATGACTCGCTATGGCAAGGAGCTGTCCATGGTTAAGATCCCCAGTAAGGCATCTGCCAAGTATCTGGCTAAGAAATTCAACAAAACTGAGCAGTATATTGGGTGAGTATGACTTAGCAGTTGTAGTCTAACACACTAGTTTAGCGGTTGTCCATTAAAAAAATAAATTATTTGACACCAAGTACCGCCTCCCCTAAAGTAATAAGTTCTCCAAATGCCACCATGAAGGCCAACGTTAAAGTACAGTAGCTTAGTAGGCCTAAGTATTCATAAAAAATGAGGCAGAGACTTTATTCCTAAAAAATTAATTCACTATTTTTGTAGGAACATGAACACCGTGTTTAAATATAGCACTTTTTAAAAGCTGTGCTCAAAAGGGGAGTTTGCAATCTGCCACGAATTTAAAAAAAAACAACAATAATAATAATAATAATAATAATAATAATTTTGGTCATAGTTGTTAAAACAGTCATTGTGATTTCACAGTAGAACGTGATGATTATGATCTGCGAAAAAAATCACTTACCCTTGCCCTGTGTGTGAAACCACACTCCCCAAGAAAATAAAGTAACCAACTAGAGACCGAAGGCATGACTTACAATATTTCAATCATTTGTTGTTCATTTGCGATCATACTCCTCACTTGCAACCCCCCACCCCCACTCTGTCTCGCAAAAAAAGCAAACTTTAAATCGATATCATTTAGGTTTGTATTTTCGTGAATCCTGTGCGGCTCAGAGCGTAACTGCACAGAGGTTTTTACTCGTGTTGGTAATTTCACAGATGAGCGCAGGCTGATGGATCTGAGACAGAGACATAGTCTTTGCTCTGAGCGTGGTCACAGCTGACTTCAGTCATGACCAGTCAAAGCAGCTGCTCTCGTTCCTCGAAATGCAGCACGCTAGTCGCACAGTGGAGTCCCAACGTAGCGGAGCGCAGAGCTGTGCCTTGCGACCATCTTTTGATCGTTCACTGTGGGATCCATCCATCCATTTTCAATCCGCTTTATCACCGCAAGGGTCGCCGGGGATGCCGGAGCCTACTGCCAGAAGACAGCTGGAATCACCTGTCTTCTGGCAGTAGGTGGGGGACACCCTGAGCCGGTTGCCAGCCAATCGCAGGGCACACAGAGACGAGCAACCATCCGCGCTCACACTCACACCTAGGGACAATTTAGAGTGTGCAATCAGCCTGCCATGCATGTTTTTGGAATGTGGGAGGAAACCGGAATACCCGGAGAAAACCCACGCAGGCACGGGAGAACATGCAAACTCCACACAGGGTTGTTCTCCCTGGGCCAAAAACATGCATGGCCCCACGACCCTCATGAGGATAAGTGGATCGGAAAATGAATGAATGCATCCTAAGTACTTATGGTAATTTTATTTAAATGTACTTTTAATTCATTCAAATGTTATTTAATGTATTTTAAGTAATTCATTCACTAGTTTGATTGCTTTACTTTGTATTTGATTTTATGTATTAGTACTTGGTGGGCTAAAATATTCAAGAGTGAATACTTTTACATGTACTCGTATGTGTCTGCAATAGCAGCATCGAACATCCTTAACGATAACATTAACTATGTTTATGGAAATATTTGATTTTTTTTTATGTCCTCAAAAAATCTGATTAAAATGCATTTCACAAAATACACATCATAGCAACTGTATTCAAGCAAATATTTAAGAAAGCCAACATTTCCAGATGAAATGCAAATGTATTTAAAAGTTAGATATAACTGAACGAGAGAAAAAAAATGCGCTGGCTCGTTCTAAAGTGCCGTGTGTTGGTTTGCAAGATGACGTTTGAAACGTGATGTTTTCACGCATTCACTGCATACAATTTCGCCACACACTACACAGAGTACCACTAGAGGGAGCACCACTCGTGCCACACATACCGCATTTTTGCAAATCACTGCACTTGGTAGCCTGTGTTCTTCTTTCGAATGTGTGTATGAATGTTGAGTCTCCATCGTTCACCTTCAATGTCACAATAATGAAAGTGTACTACAGTGTGACATGATGTCGTGTTGGCTGTCGGTCAGGGGGACTTAAGCGTGTGCCGGTTGTACACCTGTGTGACCTTTCCACCCTCCAGAGAAAACATTTTGGTTTTGGACATCTTCTTCGAAGCTCTGAATTACGAGAAGATCGAGCAGAAGAAGGCGTACGAAATTGCCGGGCTTCTCGGTAAGACTCTCGCCTGCGACCGACCTTGGCTGGAAAGTGGAAGGACGCTTTGAGAGAACTGCTCAGATGTCCTCTTGATGGATTCTCAATGAGAAGTGACATCTGTCCATGTCCGTTCATATCTCGTCTTCTAGGTGACATCGGAGGACAGATGGGTCTGTTTATAGGAGCCAGCGTGTTGACAATACTGGAAATATTCGACTACCTATATGAGGTAAAGTGACACCTAAATGAGCTTCACTCAGCAAAACAATAAAAGTAGGTGGCTACATTTCCAAACAGACCGTAAAAATGTGTGGATCCAGCCGCACCCATCGGTATCAACTAGGAGTGGGACTACATATCACATCACATGGAAAGGAATGTCTTTTTCTTTTCTTTTTTTTTAATAAACTGAATGCCCAAAAATTGTCAATTAGAGACACATTATGGAAAATTAACTTTTGAATCACTTGGATAAAAGCGGCTGAGTCTCTGGAGTGACTGCCTCCCCATCAAGTGTGAAATTAAACAACCAAATAAATCTTGTCTTATTTGCTCATATGGGTTCAATTGGCCAGTGGCGGCTTTGTGCAAGGTCATTCATTCGCAGTCTGGGCGCTCAGGCACGAAGATCTTATGCTCCAAAGGAGAGACTCAGTGAATTATGTGTGTGTCACATCAGGTTTTCATTAAAAAAAATAATAATAACAATAATAATAAATATTAATAATAATAATATGTAAGGCATTTTTAGATGTATTAATACTTTTGAATGAAGGGTTAGATTCAGCAACAGTTGGGTTGTTTTTTCTGAAATGTCATAGCTATAAAATACAATGCAGGGTAACATCTGTGTTGCGCAAGATTGTATAAAACAAAAATTGAAAATATCTCATAAACCTGATGTGCTGGAATAGGGCAGTCCTTCCCAAATAGTGGAACAGGCCCTTCATGTTTGACAAGGAACATGTTTTTCTTTCTTTTTTTTTGCACCATACTAGAATGAAGTGCAATTGCACTTCATCCATTATAATAGGTGGCAGTGGTGCTCTCATTTATATTATTATGGTTTACTTTCAAGCTAATTGATGCACTTCAAATATTAAAAACTAGTAATACAGTTGTTATTCTTTGTTGTAAATTGATCTGTTATTCTTTCTTCCTATTTTTTTGTTTTCTTTTATCGTAGCAAGGATACACTGTGATACAGAAATGTGCCTATCACAATTAAATAGATGAAATGATCCTATTTAATGTCGTATCAGAGGTTTGGAGTGTAGGGGATAAAATATTTATAAATGTTAAACACGTTCAAAATTTAGGAAGGTTAACCCTGATGTGCGTAGTCATTAGTCAACACCAACAATGGCTGATTTTTATGAGCAAAATGATTGAACCAATATGCATTTTTATGTATTATGAACAATTGTTGGTTAACCCCCCCGATTAGTCTGGTGAAGCTTTATTTCTGACCCTTATCTGTTGTTTGTGTCTTCAGGTGTTCAAGGACAAAGTTTTGGGTTACTGCATGCGCAAGAAACGACCACAGCGCTGTCAGAGTGACAACCTGGTAATTCATCATAATCTCTTTCAATGTAGTTGTTCACATTGAAAGAATGCACGGGGGAGTTTACGAGACTCTTCTTTCAGGCGACAGGCATTAGCTTCATTTTATAGCTTTAATGCTCATTTTATAGCATTAACATGCACCTACCGCAATGTTACACTCCAATCTTTATTCATATTGTACATGCAGTTTATTATTTGGGAGGCAGTGCAGACTAATCTCCCTGATAGCAAGACATCACATTTTATGGATTTAATACTAACCCCTGTGGAATTCAGTTTTAGATTACTTGAATATGAAGCTGTTTTGTTTTAAAATGAAATCCAGGAGACTAGTTTGTGCCTATATAGAGTAATTTGCCAAAATACAACTTCATTCATCTATTTTATTTCATTCTTCCCCCTGTGCATCGGTTGCAAATAATATAAAGGACTGGATAACCTTCCCTGAGTGTTTCCTCAAATGTCAAAGCTTAAGTGAGTGGAAAAGATTGCAAAGACTGTGCGTCATACTTTGGTACTGTAGTTAGGGAGATAATACGTACAGTGGTTTGAGCGAGCCGGTACGAAGCAAGACGGAGTATCACCACTTCTCAATTTTAGCCTCTAGTATACTGGCACTTTTTACGGCATACCAAGACTTCACATGAGCCGACAGCACCCTATTTTGTGACAGTACTTCGGGTAACTCCCCACCAAAAAAAATGTTGCATTTTTTTCCTGCCTCCAATAAGTTTATTCGGTGTTTGCGCCGTCATTTTGAATTGTCATAAAAGGTGCAACTATACAACAAAACACGGCGCCAACGCAAAGGCAAACTACAAAATAAAAGATAATATAATTTAATGACACCAATGCAATGGCTTGAGAAAGCTCTTATTTTTAAGTTGGCTAGTGATGGCTAGCTTGACTTGTCTTTTCGACATTTTGATTTGTTTTACAGTTTTAAGTGCCTTAATGTATTTGCTCGCAATATCAACACAATGCTATTCCAAAATCATATACAGTCGCTATTTTAGACACTAAGAAATCCCAAGTTAATTAGGCTTCCATTGTGTGATATGTCTCTCTCTCTCTCTGTGTATATAGATAGATAGATAGATAGATAGATAGATAGATAGATAGATAGATAGATAGATAGATAGATAGATAGATAGATAGATAGATAGATAGATAGATAGATAGATAGATAGATAGATAGATAGATAGATAGATAGATAGATAGATAGATAGTTTAATTGATGAATTCATTTAGTGATCTGCTGGAGTGACCTGGTAACAGTGGAACATGGGGTGTACCAGCACTTATTTTTTTCCCACTTAAAGCACTGGAGATAATGACACACAAATTGTCATAATTTGAATAACATCCTATATTGTATGCCACGCTTTCACTTCACTCGTAACTTGTTAATATTTGCTGCATTGTACATCATCCATGACATACATTCATCTCCGCCTCCTCTTCTCAATGTGTCTCATTTCTCAAAAGACACCTCACCAGCAAAGTGAGACTCAATTTCATTTCATACGTTGACTTCCATCGACTTGTCATCCTTCAATACCTCGCCTCATATAACACACATGCGACTTCATGTGCAGCGCCCCCACTTAGATTTTTTTATAACACCAAACACATTGTGCTTTACTTTCATCTCAGTCACCCTCACCCATCTTTCTTTTCATGGTGTCTATTCCAGGAGTTTCCAGAGAACCCAAGCAGCCCTGGTGTCACGCCTAATCATGCCCCCAGGTAGCACACCACCACCCCTTCGTTGCTAATAAGCACTCCCACGCTGTCATTAAAGCATCTCATGCATCCTCATTCAACCCCCCCCCCACCTCCATGATGTCACACTCGTTATAAAATGTGGATCTTACTACTAGAAACAACATAAAAAATAAAAAAAGCAAATTCATTTACGACATTACATGCAATACAAGGGTGCCCAACCTTTTTTGACCGAAGATCTACGTTTCAAGCAGCCAACCTCCTACGAGGTGCACACAGACCCATCCCCCCTGCCCCCGGCGCACACACACAACAGGATGAGCAACAGCCATAACGGACCCACACATGAATGAAACTGAAAAATAAAGTGCACACAAGAGTTGGTGAGTTTGCGAAAAGGACACCTAGTGGAAGAACTTACATGGAGGCAGGGATGCACTTTTAAAGCATGCAAGTGCAGAAACCCCACTATTGTAGCTCACATGTACCATTTTAAAATGTTTCTCCTGGCGCTCCGGGTGATTCCCGTTCTTTGCCGCTCCCATTGGTGAATTGAAGATGAAACAAACTTTGAATAAGAATAAACAAACAAACAAATACAATAAAAAATAGATAGATCTCAACAGCTCTGCAATTGCAGACCACTGACCGCTAATAACTTCCGGTGAGACTGGTCATCCGCCACCATGGGTTAAAGGTAACCTCATTTTTTTTTTTTTACTTTTTTTTTCGTGTGACTAAAACCAATAGGATGATTAGGGTGCAGTGTACACTAAAACAAAAATATATAATATTAATAACACTCTCAAAAATTCCCCCCACCCTACGATTTCCCCTACCCCCTGGCAGTTAACCTGGGACCAGTCCAATCAACTGGTTTGGCATGGCTGCTATAATAATTCCACTAACCATCTACATGTGAATGGAACAATATAATGGTATTTCATAATAATTATTATAATTGTAATTTATTTTATGTACTTGTACTTTATGTGTTATTATGTATGTACTACTGTCATTTATTTTTAATCATTTCATATTATGTAATTTTTTATTAGGTTTTATTATTATTATTATAAAATACAAAAGAATTCCCTTTTTTCCTTGATGGGGAAGTCAACCCCAACATTTTCTTTAAAATATGTTTATGTGCCTTCACTTGTCTGATTGATATTCTGTTTGAGGACTATGAGGTAAGCAGCAAAATCCAACTGTTTTTTCGCCAGCTCAGATAACAACCATTGACATCTCACCTGTTTTCTGAAGCTGAGCCGACACTATGATGTCATTTTCAGTTGACAGCAAGTGGCAAAATGGCCGCACCCTGAGACGGACAAAGAAAATGGCTGGATTTGACTGTTTAATTGATATTCCCAAAACACAATTTTAATCAGAATGCAATGTTTTGACTAATGGTGCTGCAGGGAACATATTCTTGACAAGAACATTTTGGTTTTGTCTTCCCCTTTAAGCAAATTGCTTTTCAAAAATCCCGCCAATTTTTTAACACACACCACAAAGGAAGTGAGAACTAAGGTTCTCAGCAAAATTTATTTCCATTCAAATGCACAAAAACACAGCATGTGGGGATGATTCAATCATCAACACACAAATTGCAGGGTTGAGGTATTACTGTATTATGCTTACTTGGAGGACTGGGGAAACCTCACGACATCTGTACTTCAATATTCTTCTTGTTTATGTTTTTTTTTTTACTACACCCGTTTTTGGGGCAACAAACAAATTAACGATGAGGTACAGTATTGATATACTTACTTGGGCAGCCTGGGGAACCTTATTCCGTTTATTGAACACCAGTCAGTTTTACAAGAATTTACCAATCTTCAATATTAACAAAAAAGATCATTTATTTATTTATTCCTACAACAGCTCCTCTGTCATCTTTACATTCTTGATTCAGCAAATTAGTCTGAAGGCTATTAATTAATTGCTACCATATAAGCAATAAAAAAAAGCTACATAAAAAAAGCTAGTCTACATAACGCTATAAAAGGAAAAGGAAAAAACCCAGAAAAATTAGCCACCTTATACACTGCACATCTTAATGTGGCTACCCAACAACATTGTTTTCCTGCCCTGTCGTTTTGTTAGCGTGTCTCATTGTAATACATTCGCTGCAATGTTTTTTTTGCAGCAGTAATGCACAGTGACGAATAGCGTGCAGTTGGGGGAAAAACACACACACACACATTGGTTGACGTACAGCAGCTAGCGTGTGTGTTTTACTCAAGGACAGTTTGCCTTTAATTCACTTGTGAAGCAGTCGGGGTGTGAATCTTCTTTTCGTCGGCTTTACGGCCGAACAGAGTCGGTTTGATTCGACACAAAGACTTTGTTTCCGCGAATAATGGTGCTTGCCCCTTGTGAAAACACATTAGTCATTCAAAGGCTGTACAGTATTACTTTCCTGTCGCACAGAGATGCTTTTTTTTTTTATTTTATTTTTTTTAAGGCTGGAGCACAGATACCATCACTAGATGCATTACTTTGGGATGTTATCGCACCATCTGAAAATATTTCATTGTCGGCGGAAAGCTTTCACTGTATGACTGGCAGCAGCTCAACCAGCACAAAATGGTGCACAGGCTTTTTTCTCATTTAGTGACCATCGCTTTATTAACCATTTCATGCACCCTGTAAACTGATACAGTAACATGATCAGATGTCCACTGGAGTAACCGCTGTCCCTGAAAGGGTTAAATACCATACGTCCCAATTCATGAGCGTGTGCGTCATACGAAAATGGACACAGTTAGTTGCCGGTGAGTCATCCAAATCGACACCATCTACCAGTTAGTCCACGGGTGCATTATGGATAACACGTTGGAGTGCTGTTATCCATATTAAAAAACAAACAACAAATGTGGTATTTTGAGGGGGAAGGAGTGGATTAATTGCATTTCTATTCATTTCAATGGGAAAAGAGGATTTGAGATCTGTCAGTTTTGAGTTACATGCTCGTATGACTTCAGAAATCTGAGAATATTTCCTATGTAGAGGCTAAAGTTCCCAGGATTTGGACAATTTCATGTTAAAGGGGAACGACAATGAGCGAGAATGTGTTGCATGCGCCCCACTAATCTAAAAACTGAATTTTGATCAACATTGCGTTTGTGGAATAAGAATAAAGATTATTCGATCAATTTTTATCCATATCTGGGGGCCGTCATTTTGGTCAATGCTGCCCTCTGCTGTCGACTGAAATTGTCATCACCTTTGGACTCGCATTGCAAACATCACATGACTCCACCCCCCAAAAAACAAAACAGCCGTGACAACATATTCTTGCTAAAAACACATGTTTGTTTAGTTCCCTTTTAAACAATGTCTCTAAAAAATTAATAGATCATCAAAATAGTTGTCAGTTCATTTGATAATCGATTAATTGTCCATTAATCGATTAATTGCTGCATCTCTATCCATATATTAAAAATGAAGACTAAGATTGTGCTTTTTCTTTTCTCCCTCCTTTCCCCCCCATGTTTACCTGTGCTTCACATTCATCATCATCATCATCATCATCATCATCATCATCATCATCATCATCATCATCATCATCATCATTCCTTGGTTTGATCCCGTTGACTCAATCCCGCCGCCTCCGCCAACCCCTCTCCCGCCGCCCACCACCCATTTCCCTCCCCATGTTTCCGCAGAGCACCTGTGACACACTCCGGAGTCACTCGGACAGTCTCGGATTCACGCCGAACATGTTACCTCGTCACCCGACTCTAGGCAACTTTGAGGAGTTTGCTTGTTGACAACCTGGTGTTTGTGTTTTTGAGGGAGGAGGGTGGGGGAGGGGGGGACTTGACAGCAAACTGTGAAACAATTGGTATATTTATCAGAGAAAAACAAGGTTGAAATGTACAGTACATTATCAATGCCTGAATAGAATTAGAATACTATCATCAGAAAAAAACAACTTCCGAAACAGAACTCAGGTTTAAATGCAACATAATTTATTCATGTTTTTCAAAATGTCACTTTTCAGTCTCAATGTGTCCAAAAAGGAAGTGAAGATGCTACGTGACCAGGAAGAAAAACACATGAGCTGCTATGTGTAGCACTGCACAGTCTGCAGCATCTTCTCCAGAGTGACTTTAACAGCAGGAGTTGACTAAGTGTTGCCTTTCAGCTTGAATCTTTCATGACGTCATATATGCTAATCAGAAAAGGGGGGGTGTGATCATTGACGCTAGTGTTGTACGTCTAGCTCATATCGCAATGTTTGTGTAGTTGTTCGGTCATACTGAGAAAGCTGAAAACATCATTTGTTGCCTTTCTGGATAATGTCAATGGTGTCTTATCTCATTGTTATGAAGGAGTATTGGGACCACGCTGCAAGACAAAAATTGTTGAAATATGAGGAAAACAGAGTGAAATTATTATTATTCGAATGAGTTAGAATGTGTCCTCGTTTCTTCTTGGGAAAAAAAAATCTATACTTTGAGAATAGTCATCATTTTAGCAAATTTGGATGTTAAAATCGTACAAAATGTCAATGAAACAGCGTCACTTACGACCTGAATCATTTTGTCATAATTTTTGTTAAAAATACTTCTGGTTTAGGTGATCAAACACACTTATTATTTGTAGTTCAATTACATTTTCTGACAACCTATCGTTGTAATAATTACTCTGCTCATAATATTCCAACATTTTCGAGTAATATTGCATTACAGTGGTCCTTCGCTGTATTGCGGTTCACCTTTCGCAAACTCGCTATATCGCGGATTTCATTTTCCAGTGCAGTTTTGCATGTTGTTTTGTACAGCTAACAACCCGGATTGTGTCCTAATTGACTTCCTGTAATATTTTTTGTGCAATTCTACATACTATTTCTTAAAAGTGTACAACAGTGACTTTATGACGATAATCGACACTCCCACTTTGTAGTCAAAATGTAGCCAATAATGCACGCCGTCCAATTTAGTCGACACGTGATGAATGGCAGTTTCCTCAAATCACAAAATCAATACTTGCATATTCTAACAATGATATTACTCCTGAGTTGTTGCTTGATATCCCAATATATATATATATATATACATATATATATATATATATATATATATATATATATATATATATATATATATATATATATATATATATACATATACACACACACACACACACACACACACAGTGGTACCTCGGCTCACGAACTTAATTGGTTCCCAGAAAAGGTTTGTGAGCCGAAAAGTTCGTCTTCCGAACATTTATTTCCCTTAGGAAACAATTAAAATGAGAATAATCCGTTCCCAGGTCCCCATAAACATAATTTTCGACTAAATAAGCCTTAAAACTACACAAAAATATACCTTATTTTATGTATAATAAATGTGCTATTGTATTGAAATTAAAGAAATAAACTGTACTGTATAATAAAGTCGTTTTATTTACCTTTGTGATCGTAGTTGATGGCTTGATGGAATGGAGTGGGAGGGGGAGGGAGGGAGGGAGTTACGGTTTGGAAGGAGTCACCTTCCATAAGGACTATAGGTGGCTTCTCTTCTTTGCTTCTTAGAAGGAGACTCTTTATTATTTTTGCTGATTAAAAACCTCTTAATTGACACCTGTTGCGTGTTAGCGTACTGGTACTGGGACGCTAAGTCACACAAACGCACATCTCCTTCTTCTACTCGATCGTCATTTTCTTTAATGTCTTCTTAGGCTTAACACTAGCCTGTGGCGGGGTCTTTTTCGGTCCCATAATAGCAAAAGTACACTCAATATGGTCCAAAATGTCTAGCAAACACAAACCACGTCCGCATTCAAAGAAAGGGGGTGACGAAGTGAACGCTGTGAGCGTGCGTCAGCTTCTCGCGGCCGCCACGGGGGCGCTGTTCGACCGCTTGGTTTGGTTCGTCCGCCGAAAACGAGTTCGTCAGCGGAGACTAAATGCTCGCGAAATTAATGTTCGTGAGGCGAAAAGTTCGTGAGCTAAAGCGTTCGTGAGCCGAGGTACCACTGTGTATGTGTATGTATGTATGTATGTGTGTATATATATATATATATATATATATTTAACCTGAAAAATGTCTCAGAGAATAGAAGGATTGGACAGTTATTCCTTCCCAACATGTCTGCCATCTTGTTTTCGGTTAAAAAAAAAAAGTGCGCTCACAGAAGTAGACCAGTGGCAACACACATAAGGGTCCATTGTAGTGGCTGATGCACAACTGTGACATTTAGATGAATTAATATGGGAGAAAAAAAACTGTCCATTGTAATAACCGCCCTCCCTGAAAGGGATAACGTAAAAATTAAAAACGAGACCAAAATGGACCGATTGGTTTTTCACAGGACAGCACTGATATTGATACTACGTGTTTTACAAAATACCAATCTAATAACATATTCCTACAAGATTATGAGAAATCATCCTGTAATACTGTGACTATTCTCAAATGTACACAATGAAACTTTTTCTAGTTTACGTACGACGTTATTCACATTTTCTCGTAATTCTCGACCTGTTGCGCAATTGCTTTTCTTGTCAGCGTGGCCACCATACTTCACATACCAATCAGCACAATACCGTGCGATAGTAATCTATTGTCTGTAGAGGCTCCAGTCAAAATGGTGAACTGAAGCGTGTGTATATATAACCACAATCAAATGCCATAAAGAAATTCTTTACTGCTCGTTCGTGTCATGTACAAATTACAGGTATGTATAGATCTAGACAGACTGTTTTCCATGTGTCCTTTCACCACACGGATGTAGACCAGAAGTGTCTTGGTGATTAGCACTAACGTGACCGAGAATCATCAAGTGCCGCACACGTTCTGCTCCTTAACGACACAAACGCATTGTACAATTCCGCCCTCGTATCCCGTTGTTATTCTTCTTCTTCTAAATATTCCTGAACATGTAACGAGTCACAAATGACCCTTTGTGATGTAACAATGATCAAGTATAATAAAGTGGATATTTACCCATCGTATACTCATCTTGTCGCTGTTTTGGTCTCTTACTGTAATGTCTCCGATAATCTCAGCAATTGGTTCTTGATAGTCAACTGCGAGTTTGTAGCGTTAAAGTGGTGGTGGAGAAATATGGTTTATCAAGAAAAACTATTTGAATCAATATTAATGGTCCACTGTGACACTACAAGAATAATATTGACCCGTTTATTAAAAATCAGCTGCAAGAATGTCGCTCTTTAAAACGCCTAACAACCAAAGTCTTGATGAGGGGGGAGGGAAGGGGTGAAGATAAATATAACATGGGGAACACACAAACAAAATCATAAATTAGCTTTTCAAGCTATTATTTTCATCATACAATGGTGAAACAGGTGGCTGGACAGGAGCACGGGTTTATTTGCTTTTATTGGTTGACAGCAAAAAATGTGAATATTGTGGAAAAAAGTTGATTCATTTCAGGAAGATTATTTAAAAAGTGAAATTTGTGCAATGCGTACATTCGTTCCACACTGACTGATACGTCTCAAGTGTTAATTCGTTTTAATTTAGATTATTATATCTGTAAACTAACGACAGTATCTCAGAAAATTTGAACCCTGTACTTAAGATGATACAAAGAAAGGCGTTTTTGAAATGTCGGCCAACCGAAAAGTATAAACTTGAACAATGTGTACATGTACAACACTCAATACTTAGTTGGGGCTCCTTTTGTCTGAACTACTGCAGCAATGCGACGTGGCATGGAGGCGATTGGTGTGTGGCACTGCTCAGGTGTTAAGAGAGCCCAGGTTGCTCTGTTAGTGGTCTTCATCTCTTCTGCATTGCTGGGTTTGGCATGTCGCATATTCCTCTTGATTTTACCCCGTAGATTTTCTATAGGGTTCAGGTCAGGCGAGTTTGCTGGCCAATCAAGAATAAGAAAATGTTGGAAAATGAAATCTGTTGGAAAATGAAATCTGCATCCATAAAACTGCTCAGACGCATAAAGTGCTCTCAAATATCCTGGTAGACGGCTGCATTAACCGTGGACTTCAGGAAACACAAAGGACCAACACCAGCAGATGACACGGCACCCTAAAACATGACTGACAGTGGCAATTTGACCATGGACCTTCAGTAATGTGGATTCTCTGGCTTCCTCCAGACTCTGGGACCCTGGTTTCCAAAGGAAATGAAAGATTGGCCTTCTTCAGAGAACAGGACTTTGGTCCACTCAGCAGCAGTCCAGTCTTTTTTGTTTTTAGCCTAAGCTTCTGACACTGTTTGTTGTTCAAAAGTGGATTGACACAAGGAATGCGACAGTTGGAAACCATCTCTCGCATTTGATTTTCACCATATTAAAATTTTCTGAGATAGTGATTTTTTTAATTAGTCTTCAGATATAATCATTTCAAGCACAGGTGTCAAAGTCAAAACCCGGGGGCCAAATCTGGCCTGCCACATCATTTTATGTGGCCCACGAAAGCAAATCAAGCATGTCTAGTTGGGCGATGCTTGCTCAAATCTGAACCAAAATTTCAAATTGCCATATGTAATCCACAATAACAGTCATTAATCTTGACTTCTGATTTTATAGCTAGTTATCCATCAATTTGTTTTGCGCTGTGTATGTAATATGTGGAGGTGATTAAAGATTTATATGGTTTCTCAAAATTCATAACGGCCCTCCAAGGGAAACCGTAACTACAACGTGGCCCATGACAAAAATGAGTTTGACGCACGATTTTAAATGAAAATGAATTAAAACACTTGAAATGTTTCAGTCTGTGTGGAATGAATGGATGCATTAAGTTTAAGTTTGACTTTTTGAATAGTATGACTGAAATAAATCAATGTGTTCATGATATTTTTTTACTTTTTTTATTTTTACGAATACCTATATACGTTTGGATTTTTTTTGTGGTCATATTCTAAATGTTGTTTTGGATAAGATGGAGCTCATTTGAGTGTCATGAGATTCGCTGCCCAGCGAAATTGACACTAGCAGCCCAACAATATTTTTTTTACTTCTAAAAATATTTCTCAGTTATTAGCGACACACGTGGTTTGCTGGCAATTCTGGATGGCGATTGCTTGAAATCTGCAGTGTGGGTCAGCTCATGTCCAGCGCAGACAATAATGGTAGATTGCGGGCAACAAACCGGGAGCATGTTGCATTCTAAAAACTCATCTTTTTTTCACTCTATGTTACCAGCACACACTGAAGGGCACAGCTCAGCACTCACGAAACTTTTATAAAGTAGACATTTCGATCTCAATGAATGTACCGGTATACATGAATGAATTAGGAGCAAAGCAATGTTTCTCCATCTGCATGTGTAACCAACCCAAAACTTTGGGGTGGTGTCCAACTGTTTAAAAAAAAAATTGGGTCCCACACAAAATTGTGGAACTCTGAATTAGACAAATGCAACCATCAAAGTAAAGCTTTTCTCTCACAACGATGTACCCGCTCGACTCATTTTGTGATCTTGTTTTTGGACTCAAATATTCCAAAATAAATTTCCTCAAATAGTGGCTTCTGTTCTAATAGATTAATCAACTGGAATAAATCGCGGTCGCAGATCAACTGTACCCCACCTTCTCCCAATGGCAAATATCAATCGAGCGATGCCACTTTGATTTGTCGTATGCTCTAATCACACTGCGCTCCATTTAATCAAGTTAAACAAACAAGATCCGGATAATTCACTCCTTCTCTCCTCAGTACGATAACATGTAATGGCACTTAGCACCTCTGCCGTGATAGACGGCGTACTCCAATTAATCAACTTCAACAAATAAATGTCACAGCTCCTATCAAGGCTTCCATTTTTCACATTATGCATTGTGCTTCACAGTAACTGTCCTAACATGACCACACACGTGAACGCTTCTGTAAAGCTGTTTAGCGTATTTCTTTCGTCGCCCCGGATCAATAGACGCAATTTCCCGACGAATTCTCATGTCCGCCGTGGATGTAAATAAATATGCCAGATCAAAAGACACTTTTCCCTCTACTTTTATTACAAACGACAGCAGCTTCTTTCGTGGTACAACTTGACAACGCATTCCGAGTGACGAGTAGACAGCAACTGTAAAGCTGACATTTATGGATATTTGGAAAAGGAATTTGGGTTTTAGAATATATACAGTATTATACTATTATTAGTGGTGGAAATTAACTTGCATATACAGCTCTGGAAAAAAAAAGGAAAAAACCCACAGCTTTTCCCCAGAAAATAAGTGCTCAAAATGATATTTGTATTTGGTGATTTATGCAGTCTCAATAAAACCAAATTGTTCAATATACTCAAACATAAACCTCTAAATTGAAAATCAAGACAAATGTGACTTAATCAGTAGTGTCTTACTATTTCCCAGAGCTGTGTATAAGCCTCATTCTAATAACCTCCATACCCCTTTTAGATCGCGGATAGTTTCTGCAGTTCAGTGAAGAAAAGCCTCTGGCCACCACATGAGGAAGTAATAATAAATAAAGGTTCGACTACACCATGGTGACCGTCGTACTTTCGCTGTTGTTGAGTGGGGCAGAAGTGTTCTCTGCCCCAAGTTTCCATGGAGACTCGGCGAAAATGTGTTGCAGTTGTCCAATTTTGCCTGGCAACAAGCATCCCAAGGCAGCTCTGATGCTTCACCCTCGAGCTGGCTGAAATGTCTATTTTGGTCAACTTTCCCAATAAATGACTATTTGTGGTGTTGGTGTGGTTCAATATTATTCATTTTAGAACAGAAAGTTGATGTAAAAAAATCTTGTTAAAAAGAATGTAGTTTACCCAATTTGTTTATACAAGTGTAGTCCTCTACCGGTGAAATGAGTGCAGTTGGTAGTGTGTGGGAAAAAAGAGCAGCTTTGGAAATGGTGTTTCCGGGGGCATTGGCCTGCGTGGAGCTGCTTCTATTGACCTGCTAGCGTGACGGGAGGACTGGATTGATTGGCGGCTGATGTTGAGCCGGGAGAGCCTGAAGGATTTAAGGCGGGCAGAAGTCGGCAAAGTAAGGATGCTGCAAGGCTTCTTCCGCGGAGATCCTCTGGACCGGGTTGCATTTCAAAAGGTTCTGTGTGGGAGGACAGCAAAGATGGTCAACTAGGGGTCAAAGATTTTCCACTAAGTGCCACATACGGGAAAATGGCGCGGGAAAATCACCTTATTTATAGGGCCGTTCACACGGGCAGATTTATTTCGGACTTACTGCGCAACTGCTCCCCTCGAGCGTTCATACGTGCAACTTTGTTCCGGCTTAGTGCCCGAAAACAGCTTGTTTCGGATCAAATTTAAACCACCTCAGGAGGTGGTTTAAAAATTTGCTCCGGAACAAATGCTCGTTTGCGAAGCAGTACCGAAGCAAATGTGCACGTATGAACACAACTGGGTTAAATTTGCTCCAGAGCAAATGCTCGCTTGCGGGGGAGTGGCCTCGCTACGCGTCAGAGGAGTCCATCCGTGTACTTGCCAACATGCATCCTGGGTATTTTGCGCTTCAAAACATGGCGGGTCTTTTCTCTCTCTCCTGCGGCGTCTGATTATCGACCACATCGTTGATTTCTCCGGAGAAGAAGCCATTTTGTCACAAAGAAGGAGGGGAAATGGTTCTTCCTTTTCCCCGCCTTCTTCTTTCTTTACGCATGTGCATGTTTTACTTCCGCATTCCTGTCGTTTTGTTCCGCAACAGGAACTGCCCGTCTGAAAGCAAGTGGAGCTGTGCCGATGCTGTTACGCTCAGCGGCTTTGTACGTGTGAACGCTCCACAAAATTTGTTCCGGTGCAAATTTATATCGCAACAAAATACTCCGGAGCAGCGCCGAAACAAATCTGCCCGTGTGAACAGGGCTTATGTAAGATGCTAAAATTAATTCAAAAATAGTTACTGTATACTGATCAGTTAAAAAATATTAATAGCTACATACAACAACATAAATAAAAAAAGTGTTAAAAACATATTTATATAAAAAAAACAAGCAAAACATTTGACTAATTTTCAATCGGGTAACATTTAACTTGTTCCATTTTATATTTTCATGAGTTCAGTATTTTTAACCTTTTGATGTGGGCTCTGTAATTTTATGATTTCAATGCGCCTCAGGCCAATGAAAAAAAAAATATGCAGCGGGTCTTCAAATGGACCCTGTCCAGACTTTGGACCCCTTCGTCATTCTGCAGAATGTCGTGTCTCGTACCTGGAGTAGGTCTCGACCTGTGCTACTGAGTTTGGGCACCACGTTGACCAGTGAGGTGGTGGCTGGATACAAAGGATATGGCTGCAAAGACAGGAAGTTCGTCTTTGGCAGTGTGCTCACATCACATATGTCACGATATTAAATGTGGTACCTTGTAGTCTGGGAGCTTGGTCATGGTCTGCCACTGTTCTTCTGTCGGCGTGCCCAACAACGTGTCAGTCAGGCGGTTAAAGACAACCACACAAAAGCTGGATTTACGCCACATGGCTCAAGTGAACAAATTTGGGATTTTTTTGCTCTTATTTTGCATTATGGAAATTCGCAATTGGGCATTTGGACCTCCAATGTAAATCCACCCTAAATTCTGTCATCCAAACTTCATCAACACGCTGAGAAAAAGATATCTGAAGATTCTTTTCAACTGGTCGTCCACGTCGTTCCCGGGAAATAAAGGCCTTCCAGCGTTAGCGAGCTCTGAATCCAAAAGTATGTCAGACAAATGATATCAGACAAACTAGGAGTCTGTATTAAATATTAGGTCTTTACAAATGATAACATTCAGTTTTCATTGATAGTCATAGACAATGTTATTTGCTGGGCTTGTCGTTTCTGATATTGCAAATGCTAACCTTAGTAAGCTCCAAAAGATTAGAGGGGGGGGGAACCCCCCCCCCATATGATTCAGTGCAGTCCTACACTAAATACCACGATCACTTTGACAAGAATTTACACATATTTTTACAGTGTCATTCAAAAAGTAACATTGTTTGTTACTGATGGTTCAACTGCGATGTTGTATCTAATGAAGTGTCTAATGAGTGTGTGCGTGCGGCTCCACTGAGAATCCTACCTGCAAAGATGCAGCCAGCAGACCACATGTCGATGGAGGTAGAATAAAGTTTAGCACCAAACAGCACATCTGGGGGTCGGTACCACAATGTCACCACCTGCACGCACGCGCACACAACAATGTGATCAATCATGCAAAAAAAATACGTTAATTCTGAATGGAAACTCCTCTCTTATGTAGTCAGCATCACATTCGACTGATGCTTCTCCCACTCGTCTTTTCATGTCAACTGCCTGCGGTGGTGTGTAGAGCCTTTGACATTTTACTGAGAGTGAGTGCAGTCAAGTGCAGCAGAGAGAGCAAAGACATTAAATCACAAAAATCACAAAAAGCTTCCATTTTCACTGCCGCTGAAAGGGGCACAAAGTGTTTCAATTTGTCCAAAAAAATGTAGAGTACATAATAGAGAAACACGACACGGTATGAAGTGATTTTTAAAGCCTTTTTGAGGCGTGGGGGGTGTTGAAATGCCTTTGTACACTTGTAAGTGGTGGAGGGAGGACTGCAGGTGCCTTGTGCCAAGGAAGCAACTGTGGACTTCTTAACCACAAGGCACATGTGCTGAGCACTATGCCACTGCACTGCCAGGAAATGTTCTTCACATTACTGTATTAATTAAAAGAGCAGATGGCAACAACCTAAATCCTATGTACTTGATTGCTTTTCTTCTAGCATAAGCGGTGCAAATGCTCTCATGGGTAACGTAAAAGAAAAAGATCCAACCTTTTAACAGCACCTCACTTCCAATTGTCATTGCTACAAAGTGTGGCCACCTCAACGAGTGTCACATTGGCTCAAGTTCTTCCCCTCCAGCACATAAATCACCATCTCCACCACTGTTGCCAGTTCATGAGATTGCCTTGCTGAGCCCTGACGTTACCTGAGAACCACCAAAGGCATCTGAGAGCCACCTGCCTTTCTTCAACATCGAGCCGTGGCAACAAAACTTAGAAAAGCGGCTCACCGGGACTGACATGAGGCCACAAATAACAGCGGGTATGTCCCTCAAATAATGTCCTCGTAGAGACAACTTGTCTCCATAAATGGCTCAGCCACTTGAATGAACGCCCCACCTCAAATAAACACCTCTTTTGGGGCTATAAATACCAGTTACGGATTGACATCATGATCGACACCAGTCCTCCTTAAATAGAGGGTCACGTGTGACCTCGGGGGAGCATGATTTCTTTTTTTTTCTGTGCTAGATTAAATTCTAATTGCACATCCACTACAGTAGGTGGCAGTGGCACTGTCAATGGCAGAGTGTGCGCAGGAAATTAGATTTTTATCGATTTTTTGGGGGGGCGGGAGGGTTGCACAGAGCACGTGCACACACTGCACTGAGCAGAACAGAGCAGATATGAAGTGCAGTGAACAAACGCTTAAGACACATAGGGAAAAATAATTGAACACTGATGAAAATAAAGGCAGCTATATTAAAAGATGATGTTAAGAACTATATTTCTTTTTTATTGTTATTGTTGTTTTCTGTTAATAAGGACACAGTGTTATGAAGGGGTGTACTTTTTAAAATATTTTATAGACAAATGATTCCACAGACACTTCTAATTTGTTCATTTTTGTCATGAACCATTTATGATTAAGACAAGTTAAAACATTTTAAATGTTTTATTTTTAAAATATTATTTATACATGTTTATTGGCTTTGTCTGTTTAATTCATTGTACTAATTATAATCTCTCATGGAAAGAATCATGTTACACTGCTCTATATATTTTTGATGCAAACCCCGCAGAGAGCATGAATGAATGAAAAATATATTTGTGTACATTACAAATATAGTAAAAACACAAATCTCATACCTCTAATAAAACAGCTGGCACTCTCTGCAGTTGAGTTCAGAAATGACCCTGGTGAGTAATTGAAGAAATGCAGTATTTTTCTCATGGCCGTTTTACAATTGGGAACTAAAGACACGTCTGACATATGCCCATTAAGATCATAGGAAATTGCCATTCTATTCATGCAATATATATTGGTATACATTTGTATTTTTTTTAAATGTTCGATGTTTTTTTTTTTTTAATGTACCAAAAATACTCGTGGTGTCAGCACTTTGTATCAGTCCTCATACTGGTGTCGGTCTGAAAAAAGTGTTCTTGAACATCCCTAATTTCAACATTTCTGTACTGTGTGAGAGTGCTTCGTTCAAAACAACATATTTTATTGATGAACTGCTGTATAATGCGGAGGGCTGTTCTGAATATACATGGCCACATCCACATCTTTTAATGATTACAGAGGGTTGCGCATTCAACATTAAGCTAGTTAGCAATTAGTACGCCATGCGTGAGCTCACCTCGGCTGAATAACACCTCACGGGAATCCCGAATGCTCGAGCAAGCCCGAAATCAGCCAACTTCAACTCGCCGTTCTGTAAACGCAAACTTGAATGAAACGCATGTATGATATTATACGTACGTGTGATCTGACGTTCACTCACCCTGTTGATGAGGAGATTCTGCGGCTTAAGATCTCTGTGAAGGACATTGCGACTGTGACAGAAAGCCAGCCCTTTCAATAGCTGGAACATAAACGACTGCAAAGAAGCAGAAAGACATTGGCACGTGCACTGAAGCTGCGTGACACTGTTCTGACTTTTTGGTCTCAAGTGTCACAATTGGGATACACGTCAAACAGCGAGCAGGTTGTTTCAAGTGTTCTGTCAATGTAAGCACAACCAGATCAGATGTTTCTTGAAATGGGCATTGAATTGGAAAATTAAAAATTAGATATCCAGATATGAAATTGAAATTGGGCACTTGGATATGCAGTGTAAAACCACCCACAAATCTGATTTCTCACCTTCACTGTTTCAGGGTCTAAATCTCCATTGCAACTGTCAAAGTACTTCTTTAGATCCTGTGCGTTGAAAAAAGATAATTATTAGCTCAAGTGTCTGCAAGTGGTCAGATGCAAGATTTTCTGACCTGGTCACAATATTCAAAGACCAACGTTAGCTTCTTGTCGCTGTGCAACACGTCGTGTAGCCTGCAAAGGACAGAATTAGCCATTCAAATTACGAATAAAAATGTATGTAGAATTAGTAGTGCATTGAAATGTAGAAAACAATGTGAAATGTTGGACATTTGTTCAAGACGGGTAGTTTAAAGTGATTGAATAGTATAAAGTTACTGTTTTGAAGGCTTGAATTGGTTGAGGAAATGTGAACTTTTTTAATTTCTCCGCTACTTAGGGAATGTTCTCAAAACTTCTGATTAAAAAAAAAATCTGACCAATTTAAAGTCATTCACTAGGTAAAAGTCACTCACACCTACATTTACACCTGGAGCAGTTTAGAGAGTTCAATAACTTTGTAATTATTCATTTGAGAGTCTTCTCATGGTAAATTTGGAGCTTTTAGAGGAGGTTGACACTTCGGGATTATTATTAGTATTATTATGATTATTGTTGGTGGAATGTCATAATTCACTGAGAAATTGTAAATTTAGACGCAAACGAGTTAAGGTTCTCAGTTAATATGGGAATTTTGTCATGAAAAATTTGAATTAACAAAAACTAAATATTTTGTTGTTAAAGTTATTTAGTTATTTACTTTATTTAAGGTCTTTTTTTTCTCTCTTGGTGAATGTGCAATTCATCAGAAATTTGAAGTTGAAGCCAAAATTAGGATACACTGATAGTGTACGCTCTTTCTCAGACGAGGGACTCTGCAAATGCACCAATATTACAACACTGCTACCGCTTTACCCGCCTAATGTATACTGTATGCATTCCATCCAGGTGAAGTCGGAGAAATATTAGCCATGTGGAGCTACTTGAAGGTAAACAATAAAAACGGGTGACAACACTTTATTAGCGGATTGTTGGATGTTAAAATGTCAGTAATGACATCCATCCATTTTCCGATCGGCTTATCCTCACAAGGTTCGCGGGGGATGCTGGAGCCTATCCCAGCCGTCTTTGGGCAGTAGGACACCCTGAACTGGTGGCCACCCAATCGCAGAGTAATGACAGTTGTTACTTTATTTTAAAAAAATATGAGTGAAACCTATGCCATGCTAAAGAAAAGGGGCTCTTCAGCATTCACACATTTATTATTCTCAAAGACACGCAAATGCTACGGATATCATGAACCTAATGCGCTGACCTGACTATGTTTTTATGCTTGAGCTCCTTCAGCAGGCAGATTTCTCTCAGGGCAGAGCTTGGCACGCCCTGTAGGGGGTGGAAAGCGGTTAGCCATCACCGTGCTAGAGACGAGTATGCACAATAATTCAAACACACACCTCGTCGTCATCGTCCAAACGGACTCGTTTCAGGGCCACTATTTCGTGGGTTTCTCGGTTTTTAGCCTTGAACACAGTCCCGTATGTACCTGTGGAATTATTTAGGAAAAAAACAACCCCCCCCCCCACCAAAAAAAATAAAAATTAGCTCAGATTGAATGGCACTATGAATATGCGAGCTAGTTAGATCATCTCCTAAACGCTAACAAGATGGAGGCCGACATATATATATACTATTTATATATTATTCATGGACACGTTTACATCGACCTCCCAATCACTAAATCTACAACCAGAGCAAGCAAAAGACGTAAAATTGAAGCTAAGATCAGCTAATCCATAAGCTAAATAAATGTCTCAAAAACAAATAGCTGATATAGTAACGAGTATATATTTCCCCCAAAAAAGCTTACCCTCGCCGATTTTTTCGAGTTTCTCATATTTCTGCATGGTCGCCCTGTTTTAGCCAGCTGATAGGTAGCCAACGGAACAGCCCTGTGACCAAGCCCCGAATTTAGTTGGGGGGGGGGGCTGTTATGATTGCTAGCGTTAGCTTCACGCTAGCAAACCTTGCTGCTCCGTCGCGCTCTGAACAGTGGAGCTTGTTGGCCCCCCCTAAAGACCAACACTTGTATTACAACGCTTGTCAAAACAAGTCATGCAGTTCTAATAATATACAGTATCACATAAAGTATTAAAAACATCGTATTTTAACAAAAGATACACTTGCCAAAAATAAAAAGACACGCATAGTCACAATTTCATTAAAACATTTTATTCATAAATCATGTAGACTAAGCTTTGGATTGAGGTAAACAATTTAAGAAATCTTAAAGACATCATAGTAGTGTGTTTTCCCCCACATCTGGTCCAGTTACCTAACTTAAATTCAAAACAACTTCTTATCGTTTATATATCATTTGACTGAGGTAATGTAAAATTAAAGTCCATCCTTCCATTTTCGAATCCATTATCCTCACGAGGGTCACGGGCACAATAGAGCCTATCCCAGGTGTCTTTAGACAGTAGACGGGGTACACCCTGAACTGGTTGCCAGCCTATCGCAGGGCACACGTAGACGAACACCCATTTGTGCTCACACTCACACCTAGGGATAATTTAGAATGTTCCATTAACTTGCATGTATGTTATGTTTTTGGAATGTGGGAGGAATCCTGAATACCCGGAGAAAACCCACACAGGCATGGTGAGAATATGCAAACTGCGCACAGGGAGCCGGAATCAAACCCTGCACCTCTCCATTGTGAGGCCAGTCGACCATGTCGCCCTATAATTAACATTTATAAACATAGTGAGCACGGTTCATTTCCGTCCCTCAGCTCTTTGCCTTCGGATCAGGTCGCAATACAGTCCGCCTCGGCCCAGAAGTTCCGTGTGAGTTCCAGCCTTTAAAGGTTTTTACAAATTATAGTCAGACAACTGAAACATCTGCATAGTTTAGTGAACAACAATTACTTGACTGCAGACAATTTTTTCACCAATTCATGCTGAGAACATTCGGCCAAACTCACTTCTATAATGCGCCCGTTGCTCATGACGCAGATGAGGTCAGCCGCCTGGATGGTGCTCAGGCGGTGGGCGATGATGAGCACAGTACGGCCCCGGGTGGCCAGGTCCAGAGCCTCCTGAACCACACGTTCTGACTCAGCATCTAAGGCGCTGGTGGCCTCGTCCAGCACCAGGATGCTCGGATTCTTAATAAGGGCCCGGGCGATGGCGACACGCTGTTTCTGGCCTCCTGATAATGTCACCCCACGTTCGCCTGGGATGTAAAGGGGATACATTATGAACAACTTTAATGGCTTGTATACAGATAATACGGTCTCTGGAATGCATACCCACTCATTTAGTGCAAAATTAAACAACCAAGTGAATCTTTTGCCTGCCTCTTCCTGACGATGTGTCGGTGAGTGAGCAGTTATTTATATAATAGTCACAACTTGCCACACGACCATCTAGCCTGGGTTAAAATCCTGAGCCACTTTCAAGTTACGGCTTCAGTCCGGCCACGAGACTACACACAGCCTGACACATTGTAATGAAGAGATGCCCACATCACTTGTTGAAATTTCCTTGATGACCATGTCAGAGCAAAACGGTAAGCAGAGCTGCATTGAACAAGCTGACATGTGAACAAAAGGGGACATGTTATTAAGATCTCGTACCGAGCACGGTGTTGTAGCCATCTGGGAAACTTGTAATGAAGCGGTGAGCATTGGCTTGCTTGGCAGCCTCAAAGACTTCGGTGTCAGTGGCCTCGGGCTTCCCGAAGCGGATGTTCTCCATGATAGATGCTCCAAACAAAACAGGCTCCTGCGGAGGAGAACGTGACACAGTTCAAATGAAACTCATTATGTGAGGTCATTGTAACAATTGTCTTTTGCCATTAAGTGGTCATGTACAAACACAAAACTCACTTAAGGTGGGGCACACAGGCATTGATAACTGAGCCTAATTTTAAGTTTTTAAGTTTTTCTCTCTATAAATTAAAGTTAGCAAAGGCCCAATAATTTTTCCGGATGGATTAAAAACAAGACACCTAATTAAAGAGACATTTATTTATGCAATAATTGGGCATCTGTGAGCATGGAGGTCCCTATTTATGACTTTGTTTTCTACAAAATTTGAAAAAAAGATAATTTTCTTTTACTTGATTGATAAATCCAATAACTTGTCCCCTGAGCCAGCAAAGATCAAGGGTTCGAATGTCGAGTCCGTCCAACATTACCACCCCACTCGTCGGGTCATAGAAACGCTCCAATAAGGCTGCTACTGTGGACTTGCCTGAAATGAATAATACATCGTGCACATTATTGTACAGTTTGCATCAAACTGTCTCATTATATTGTTCATTATGAAATTACCTCCTCCAGATTCCCCAACAATGGCGATTGTTTTGCCAGGTGGCAACGTTAGGTTGAACCTGTCCAAAATTATATGGCCTGGTCGTGTTGGATAGCTACAAATATAAAATCACAAAAAAATAAAAACAGACCCCAAATGGTACAGTTTAAAGTTTCTGTTCACGAAATGTCCAGATGAAGGCTACAACCTGAATGAAATGTTGAGAAAATCAACTCTTCCTGCCAGAGAATGATACGGGATGCGCCCCCCGCCGGAAAGAGGAATGGTAGGCTTCAACGACAAATATTCAAAAACACGAGCACCAGCGCTTGTTCCTCTCACCATCTGGAGAGAACAGGTGGAAGCAACGAGAGCAAACCAAAGGCAACAAGCTACTTATCCTGCATTTTACTAGATTTGACTTACTTGCCCAAAAAGGATAGATATACTGGCTAAGGACCTAATAATTGCCAAAAAAAAAAAAAAAGGTTAAAGTCACTCTGATTTAAGGCATATTCATCAGATGAGATGCATCTTTTACCTCTGCACGGTCTGGGAAGCAATCAAGAAGGACATGAGGTCTCCAGGTGACATTTCATTGCTCGAAATGAGAGTTCCCCCAGCAAAAATAGTTCCCAGAACAATGCCTGCATTGACGTATTTAAAAAAAAAAAAAAATTGCGACAAACTTATTATTTTTTCATCTGTGAAAATGAAGACTCACAGTTGAGGGCGATGTTTGAAAGTCCCTGGAAGACAGCAATTCCAGTCCCAAGATTTTCATTCATTTCACAAGACTTTTCAACTTCATACGCATACAACCTGGGAGATAACATGGTGGAAATGGAAAAATTTGATCTGAACACATCTCACAGCTTTGACATCAAGTCAAACACGTTTCACTTACTGTAGCTCCCGCTCCTCCATGGCAAAGGCTTTCACTGTCCGTACATTACCTAGAGCCTCATCCGCCACTCCGGTAGCTTTTGCAACCTTTGTGGTAACACACAATAGTTGCAATACATTGCTCATCTGATTTAGACAAGACATATGCGACTATGGCTGGATTTACACTCCAGGTTCAAGTGCCTCATTCCGCTCATGCTGCCATGACACATTTTAAAATTGTGCCACTTGAGAGCAAAGGAGAAAAAAAGGAAATGGGTGTCACTTGAACCATGCAGTGTTAATTTAGCCTGTTTAAGAAGTGGAGAAACAGCCTCGCCTCGCCTCGCCTCACCTGTTCTTGAGCCAAACGGGAAAGTCTGCGGAGGAATGAGCCGATGAGAGCCCCTGCCCCTACTAGACAGGGGAGCACCACCACGGTCAAGCCTGTGAGTTTTGGGGAGATGATGTAAAGCGACACAAAGCATCCGACTGTCTGTGTGATACTCCGCAGACCCTGAAATCATCAGCAAAATCCACAAATTAGAAATGCCAAAGGCAACTTTGACCAATTTCAAATACTGCATTTCTTGATATTGTGGCCTCCACGCTAATGTACGCTGTGCCCCAATTAGACGTCAGGAGCATCATCTGATGCACAGATGTCAAACTCAAAGCACGGGACCCCCCACATCATTTTAAGTGGTGCACGAAGGTCATGAGCACTGACTTCATGTTTCTTGCTAAATACAAAATTGCAAATCCCAATTTTGGTCCTCTGAGGGAAACTAAAATTATCACGTGGCCCGTGACAACAATTAGTTTGACACCCCTGATCTAATGGAACAAATGAACCACATGCTGCCCTCACACCATGCGTGGCATCTGTAAAGCTGAAATTTCTATGGACGTTGAAAACAAGAAACAAAGTAAATAATCAGGTAGACAAAGTTTTCAGCTATATGCCAATTACTTATAGTGTAGATCAACACCTATATACACATCTACAGCATAATAAAACTAAAATTAAATTAAGTGAAACCTCAACCATATGAGGGAACTACCAGACTTATTTATGGCAAGGGAAAAGGAGGCGTTAGCAGAATGATCCTGCCACCTTGTGGTATTTTATTGGTATTGACTTTATTTCAATTGCTCCAGCTCACACAGCACCCTAATGAAGACAAACACTTGAGAAAATGGGTGAATGTATAAATGAGGGGAAACAAGGTAATGTTTACGTTGTACCTGAGAGATGACCAACTTAAAAGAAGACTTGAACTCCTGAATGTCAGCTGTTAAGCGATTCACCAGTTGTCCAGTTTTGTTAGCATCAAAGAACGCCACATCTTTCCTGAGAGACAAAAAGGATCTCAACGATGGGACAGGTGGTTTAAGTAAAAGGACACTTATGAATAAACACCTCAGCAGTGACGCGAAAAGGGTTTTCCTCATGTCGGCCGCCACTCTTTCTCCAACCCTTGAGAGCAGGATGATGTAGCCGCTTGTTAACAAGCCCTGTCATACATTTCCAATTCTTAAAGCAATTACAGCAGTGTCATACATGGATCATTTGTTCAAAATGTTTACGTACTTGGATGCCGTACAGTCCAAGCAATTTAAAAGCTGGTCCTCTTATCTCACGGATATAATTCCCAGTGTGTTCTCTCAGGTAGCGTGCCACGACATTCACCAGCTCCCCCAGCATTAGAGGGATTTGAATGTTTAAAATGGCGGCACCAAAAGCCAGCTGAAAAGAAAACAACAAAGTAAATTGATTATAACGCCATAAATGTTTCATTCGATTTACGTGCACTGGCTTACCACGACAGCACATGTGAGCGCAAACAGCTGAGGCTTCACAAACGCCCACAGAATGTGCCATTTGAACTCTGGATTTTTGTTCACAGTTTCTACTGGGATGTTGTTGTTCACATCTGCCTTGCAGTACGCGGTGTGGCAAAACAGTCGCCCGGACACCGTAAGCACAGCTGGTGTGAAGATGAACCTCAGTGTCACACCAGAGCGTTTGGAGGCTTGCGTGGCTGACTGTCGCAGAGCTCTATGAGCCACGCTCCACAAGCGACTGACGACATTCCCATGTTGACGTGAGACGCACAAAACATTGGATCCTGAAGATGAATGCAATCTGTATACAAAATGAAATGTTAGGGCCCCCAAAATAGCCATACATTGTCTAGAGCAATTGTCCCATTAAACTGAGAAACTGATTAGCAGCTACTAATGAAATAATAATATTTTTGGCTATATGCCAAATATTTATACTGTAGATCAACACGTATATACAAAACTACAACATAATAAAATAAATTTTAAAAGTACAATTCAATGAAACCTCAACCATATACTAATTCTTCAGTGATTATTATTCTATTAGTAGTTCATAAACTATAATTAACTGACCAATTTCTGGTAGTTTCTATATTATTTTGTATTCTTAATATTGGCTTACTTTTACACACTGGCCTTAATTGATTACTTCACTTGAAATTGACGAAAAGCAAAATGAGACAACTGAACATGTTTGACTGGATGGCTATAATTTACTTCTATTTTCAATTAGTTAATTACAATATATCAAATTTGCACCATTCATAATAATTTAAATCTTGTAACAATTAGAACGAACAAAAACTAATTACATTGGAAGTTTAAATGAACTAAAGAAGCAACGTGCATACAAGCCTATTATCGACTAAGCAAAACTGGTTGAAGGAGCAACAAGCATTAAGCTGTCATAAGACCATGCTAGGGGGTCACATTACCCTACCGTGAATATTTCCATAAACCAGCCGTTTTATTACACTGGAGATGTAGCGACAGTGACTGCACTGGTGCGGAAAAGCTTAATCTCCACCAATACCACATGTTAACGCCTATCTTTATAAAAACGAACACAAATTAGTTCATTATCTTGAGGCTACAAGCGCGCCGCCATCTTGAATTCACCCAGAATGCACTTCTCATGATAGGCGGAGAGGTTATTTTTAACCTTTTTAGTATCGGGCAATTCCTTATACACACAATTATATTACGTTTCTAAATTAAATTATGTGTCTTTTAAATTATTTTGGATTTCCGAAACAACATAACAAGGAAATCGCACAACCATTCGTGAACGCTACAACAGTATAACGGAAGTTGTCACGTCCGAAAGCTGTAGTGACGTTTGTTTGTGCAAGACAAAAACAGTGTGAACACACGTAATGTATGTTGTATTTTTGGAAGAGAACTGCCTGAACTTGAAGATTGGTCGAATCAACCAACGCGTTCGGGTTGAAAGAACGCGAGTCACCGTTGTGTATTCGCTGAACGGAGAGAAAAAGGAGTTCGACACCAGCGGATGGACGGAGCGAGTCGGGAACAAAACAAACAGTGCACTCTGCATGACCACGCTCGACTGGCTGAATCATTCCCACACTAGCCGACCACTTCACACTCGCCGCGGGGCCATTTGATTGTGTACGGTTGGCGTATCGCAACAATAACATTAACGGAATACTCCTCGGGAGGATTTTGAGCGTTACGTCACAAGCTATCGTAAGTTGACACGCTAAAGTAGCTTGTAGCTAGGCTGACTTGGAGTTTTCGAGTCGGTAGCTGAAGAGTGTAGCCACGCTTTTGAAGGTCTTCGTTTTGCACGGTGACACATAGTAGCTCCTTCTTCAGTGAGTTTAACGACTGAGTGGAGAATGTGAATCACAACCATGGCCAACTTGGAAGCCTACCGGGAGTATCAGAGGATTGAGGACCTGGAGGAGGACTCTCCACCCGGGGAGGAGGATTTGCTGCTCCATGTGCCTGAAGGCCTGAAAGGTAAACAAACTAAATAAAGTGGCGTACCAGCTTTAAAAATCTCGCAGCGATGCTCTTTCCTTATCCTCTCATAATTTTCCCCGACATTTGTGTTTCAGATTCATGGCACCACATCAAGAACTTGGATAACTTCTTCACTCGAATATCCTGGTCTGTTTTTCTGTGACGTGTGCTATTGCATTGAGTCTTATGGACGCAGATTTACTAGTTAAGTCAGTGGAACCCCAAAGTGCAACAGAATCATTGCGTGACGCCGGATGGCTAAATATGTTCTAATTGAAAAAAAAAAAACAAATCAATAAAGGAGACCTAACTGTCACCTTGATAGCTAGATCAAGTATCAAGTACAACTTTGTTGTCAAATATGCTGTAACATACAGCACAGATGAAATGTCCTCCCCCTTAAACTGACAGCAGACAACAAGAGGAGCTGCTGCGGGTGCCCGCGCCGCCATCAAAAGAACACTTAACATAAAATGACAAAATAATCCAACACAACACATAAAACAGACAGTCGTGCCATCTTAACCACTTTTCCTCAATTCATTTTGTTGTTTGAAGCAGTAATAGATGAAAGAGTAGCGAATCAAAGTGTCCTTTTCATCAGTGGATCAAAGACGTCATGCTGGAATGTGCACACGTCTGCTACAAGCTAAGCCAAATAGATAATATTACAAATATGAAATTAAATGGATCTTTACATGCCAATTTTTAAATTCAATAAAATAGAGGTCAACGTTTCATTGCAGTTTGAAAGTCTAGAATGAGATGATCAATGTGCAAAATGTTGACACTACAGAGTTTGTGGGGGGTGACATGGCATGGAGGAGGGAGGATTTCCTTTGTTAGTGGAGAAGGGCAATGACAGCTGCCTGTCACCGAAGCTGCTTTTTTGCCTGGAGGTAGTGCTCTGCAGTGGATGCTGTTGGATTGTCCATGATGCACAGAAACTAGTTACAGAGCAGCCAGACTCATTATTGTAGCCTATTCCGTGGCATATTTTTTCACACATTTCCTCAGTGAGTATCCCAATGTTAGCCGTGATGAGCTACAAGTTTTTTTAAGCATCTATTTCCCAGAACTATGGTTATACTCCAAAAAATGTTAACCTCTGTATAGAGCTTCATATTTGTTGTTTTTCCCCTTGAAGTTATACTTCTCATATGAATGTGCCATGTTTTCACTTAACCTGCGCCTCCACATCTATCATTTTCATCAAAAGAATGGCTTCGCCTGTATGATGCTGTCAGAGTTCTTTGAACTTGTGTGAGTATGATATATTATAAATATCTGTGGATTCCAACAGGATGCTTTGTGTATGTTCAGACGGATGCTGCTGGTTGCTTTTGTGTTCATCACGGTTAAATATGCCCCCAGGCTTCAACATGAACTCCGTCACCTGGATGAATTCAACACTTTCAATCATTGTTAAATATTTGACACAAGCAGAATTAAAAATGCTTGGATTTTTGTTGACTTTTCCAATCAATTTCAATCATACACAGCACTTGACCTCCTCTCACTTATTGTTTATTTTCCATTCCGGCTGTCTGAGATTTATTCTGTGGTCGACCAGTGGAGGCATGTCTATTTTTAGGTCTTGTTGGGCTGTTTATCTGAATGTGGCCACGGGTCGCGTTAATACATGGTGTTCTGAACTAATAACTGTATAGTGACAGCCATAATGACTCATGATATTTAATACAGCACTGACTGTTACATTTGATTACCCCAACAATGCGTGTTGAGTTCAGATTCTCAAATCAATATTTGTCATCTACACTGATGGTATTTCTCCATCTATTTTTACCCATATCTCTGTGCTGTATTGAATGGTATCGACATAAGTGGGGGGTCGGGGGGTGGACAAATTTGGTGGACAATGTTTAGCCTTCGGAGTCACCTCGTTTTGGGGGGGAAAGCACAGGCAGATCGATGCCAAGTCTTGTAGTATTGAAGCTTGTAAGTGTTCTTTTTTTGTGCTCAACAGTCAGTTTTTGTTCGTCGTCACGTTCACGACGTTCTTGGTCAACTGTGTGGAATATGATGTCCTGTTCGCCAACCGTGCTGTCAATCACACGGGGCCGGGCCACAACCCGTTGGACAGAAGCAAGGTCACCATCCCCGATGCCCTTTTGCCCAGCCAGCAGTGCACTCAGATGTAAGAACCCATTTGTTACACTTCATCTGCCATATTTTAGGACATTTTAAAGATGAATATTCTTGACTTCCATCCATTGCCCGTACTTTTGAATTAATAGTTATTCTAGCAATGTTCTCCATTCTCTATTCTTGATGTTTTATTTAGTCAAGAAAATATGACTCTTCTCTTGGACTAGTTTAACATTTAACCTGAAAAAAGTCAGAATTTGTTTTCAAAGTCTTAAAACCATGAATGCTTTTGTTGTGCATTTTCAAATTGTTGGGTACATTGTTGTCATCAGTAACTATGCATTTCTAGTTTTAAACAGACTCAGACTTAGAGTGAATACAAAAACTGAACTAGTCATGCTTTGTTAAACAACTTTTATTTAAGATAACGCAGGGTGTTGTGAGCGCGCCCAGAGGATAAGCGGTTCAGATAATGGGTGGATGGAAGTTATCATAAACACCATGAGGATGTCCACATTGTGGTCTTTGAAACTCTGAATATTTCTGTCTTTTAAAGTCATGTTGTTCAAAGGAGACTGTTCCCTTTATTTTAGTACCTTGTGATTGGTTTTCCTGTTGCGGCATTTTAGCGGTGATGACACTGTGAAGTTGTTGTGTTGCACGTTCAGTAATTGATCCGTCTCAGTGAGGTAAAAGTGGTCAGCCGAGATGCATTTTGGCTGCAGCTGACTGCCACATGAGACTTTGCTGGCAGGCTGTGAGGAACAAGCTCCGTCCGATGTTATCATATTCTTCCTCCACAGTAGTCTGGCTTCTGCTTATTTTCAACAGCTTACACAAAGATCTAAAAAAAAAAAAAAGTCACGCAAAACTTCCTGGAACTCTTTGTGGGATCCTCTTGTTCCTTCTCTGATTTCCCAATGAAGCTTTCTTAAGTTGCATAATCATAGTTGTGTCAGGATAAGATATGTAAATAGTTGTTTGGCTCGTTGACGCTAAAGTGCAGGTCATTTTTCTTTCGCAAAATCATAAAACAAGGGGTCAAATTAAATTCAAGTGTTCAAATGATAAAGATGCAATGGCTGAAACTGTTTGGCTGTGTGACAGTGTACCATAACTTTTTGTGATGCATATTTAATGATGATATATTGATATGCACCTGCTAGTTTCCGCTTAGGGTCATTTGAGGGTCGTTTGTAAATTTTAAGGTTTGGTTCTTAAAATTCAGACATCCTTTTTGTAACATTATGACTTTTTACTTGAGAAATTGTCTTCTAAATATATTCTCCTGGCAATATGATATTTTCCGAGACAATTTGTATTTTTCATCATAACATTTTTCATCATAACATTTCATTCTTATAAAATTATGGGGCTTTTTTTAAACACTAAAAATGACTATTTTATCACAAACATTTATGACTTTTTGCTCAACCATATGATCCTTTTTTGTAACATTACAACTTTATCCAAAAAGATGACTTCCCCCATGATGACACTGTTATTCTCGTAACATTACAACTTTTTCTTGTATACAGTGTTATTCTTGTAAAATTACGACTTTTATTTAAAAAATAATCTTGTTACAACTCATTCTTATAGCATGGTAACCTTTTACTTGAAAAAAAATGTTTTTTTACTCCTCCATCCATTTTAGGAATATTCTTGTAGCATTATGGTTTTCCACTCAAATTAATGACCCTCCCAAGCTTGCTAACTTTACAATATTATTCTGCCTGCCACTTGGAAACATATAGCTAAGATTATGCATTATCTGTAAGCTGTCTTTGTTTGTTTTGTATGTCTTAATGTCTACCTTCAGCATCCAAGAGAACAGTTGGATCATATTTCTTCTCATCATGGCAGCCATCTTCTGGCTCTATCGACTCATCAAGGTCATTTTCAACGTCCTGAGCTACTGGGAAATCCGGCAATTCTACATTAAAGCGCTGAAGATCAGAATGGTACACATGGATTCATGAGTTGAGATTCTAAAGGAGACATTATGCTGTTTCTTCACAATTTCAAACAACTCCCAATTGTCTGAATGTTCGTGACATGCTTCTGTCAAAATAACCCAAGGAGCAAGAATTATCCTACACTGTACACATTCACATTACACACATCTCTTTTGAAGACAGTAAAAGCATTTCAACTTTTATGTTGTATCCACTCCTCCTTATTTGCACATTTCCTAATGTGCAAATTTGAATCTTCTGCTTCATTGTCCCAGGATGAATTATGCAACTTCACATGGCAGGAAGTGCAGGACCGTCTCATCAGCCTGCAGCGAGAGCAGCAAATGTGCATCCACAAGAAAGAGCTGACAGAACTGGACATCTATCACCGCATCCTGCGCTTCAAGAACTACATGGTGGCCATGATCAACAAATCCCTGCTTCCCGTGCGAATACAGCTCCCCCTAGTGGGCGACGTGGTCTTCCTCACGCAGGGCTTAAAGTACAACTTTGAGCTCATCCTCTTCTGGGGCCCGGGCTCGCTGTTCCAGAACAAGTGGAACCTGCACCCCAAGTACAAGCGCAGCGGCAATCGGCTGGAGCTGGCGCAACAACTCAGCAGGGTCATCCTGCTCATGGGTGTGGCCAATCTGCTGCTTTGTCCCTTTATTCTGGTGTGGCAGGTGCTCTACGCATTCTTCAGTTACACAGAGATCGTCCGCCGCGAGCCCGGGAGTCTGGGCGCACGTCGCTGGTCTCTCTACGGAAGACTGTACCTGCGCCACTTCAATGAGCTGAACCACGAGCTGCACGGACGCTTGGGCCGAGGCTACAAGCCCACGTCCAAATACATGAACTCTTTCACGTCGCCGCTGCTCACAGTTCTGGCTAAAAATGTCGCCTTCTTCTCGGGCTCGGTATTGGCTGTGCTCATTGTGCTGACTGTCTACGACGAAGACGTCCTGACGGTGCAACACATTCTGACTGGCATCACAGTGCTTGGGGTGGTTATCACCATCACCAGGTGGGTTGTTTGATCCTTGTGTCCAATATTTCTGCGTACACATTAGTAAACACCCAAATTTGTTTTGTCCGACGCAAGGTCCTTCATCCCAGACGAGCATATGGTTTGGTGCCCAGAACAGCTGTTGCAGTGCATGCTGGCCCACATCCACTATATGCCGGACCACTGGAGGGGAAGTGCTAACAAGAGCGAAACCCGTGACGAGGTGGCACAGCTGTTCCAGTACAAAGCGGTGAGTTCAGGAAACCTCGCTGGTTGAGTGCAGCCTTGTCACACTTTCTATTCAATTGAGGATGATTTTTTTGATTAGTGTTGTGGGGTGATTCTGATCACTCGGCATACATAGGTTTCATTTCTTGCAATGTAGTGTATCACCAAACGACGATGACACCGCAATTGAGTCATATTTGGAGTAAAAATGTAAAATCGTAAAATTGCACTAAGATATCAATACAAAACAATCAAATGACAATGCTCGTGTAATGCTGTCATTTCACTCATTCCAAAGTTGTTGGCAGCCATCTATCTCATGTACTGTTTTTAAGCACACTAAACCGTTCTCTGCTGGGATCAGGTGTTCATCCTGGAGGAGCTGCTCAGTCCTATCATTACGCCTTTCATTCTCATCTTCCTGCTGAGGAACAAGTCTCTGGAGATCATCGACTTCTTCAGGAACTTTACGGTGGAGGTGATTGGTGTGGGAGACATCTGCTCCTTTGCACAGATGGACATCAGACGCCACGGGAATCCAACTGTAAGCAGGACTCAAGCAGTACACACATACAGAAAACTAATTTGGCAAAGTTGAGCTTTTTTTCCCACCAGTTATTTGTGAAAAGTTTGAACTACCTATCTAAACTATATTATTTTAGTTTTTATAACTTTATTGAGTATTTTGGGTTCTACCATCTTTAATAGACTTCTCCTCTTAGCTGCTTTGTGAAAAGTTGTCACCTTATGTTTTTTTAATGTGTCCAGCCTGTAGTTGGTTGATGGCTGTGTCACAAGGGAGGCGGCGGTTGCCTACTGTGTTTGGGCGCAGTGCTTTTGGCATAATGTTCCTAATTGGAAACTGATTTATGTAGCTTCGCCTCGGCGACTCGTTCTGTCCTACATTCCGACCCTCGCTATCACCAGTGTTTCAGACCAAATTTCCACCTGTTGTCACCACCATGAATTATTACATTTTAACTGGCTGTTGCGTTAATTTCTCCGCTCTGTTTCACCTGGACATGACTTTCCTCCTCACGAGGTTTGCTGATTGCTGATTTTCCCTGCATATATGCAATGCTAAAAATCATAAACATTACTTTGAAGTGAAGGAAACCTTTATTTTAATATACACGACATGGTTGGATGTGACTGCAAAGCAATAGTAGGTGAGAGTGTAACCAGACAGATTGGTGGTTTGTAGAATGACTCTGGTGGTGAGGAAGATGAAGAGCGCAAAAGCAGAGCAGAGGACAACATGGTGGAAGCTGAAAAAGGAAGAGTGTCGCATGACTTTTAGGTAGGAGTTGAGACAAGCACTAGGCGGTCAAGGATGTGCTTCCAGATGACTGGACAACTACAGCTAATGTGATCAGGGAGACAAGTAGGAAAGTACTTGGTGTATCATCTGGAAGGAAAGTAAATAAGGAGACCTGGTGGTGGAATGATATGATTTGATCTGTTTCTTCTTCGGTAGTTGCTTTCCTGTGCACTGCTACTGATATAGTGCATCCCTAGTGGTGGAACACTGCAACTGCAGTTAAAATATGAAGTTGCTGCAGAGGGACATCAATCCCTCAATCAGCAGAATTGGAGCTTTACGCTGTGTTGAGCAATATCAATCGGTTTGGCTGGGGTGGCACAAAAGTAACTGGAGGCGGGCAGGAAAAACCCTGTGGGCAATAATGTTCTTTTTTTTCCTTCCCACAGGAGCTACTATTTGTGTTTAGTGTTTTTATTACAAGTCTCACAAGTCATTCACCACAAATGACAAGGAGCAGACCAGATAAGCAAACAAGCAGTCGAGCTTCTATTACTGCTTTAATTATTTCTCTTATCATTGTATTTTCCGTCAATGTGGTTGTGCTGTGTCACCATGCTGCCTCTTACTGGTCTTCCTTGATATTACAACAGGTTTAAGCTTTCAGGGAGGAGTCTTGTTGATGGACAAATTTGCTAAGCATGTTATTTTGAGTACACCACAAATTGTAAGAGCATTAAGCACACATGATTATTTTTTTCCTTGCCATATGGTAGAATGTTAAAAAGCATTATGTGCGTACACACAGTTCATTACCCCTGCACACAGTCTACACACATAGCTACTAATGAAATATTTTAACATGTCTGATGGTTTTGCAGTGGCTGTCCGAGGGCCAGACAGAGGCGTCTGTGTACCAGCAGGCCGAGAACGGCAAGACGGAGTTGTCGCTCATGCACTTCACCATTAAGAATCCACACTGGCAGCCACCGCTGGATAGCTCGGTGTTCATCAGCCACCTGAAGGAGAAGGTGCAACATGACTCGCAAGGCGGTCCTTCCACGCAGCTCCTGCTTTCTGAGGCTCCTCTCTGTACCTCTCTGCAGTCCAACGAGTCTGCTACCGGGGTGAAAAATCCTGCAGACAAACCCAGTCCATTTCTGTGTAGCCGTGATAAATTATTTCACCACATCGCTGTTATTGTTCCCAGCCTGAAAGTCTGCTGGCCAGCGTCCTGGCGCATCCAGTTCTCACCGCGTCAGGACTACAAGGCAGAGATCACCGCTTTATCCCACCAAGTACGGCAGCATCAGCCGCCGCCAGTGTCCTGGCCTCTTTGTCCACTTCCCAGCTGCTGCACACTGGGCGGGGACACGCGCAACGCAACCAAGCTTCCTCAATACATCAAGAGAGCACCATCTACCACAGTGATCGAACCATTCTCGACAGGTATCAAACAGACCTCAAACATTGCGTGATGTATAAAATAAATTATATTATTCTTATTATGTTTGTTTAGTTCAAAGGACAGTAACAAGAATTAAAATGTATCCTTGTGCATGTTCACATTCACAAGACTAGAAGACTTGCTCTGTAAGTCATTCTTAGCCACGGCTGCTACATTGCCGTCATGACTTACTTTTGATGCGGTGTTATTGTTATTTTGGAACTGGTTCAAATCCCAGAGCAGATTAAATTCACCCCGATGGATTCCCACTGGATATGAATGGAGGGTGTGTGCAAAGCCATACAGGCTAATTTTACTTTATAAACCCAAACACTCACCAGCTTAAAGCAAACGGCAATCCAATACCATCATATTTTTACTCACAGAGGAAGCATTTCATCAGCAAGATGTTGAATAGCACTTGTCAAAAGTGCAGTGGTGTGGCGCATGATGTGACCCAACACAAATACCTCCCACTCCCCTGTTGACAATTTTGTTGAGTGAGTTTGTGCTGATTATCATAAGCTCATGTTGGCAACACTGTTTAGACGCACGCCAGCTCTGGTTAACTTTTCTCTTCGAAATTCTGTACTCCAACCGTAGCTTGACAATGGCAGCTCTAGGAGCCCAGCTATATGCTAATTGATGGAGAAACTTGGTGAAGCTATAGTTATTATGTAACTAGCCCCACTGCTATGTAACAGTGTGGCAGAAGTGCGGAATGTCTCGCTGGCAGATATGACTCACCTGCTGATCTGCAGATAAGTCCAGATTTAATTACCGTATTTTCACGACCATAAGGCGCCATTAAAAGTCTAGTGTATGAGCCTAGTTCCAAAGCCTGACTGAGCGCGCTTCTGGCCGACACGCTGTTTATATAGAGAAAAGGCGGGCATAAGTGACGTCAGGCATGCGGAAGTCTGCCAATGAGTGAAGGGTGGGCGTGCCCAACAACATGGTGCGCCGAATGGTCGTGAAAATACAGTACACTTGATGGCTGGGCAGACACACGTTATATGATCGTTGAAAGGCAATTAAAAAAATGAATGCTCCACATTTGATATGTTTTGTGTTTCTATTAGTATGTCATTCAGTGATAGCCGTTTAAGGAGCAATGCGCTGCACTCGGAGTTTGCCTCAGCAGAGATGAGCCTTCACGCTATCTACCTGCACGAGGTAATTTTTCTCTTGGGTGCCACATGTTCCAATTCACTTACACAAGGGCACTTGCTCGCCTTTCACTGACACCAATCTCTCTCTTCAGCTCCACCAGCAGACGTCACACCCGCAGAGAAGTTCAGGGCTCTGGCATAGCACGGTGCCAATGACTGAGCTACATGGCAACACTGGTAATGTCAACACTGGTCAGGTGTTAGACTGCAAATGAGCAGAGCAACGAAAGGCCTTAAATGGGAAGTTGTGTGTAGAGCAAAATCTTGAAAATGTTGGTTGAACTCTGGAAATGTCTTCTCGGATATTTCTTGAGGTCTTCACTGTATTGAGACATAAGGTGAAAACGTCTTACAGGCATGTCGTAGGGTTTTGCAATAGAGAGCAAAAATACAAGAGATATTTTTGTAGTTGGTGAGTTGATTCAAACTGACAATTTTCAGGTTTCCTTGCCCACGTTGGTTCTACACCGTCTTTGGTCACACCGGTGCATCTTGGTGGGTGGCGAGAAGAAGAGGAGGATGAAGAAGGAGAAGAAGAGATAAATCATGGCTCTACTTTGAAACAGGACACCAGGACTCTTTGAAGTGCCTTATGACATAAGGTGTGTGTGCTCTATTTTTAACCATGTAGGTTCGTGAAAAAGTACATAAAATAGTTGCTTCTAATTTGTTAAAAGTTTATTATGTGGTGCCGTATTGAGAAGTACCCCAATTATAAGAGAAAAAAAACCCCACACAGGCAGGGGCAGAAAATGCAAATGTCATACAGGAAGGACCTTTGCACTGTGAGGCGGACGTGCTAATCACCCACCGTGCCGCTCTCAGTACTGCATTGAAACATGAACAAAAAAAAACATGACTGATAATCTCAATAAGTTAAAAAACATGGCTGACGATAGTAAACAAAAAATGACTGACATTAACATGACGATTAAGAAAAACATTGTCAGTTGTAAAAAGTAGCCTTGCACGCAAACAAAAAAACACGACTTATAACAGTAAACAAAACATAGCGATGATCACAATAAATAAACAAAAAGCACGGCTGATTGTAAACACACATTTTGCTGATACTCGTAAATGATAGAATATGTCTGACTTTACTAGACCAAATACTGGCAAATAATTGTAATAAGGAAACTAAGAAAAAAAAGTGTTTTTTGTAGTCTTTTATTTGATCTCTGTCAATTACTGTCGTGTGACGGCAGAACAGCAGGAATATTTGATGGCCATATTTCCTAGTTTTATCGAATGCAACACGGGTCCATATTTTTAAAGCCAGTCAATAATGTTCGAGGGGCCTTAGTGGTCTTTTCCCTTCTTAAGACATTCAAATATCTTAACACTGCTCCCTGTTTTCTCCCTTCTAGTGTTTACATTTGACTTTTCAACAATGAACATTGTGGCCTTAGAAGACCTTCAGCACGGACCTTTAAATCCATCCTTTTGACACGTGGACAAAACACATGAAGAAACCACTATCTTCTTCTGCACAGACTTCAGGGAAGCATATATGTTTTCATTTTGTCCAGATGAACCATTTGCTTGTGTGCGTGCGTGCGTGCGTGTGTGTGTGTGTGTGTGTTCGCGCGCGGCCAGGCAAACGATATGGTGTACTCACAAACCACTGATGGGAAAATGCCAAAGGCTCTTTATGCACAATTCAAGTGTTTGTAGTGCACATCACAAGCATCTAGCGTAATGTTTGGCGACATTATTGCCGCATGGGAGGATCATAGCGATTAGATCCTTGCGATGTGTAGAAAATACATGCATGTAAGTAGAATAGCACACATAACTGCTTCAAAGAGTATGTGGCTGACGGACTTGATCAATGACTTTACATGGAGGATTTTGATGCTGCTGTCTGTGTTGGGTTCTCACACTCGCAGATTTTGTTCAGTATTATCGACCCTTTTTTAAAGATATTTATTTAACAACAGGAGGACGGACAAAATGGGCTCCGAATCCATTACAGGAAGTGGAGGTTTTCTGTGCTCTACTAAACATGTGGCAATGTCCCAGAAAGACCACTTGAGTGGTCATGTGTGGCCACTCCCTGGTTTTATTCCGCAAAAGTTGTTCACAAAGTGAGCACTGATTTCAAACTCTATCCAAGCATCTACAGGTATTTTCGATACTGCTCATAAGAGTCGTGGGTGACCTTGGGGCCTATCCCTGCTGACCTTTGGGCCGGTGGCAGGGTGCATCCTGGGCATCACAAGGCACATGTAGACCAATAAGCATTCACACTTGCGCTCACACCCATAGACAATTTTAAGTCTTCAATAAACCCAACACGCACGCTTTTGGGGTTGTGGAGGAAGCTGAAGCTTCAGTGCCAGAAGAAAATCTCCACAAGTACAGGGAGAACACAAAATTCCTCACAACAAGCCCAGGATTTGAACCCTCAACTACAGAACAGTGAGGCGTGTGTGCTTAACCACTAATATATCGTGCCACCGTCCTACATTTATCATGACGAAAATATATTTTTTAACACATGAGGGTTGCTTTTACATAACCTGTTGATGCAAAAGCAGTGGAAATTTTCCGGCAGATTTTTGTTTTTTTTTTAAATTAGAGTTTCTGTCTTTAAACTGTCATGAAGGCATTTTATGTAAAAACGATTTCTAATTCATTTAGTATTTTAGTCCGTTTCATTCAGTGAACCACAGAAAACATGCATGCGACATAGGATAGACATATTCCCTGTATGCATCATTTATTCTCCCATCAATTCTTGTTCATTTTCATGGAAAATTCCCCGGAATTTATTAACTCTTTTTCTATATGACCACAGTTTTTGCCTCAATTGGCCTCATCAAAAGAAGGCATATATAAATGTTACCCTCTGTTATGTAATGGATAAGCATTATTTATTTTCAGAAAGTATTTTTTAATTTCTCTGTCAAATTGCTTCCTCACGTGACTAATACTTAACAGACATTGGTGTGCTCATATTGTAAGTAGCCGAAAATAAAGATCACGTTAGCGTAGTTTAACCTGAGAGATAATGTATATGTAAACACGCACGCACACACACATGGCGCATATCAAAAAGGCGTATGTAGACTACACACCATTGCATTATGGCTTTGATTAGTTTTGAACAGAAATTTAGTAGCTCAAATCACTAACGCTAAACTTGTTGGCGTCTATCTGTTCGAGGAAGAGCAAATGCTTCATGATGCTAACATGTCACTATTTTGCACTGATGTATATTTACATATAAATATAATAAGCAGAGTTTTAAGTGTACATACATGTATGCACAACACATGCAACAGCTCAGAAAGGGACCTGAGCCACCACCTCTGTTTGTATAAAACAACTCATTTTGTATCGGCCATGTTGATGATATATTGACTGTTTGCTTACGTTTGTGTGTGCGTGTGTGTGTGTGTGTGTGTGTGTGTGTGTGTGTGTGTGTGTGTGTGTGTGTGTGTGTGTGTGTGTGTGTGTCGCATCTTACAAACCCACTTTGTAAAAGACACTGTAGTTGTTTTTATTGCTGTCACACCTCACTGCTGGTGTGCTCCTTTTTATTTGAAGCAGTGCCTTAGCATTAAGGACTCATACTTGCTCTCTGGTCATATAAGATTTGCATCATTAACGGTAAATATTCTACAGTATTGTGCTCTTAGTCACTCTGCGTAACGTCAAGGTGAAATACTGTATTTGCTCAGAAAGTTGCCCCAATTAAGACAGATAATTGCTTCTCCTCAAATCAAAGCCATGCCACATGTAGTTGGCCAGTGGGGGATCCACTTGAGAAAAATAAATGCCTCCTTTAAATTGACACTGTGCCCCAGTTTGTTGACAATTGCATAAATCCACCAAAGGAATACAAACAACATCCTTCAATTGACAGTGTACTCCAATCAATGAAGAAAAAAAATAAACATCTCCCTCAAGTAGACACCGCCACCCAAATAGCAGGCAGTCTATCATCCACCTCTGACAACAACAAAAAAATGGTGCAATACCATATGTTGACCAATGCAGCATCCACTTAGAGCAGAAATTTGACCAACAAATAGGCGCCATCCACCAATTTTTGGCCCAGTGCATCATCCAGTGGGACATATAGGCACCTCCTTCAAATAAGACTAATAAGACTTCCTCAAATCGACACTGTGCCCCTGGTAACTGCTATATCTATCATCTGCTTCAGACAAATAAACTCTTCCCTAAAATAAACACAATTACTCAATTCATCCATATCTACTCCACCCTCAATTAGACGCCAAGGCCAAAATAGTCATTGGTGTGTCATCCACTTAATAAAATAAACATCTCATGCCCCAATTAGTCAGTGGGTGCTTCATCTACTTAAACAATGAAGGCTTCCCTCAAATAAACACTGTGCCCCATTTAGTCAGCGGGTGCATCATCCACTTGTGTAAATAATTGCCCCACGGCCACTTTTTGTGTAAATACTGTTGACTATAATCAATGTGGCTTTCAAGAACTGCAACGGGACTGACGACATACATATTTAACTTATTTATGCTGTCTGAATTTGCACTGTCCTGTCATCTACTGGCATCAAGGTCATCGCCGTGGACAACCTCACAGAAACATGCCAGTCGAATATAACAATGACTGGGACAAGGTGCTCTATGTTTTCATGCTATAATACTCCATGGGTTATGCAGCATGGTGTTTTTAATAGCAGCTGGCTAATGCAACGCGCCAAAAGAACTTTTTCGACAGTGTCACAATATATGTTTTGTGGTTCTGGCAGATGAATCTTATTTAATCTTTTTTTGGGGAGTGTGTGTTATTGATTCTGTGACTGTCCATTTGAAATAAAACATTTCCAAAGTTGTGATTGAACACTTGTGATGTGATATCTTCTCCTATTGGTGCACTAAAACTTTTTAACTACTGACTCTGTTGCATAGAATTTTACATTGTATTAAAAATTATTTTACATGACCACCAATGAAGCGATTAAAAAAAACAAAAACAACCAGATGCTAAACAAATAACTTTCAAAACCTTAAAACCAAACCAAATACAGTATGTCCAGCTTTTTTTTTTCCACAGAGGCTTTTAATTGTCCAATACCTTACGTTAGCATTAACTCAAAAAAATACATTCCAAAATGTTCACAAAATAAATGACGTTCATGTTTAAATACAGCCTTCATGACTAATATCACTCTTGTCATTTGTTCCAAGTGAATCATGGCTAAGTATATGCCACCAACTGTTCATTGTCTGCAATGCTATGTCATACTTTGGACAAAGTTTAAATGTGGGATATTTTTACATTCCAACAATCCGATAATCGAATAATGCAGAAAAAGGAAGGAATACAATTTTAAATTAAATAATGTACTGCAAATGTGCAGCATAAATGGAGGATTGTCAACACCTTTCCAAAGCACAGAAACCAACAGGATAAAATGCAGTACAGGCATACTTGGGCTCTGCTAGAATTTTGAATCAGGGGCCTAGTCATGTGAAGGTCCAGACAACGTTGTTGCTGTCAATTACTGGTCAAAGGGGGAAGCAAATACAGGTTTGTTCCACACTGCAAAAATGTGATTACGCACTCAGGTATAGACATGTAGTTATGCAACTAGTCTCTAAAAGTTGGACTACCTGTTGGACGAGAGAGAGAGAGAGGGAGAGGGAGGGAGGGAGAGAGAGAGAGAGAGGTGAAGGGCTCGATTTTGGCTCCGCCCTATCTGTGTGGAGTTTGCATGCATGTTCTTCCCGTGCTACGGTTTCCTCCCACATTCACCCAAAAACATGCATGGCAGTTTGATGGAATGCTCCAAATTGTCCCGAGGTGTGTGTGAGCACGGATGGTTGTTTGTCTCTGTGTGCCCTGCGATTGGCTGGCCACGGGTTCAGGGTGTCCCCCGCCTAATGCCCGAAGACAGCTGGGATAAGCTCTGACACGTCCTGCCACCCTTGTGAGGATAAGTGGATTAGAAAATGGATGAATGGATATTTCGATACACACATCCACGTGCTCATAAAAAAAAATAGATTATCACAAAAAGGTTGATTTATTTCAATAATACGGCTCAAAAAGTGAACCTGGTGTAGTATAATCATCGAAATTAAAATGTATTAACACTTGAAAAGAATCTGTGTGGAATCAATTTATGCATTACACAAGCTTAGTACACATAGTATTACTGAAATAAATCAACTTTTCATGACATGCTCTTTAAAAAAATTTTTTTTTTGGACGAACTGTATACCTCGGAATTACTAATTACTAGAAATTAGTTAGATAGAAATAAAATGGGATGCTTGAGCTACCACTTCTCTCTGTCCATGTTTGTATCCAGAGCAAAGATGTAATGGAAGAGCAGAGCAAAATCTCTTCCAAAGTGTTCCTATGCTGCCACAGTGAATGCTTTACAAATCAGAATTCAACCCAAATTTTCTGGAATTCCCTTAAAAATGTACATGTATCACACAAGACCTGACGTCTCTGATCACACGCACTTAGATATTATTTTGTCTTTGTGCCTGTTTAAATATTGAGTATTTTTGATATTGTGGATTATTTCCAATTAAATTAGTTCTCACGGAGTGAGATTTTTGCCTCATTCCAACAAATGAACCCAAAAGGGTTTACTCTAGTTGCACGAATGCCACTTCTCTAACAGTGCAGCCAGTCAGATTGCTGCCATTAGGTGAGCATGTTTTCATAGCGCCGAGCTATGATGTGCTCCAGTGCTTTTACAGTTGGCCTTGGTTTGTGACGGACCTTCATTCCCATGGCGATATAAGCAAAGTCGTAATAAGTAGTCGAACACGAACCGATGCAAATACAGTAGTGAATTCATGATTACAGTCGCTATTCGTATAAAAATCAGGAACAGTTATCAAGAGTACCTTTGCATACTTTTGAATATGACCCCCGATATTATGAATTAGAAGCATGCATTCTGAAGCTTTAAATTTTCTAAGACTGGTTTTTAATGTGTGCACAATGATAAGTGGTAGTGTACAATCTGCCCTGCAGCAGAACACAACCACCATGTGAGTGACGATGTGGTATCTGCACACTAAATGACAAGAGTCTATTTTGGAAAGGAGGCTGCGCCAAAATAGGCATGCCAGCTATCTGCCAGCATCATGTTGGACCTACACGGGACAAGAAAGAAAAAATAAGTCTAGTCAAGCGCGCACCAACAGTGCACTGGGGGATGCTGCAGCACTTTGAATTTCCAACCATTTTAAGGATATTTAATTTCAGAGAAGACATTTTTGGCGGTTGGAATTTTTGAGCCTTCCATGACTGACTGATCTGGAAAAGAAGAGTCAAGGTGATTAACATGAGCTTAAATAACTAAAGTTGTGTATGCTCTGGGAGGATTTAGCTAACTTTACACAATTGTTATACCTATACAGTACTTAAAAAAGTGTTGAACAAACAGTTGTGTTTGCCACATTAGCTGGCTAGCATCAAGTTTCAATCAGGCTAGCTAAAATGGCCGCCATTTCACACCATTTCTTTCATTTTGTTAAAGAACACATTTGAACAATTCTTGCTGGCTTTCAAAGGCGTATTTACAAAGCCTGTATGGGTGGAAGTGAGGCGCGGTGGCGTCAATGTCGGAGCCTTATCAAACAGCTGAAGCACTGCCGGCTTCTACAAATGGAAATGGAGTGAGACAGCCAGGGACAGCTGAGGTTATTTTCGTCCGGCCTCGGTTGAAGGGACAGAGGCGACAAAGCCGCTATATGTCACCCTTCACAAAAGGGGGAAACGCTCTGTTTTGACCTTGACGCCCTGGAACTCATTAGTTTGTGCGTATTAAAACGACTTACTGTTCTGTCGTGTGAGTAGAGCGCAAGTTGCATATGCATATTGATGAGTGTAATCAGTGGTGCTTGGAGTAAGTGCTCGTAAATGTGTCCGTCTTCACTTTGCATTTATGTCCATTTTCATAACACCCGTCAATATGTTACTCATCGGTCACAGCATTAGGTACATCTGAAAATGATATCCAACATAACGGATTAGGGTTTTACAATGGAGTTCTGTTTTGATGAAGATGTAACCCAAACACATATGCAAGTAGTAATGCGCCATAGTTTGTTGTCAACCTACGCTAACGCAGTAGTGAAGTCAATTACAGCACATATTTGTTTGAAAATCACTTCTTAGGCTCTAAATATAACACAACGGAAAAACAGTAAGAACCAGAGGCGTTTGCTCTAAGACTGCAAGGGAAGCTCAGCTTCACCTAAAATGTCCCAAAAAAACAGTGATACAATATGTGTGTACATACAATTGTGTGTACATGTCATTGACTAAATATGCGCTACAACGCGCTCAACTTTTGTTCCGAATCAGCTTCCTATTCCTGCTCACGACCCAACTCTCTTCTCATTCATTCCCGCAGCTTCACTGTGCTTTAATTAAACTGCGTGGACGCTGGGCGTCGAGAGAGTAGTCCCAATGCATTGAAACGAGGCGAATCATTGGATAAATGCTGGTTTTGTCCCGCCCATCGGACGCTCAGCGTCTCTGGGAGTCTATGGACAGTGGGCGTTTATGGGCGTGCCGGGACGCTCAGCTTTTCCGCATGATGATTGGATGATCTGTGAGGCGGAATCTCTTTTGATTGACGGCGAAATGAGCCAATCACCGATCTTTTGGTGTCGGCATCCGTGGGAGCATTTTTCAATTTTCATTCTGTTCTGAGTTGAACTGGAGACTTCTTCCAATCATCTTCGCGACACTCTCTTTGTTGAAAACGACTCGCGACAAATTAATTTTTTATTTCTGGTGGGTTTTATTGTAATTGCTTGTGTTCGCAGACTGACTTATATCACCACAGTTAAGACCCTGGAAAAGACGCCTTGTTAAAAATAAACGGACACATTTTATGACGTAGGCCAAAATTGAGCTTCCCCTCCTTGACAGACCAGCATCCGCCACTGGTAAGAACGTACAGCAGTCACTCAGTATGAGGGTTGACATCAGCCTGTTTTGAGGGGGTGGTCCTGGCTCGTGTTCACGCTGGTGCCACCAGTAAGACCGGCAGCGAAAGCAAAACAAAACAGCAAAGATTTGAACAGCCGAACCTTCACTGAGCAACCACCTTGACTAACTGAGCCAATAGCATCCAACAAGACCAAGATGCTAGCATCACCTCCTGGCAGGGCCCCAGCAACATGCTGGTCCTTAGCAGCTCTGGCTCAGTTCATAGAGACCAGCAATGTTTGAATCTTGTCTGTTTTATTTTGCTTTCGCCGCTGATCTTGCTCGTGACACTAAACTTGATATGCATGGAAACAAAATGGATTCTGACATGCTCACTTTTCTGCCCTGAGTGAACGTTATTATAACTGTTGTATTCTTCTATTATTAGTTTGGTTTCTGAAAATTATTTTTCCTTAACTGTAGGTACAAACCATGGATCTAAATTTGTTCGGAGGGGCCCCCAGGTTCCTCACCCGGCCCAAAGCGTTCGCCGTGTGCGTCGGCAAGGACGCCACGCTGAGCTGCACCATTGTTGGCAACCCCACACCACTTATCACCTGGGAGAAAGAAAAGCTGAAACTGACATCCGGGGGCCGCTTCAAGACCGTGGAAGATGGGGATATCTACCGTCTGACCATCTATGACTTGGCGCTGGAAGATAGCGGTCAGTACCTGTGCAGGGCCAAGAACAGCATCGGGGATGCCTACGCAGCCGTGACCCTTAAAGTGGCCCTCCCAGCAGAGATGACTCCAAGAGCCCCCGTTTTCATGCTCAAGCCCACATCAGCACGTGTGGGTTTGGGGGGCGACGCCGTGTTCCACTGCAGAGTAGTCGCTCACCCGGAGGCCAACTTCGACTGGGAGAAAGACGGACGCTACCTGGGCGAGACCAACCGCATCAAGATCATTTCGGAGAGCGACAGCAGCAGCTTAAAGATCCAGAGCGTGCGCAACCTGGACAGCGGCACATACACCTGCACGGCCCAGAACACTTTGGGCCGGGCGCACGCCGCCGCCATGCTGGTGGTGGATGCCCAGGATTCCCACCAACTCGCAGCGGAAACCCACACCTCCCTCCTTTCTCACCTCCAGAAACGTAAAGAAGAAATGAAGAAGGACATATCTGTCTTTCGTAACGAGGAGAGCGCCGCCTCAGATAAAATCACAGACAGTCTGAGTTCCCTGAGTCCGGAGCACGAGGTGAGGTCGTCGGTACTGGCAAAACTGCCCAAGGGTGTGTTCACCCGCACCTGCACCGTGACGGAGGGAAAGCACGCCAAACTCAGCTGCTTTGTGACGGGTCACCCCAAGCCTCACATTATCTGGAGAAAGGACGGAGCAAATATCAGAGAGGGCCGCCGCCACGTCATGTATGAAGACCAGGCGGAGAACTTCATCCTCAAGATTCTGTACTGCAAGCAGGACGACAACGGTTTCTACACCTGCAATGCCACCAATATGGCTGGTCAGACCTACAGTGCTGTGCTGGTAACAGTCAAGGGTGAGTGGCTTTTAACTATCCATGGGTTTCACGGTTTACCTTGGTTTCAAAAAGTCAAGGTTACAATCACTCCTAATATGGGCTGTCACCAGTAATTAGTCCTTTTTTGAGGCGACATCTCGGCAGGGTGAAATACTCATTGTAGAATTGAGTAAATAAGCCGCCTCTTTAAAGTTAATTGCCTCCAGTAATTTTTTTTTTTCCATCTTCAGCACGGAGGAGAACACTGATGCATTTTTGCGCTCATGAATGTGCATTGTCCTAAAAGAAAAAAGTGCCAGTGGACACTAGTTAGCCCCAAGGGCAACTTGATTAGCCCATTGGACTGTTCTAAGACTGCGCACCGGTGATAAGACACTGTGATTTACTAAGAATTAAAACAGAAGAATGTTATCATTCATTTTAAAGTTAACCTAATACACCTTTCTTCTGTACTATTCATTCATTCATTCATCTTCCGAACCGCTTGATCCTCACTAGGGTCGCGGGGGGTGCTGGAGCCTATCCCAGCAGTAGGCAGGGGGACACCCTGAATCGGTTGCCAGCCAATCGCAGGGCACACAGAGACGAACAACCATCCACGCCCACATTCATACCTAGGGACAATTTAGAGTGCTCAATCAGCCTGCCATGCATGTCTTTGGAATGTGGGAGGAAACCGGAGCACCCGGACAAAACCCACGCAAGCCCAGGGAGAACATGCAAATTCCACACAGGGAGGCCGGAGCTGGAATCGAACCCGGTACCTCTGCACTGTGAAGCCGACGTGCTAACCACTGGACTACCGGGCCGCCCTCTTCTGTACTAACCATTCAATATTTAGTTTGAAAATAAAATAGATTGTGTTCAATTTGAAAATAATACTATTTTTATTTACCCAAATATTTCATATTTTAGAGTTGCAATTTTAATACCGTGATACCGCGATTTTTTGCTCACGGTTGTATCAGAATCGAATGTTTGCCCGTGCCTACTTAACGTACGACACAGTATTTTCCTTCTTGCTGTATTGTGTCAAATTTGCTCATTTTACAGATTCTAAAACCAACAAATCTATTTGAACCCTTTCAGGCACAGCAGTTACTACAGCGGACAGCTTATCATGTTATCAGGTTACAGGGCGCATGAAAGGGTTAGAAATGTAAACAAAAAAGTAACATTTGTTCTGTTATTTATAGCCTACATTTCCCCCCTTTTTTATTTGTTCTCCCCTCTTTTTTTTTAAGAACAACCATTGCTATTCTTCGAACTGTGTTTATTATTTGTGTTAATATCTTAATTAAAGACACTTTAACACGTGACTTGGGGTCAAGTTGGCTTTCACTTATTCAGCCACTACGAATCAAAATTGCTGGCTCTGCGTTTTGGGGGTTGATGATAGGGTTATGTAACTGCACATGTATTGTAGAATCTTTTTTTCACAGAACTTTTGCTTTAGATTTTGCAGGTGTAGCAAATGTAGTGGCCAGTGAGCGTGTGAGAGTAAAAGGATAAATTAAAGTTCGCTCATTGCCAACTTTAGTGGTATGAAAGAAGCAGCAGGAGCTACTGCACATACTGTCAGTGCCAGTAGGTCAAACTCTGTGTCAACTCATAGCCTGAAACCATTTTAAAATGCGTGCAGCTTGTCGCAACATGATTCAATCATGGCTTGTCTTCTGAGGTAGGGTGTAGTGTTGCATCTATTTTCTGCTGCCGTTGAGAAGTTTACAGTTGCTATGTGGGGTTCCTTCACTTTAGCGCTAGTGCGAAGTCGTGTAACTTCCCCCGGGTTGAAATTGATCAAAACATGAAACTGGTCTCGGACAAGTCTTGGTCTTCGATGGTATGGTCTTGAGGATAACACAACTAACCATCGTGCAACAAGCATGTTTTTGAAGAACAAGAAAATGTACACGAGTGAACAAGAATGGCTTAATCGACCAAAATTAGAATGTATCTGTTAATTTTAGAAGTTAATCGGTGATATTTTGCCAAATTCCCATTAATTTGAATGGAAATTTACAACCCGACATAAATACAAGACGCTGAGGCAATTAAGAAAAGCGGCTTAAGAATATTACCAAATGTAGACAGTGTTACATTAAAACCGTTTCTTCCTCTCTTGTGCCAGAGCCAAAGGTGCCGTTCAGGAGGAAGCTTCAAGATGTGGCGGTCCAAGAGAAAACGTCGGCCACGTTGATGTGCGAGGTGCCGCTGACTGGCAGCAGGGCTGACTGGTTCATGGAGGAAACGCGCCTGGAGCAAAACGCTAAATATCGCATGGAAGAACAAGGCACCCTGCGTCGGCTCACCATACACAACGTGACCACCAACGATGACGGCGTTTACATCTGTGAGATGAAGGAGGGCAGCCGCACGGTGGGCGAGCTCACCGTCCTGGGTTAGTTGACCATTTTATTTCTTATCTATATGGTCACACTGTGCATTGCTATTCTTGTTGGCCTTATGCCTTTTCAAATGAATGTGTTGGAGGTACTGCCAGAAAGCATGCCACTCGTCATTGCGTCGGTTAGCCAGAGGTTGATCGGCACTGAATTTGTGTCCAGCGTAAACATGTGGCTCGGTGTCGTTATACAGACTTAATTACGTGCCGAATGTGGCAGACTAAAAAAATGTGACTAGAAATTCATGCGGGTTCCACCCGTTTTAATGTCACATCCAACTTTGCAGGCAACATTACGAAGAAGCTTCCGCGGAAGACGGTCGTTCCCGTCAGCGACACCGTCATCTTCTGCGTGGAGCTGGAGCAGCCCTGTCCGGACGTCTACTGGACCCGCAACGGCGAAAAGCTGAAGGCGGATTCCCGGATTTCCATCGCTTGCCTGCACCGCCAGTACACGCTGACCATTCGAGAGTGTCAGGCGGATGATTCAGGAGAAGTGGCCTTTGTGGCTGGAGACTGCAAGACGTCCACTCGATTCTCTGTCACCGGTGAGGAAATCTCCATTCTGCTGTGATGAAAAGCTACAATGGCCCTCACGCTCGCAGATGTTTAGGTTCTGTTTCTTGATTTGTCTTTGCATTCTACTTAACCTTAGCTGTCAATCAGAAAAAAAATATGTAGATCTTTGATGACACAATTGCATCAACCTTTTTGCTCTTCAGCGGCAAGGAAGCATCCTCCCGATCCCCCAGTCGATGCCGTGGTGCAAAACAAGACGGACTCATCCATCACCATGCAGTGGTCTCCTCCAGACAGTGGCCGCCCCGTGCCCGTCAAGAGTTACATTGTAGAGAGGAGGAAGGTTGGCACTCAGACCTGGCAGAGGTGCAACGTTGGAGAAACGATTTTGTCAACGGAGATCACAATCTCTAACTTCACAGAGGAAGCCACTTTCCAATTCCGTATATCTGCCATCAATGACTTCGGTCAGAGTGACTACCTGGAGGTGCCTGGAAGCTTCTACCTTGGTAAGATGGATCTTTTTGGTCTGAAAAAGCACTGTTGTAGTATGCCACTGAAATGTCTTCCCTCACGTTTGGTTTCTCTGTTTAGAACCCACTGCAGAAATCAGGAAAGGCCTTGCGGACAGCACCGCGGTTTCCGGTGAAGAGTTTTCCATTTCGGTGGAGCTCTCAGGCGTTTGCTCAGGCTTCTGGTCTCTAAATGGCCGCCTGCTGCGAAGTGGTGGCGACTATCTCATCACCCGTTCCAAGAACGTGCACACGCTGCTCATCCGAGAAGCGACTCTGGACATGAACGGAACAGAAGTGAAATTTGTGGGCGGAGGCTCGCAGAGCAGTTGCATCTTAGCTGTCAAGGGTATGTCACAATGTCACTTGCTTGTTTTTGCTTTTGCTTTCTGTGAAATCTTTCGATAACTCCCTTTCCTCTTATATCTAATGTAGCACCACCTGTCCGGTTCATCAATAAGTCAGATCAGCAAGAGGTGGTGCTCTGCAGCGCCCAAGCCACCGCTCAGATGATAGCTGAGGTGTCAGATTACGATGCGCAGGTTTGTGTCGCTATCAGAAATTACATTTTCGTGAAATATATTCATACTTTTTGACTCGGTGTGTTTATACCAAACTGACTACCGTCAGCAAGCAAAAAAATATGGATTTTAGAAATTTTCTTTCACCTGAAGATTTGTTGTCTAATTTTGGCATGTCAACTGGTTTTTCACAGGTGGTTTGGATGAGAAATGGACGGGAGGTAAAAATGGGCAAGAAGTATGAATCGGTGACCGTGGACCGCAGGAGGACCTTGAGGGTACACAACGTTACAGAGGAAGACGTGGGCATTTACGAGTGTGTTTGCGCTGATGACAAAATTTCCATGCGGCTCACTCTTAAAGGTACAGAGCAGGCTTAGAAAAATGCTGATTGTTTTCATTTATGTACCTTGTTTTACTAAACGAGGGGGGTGAAATCTAGCAACTTAGTTTAAAAGGGCCCCAGCACAGTCAATTCCATGCCCGTGTGGAAAATATCTTCTATGAACTAAGATAAAAAGCATTACAGTACCGTAGTAACCATTTTTTTTTTGGCTTGTGGTAAAACAGAAGCCTTGATTTCAAGGAGTCATTTATTTGTCTTAAGTGCATGACACACCTGGCAAATACACACATAATGACAATTGGGACAAATTCCAGCATTTTGCTTTCTCAGTAAGCAACAGCTGAGCTATCAGATATCCCCAAAAGATCGTGAGTGGGATGTCTTGGGAGTGGTTTTATCCTACCTGACGTGTTCTGACAACAACTGCGGTGGACAGTCCTAATTGTTGAACCTGATTAATTTTTTTAGCCCACTTATCCTTTTGTGTGTAGTGAACAGCAAATTTGGCCCATGCATGGTCTCTGTGAGCCACTAGGGAAGCTCGCAGCTGTTGTGTGAGTTTTAGTCTATCGCATGACAAGAAGAGTTTGTGACCACAACGTAGTTAGTAGTTACCAAAGCTTACAGATCCCCACTTCTACTTCTTCACATACTGACTTTTTTTCCTATTCCTATCTGGGGTCTCTTGTATTTTGACAGTGTGAAAAATGTATATGTGTGCACACAGCTGTTCAGAAAAGGACACTATTTGAGGAAACACTGTACAAATATTCATGCGTACTGATATGTTTCTGTTTTTCCAGATGAACCTGCCAAGTTCCTAAATAAACCCAGAGGTCCAATGGGCCTGTTATCCTCACTCAAAGGAGATCTCGAGCTGAGCTGCGACGTTTCTCCTGCTAGCACGGCGGTCACATGGAAAAAAGACCAGCTGGAGATCTTCGAGGACCAAAGAACTACCATCATCTCCAAAGGTACCCAAAGGAAACTCATCATCAAAAATGCAAAAAAAAGCGACGAGGGTCATTACTGCTGCGAGACAGCCACCGACAAAATCACATTCCAGGTTAAGATTAAAGGTAAGGTGGTATGGTGATATGGATTTGCTCATTTTATTTTTAGGCTCAATGATATTAAAACTATTTTCCTATCAGAAACTCAAGCCCAGCCTGCCTTCTCCAACAAGGAATTGGTGCAGAGGGAACTCAAAGTGGCTCTCTCCCAAAAAGCCAGTCTCAGTTGCACAGTGTCAGACAGCAAGACGGAGGTGAAATGGTACAAAGACGGCAAGCTCCTCGTCTCCAGTCGAACTCTTTACACCGAAGTCAAAGGCAATCACCGCCAACTGGTGATTGAAAAAGTCGAGAAGAGTGATGCTGGAGAATATACTTGCGAGGCTGGAGGAGAGAAGCTGGTCTTCAAAATTATTGTTCCTGGTAGGACTGATTATTTCAGTATTAAGGGTGTATGAGATCGGGCTACTGCATTATTGCTTTTCTCGTTTGAATTAATTTCAGACTCCCAGGTGGCCTTCGTTAACAAAGAAACAGTCCAGAGGGAGGTGAAAGCCACTCTCTCCGAGAGAGCCACTCTGAGCTGTGAAGTATCTGATTCCACCAGGGAAGTCAAATGGTACAAGGACGGGAAGCTGCTGGTCTCTGGTAAGACAACACATGCCGAGACAAAGGGGAAGACTCGCCAGCTGGTGATCGATAGCGTGGAGAAGAGGGATGCCGGGGAATACACCTGTGAAGCCGGGGAGGAGAAGCTTGTCTTTCAGATCAATGTGATTGGTAAGAAAATCAATCTTTTAACTCATTCACTCCCAAAGACGTATTGAGATGTCTTTTCAGACGCCACACATTTAATCCCAGCTGCTCATTTTATATTGAAAATGGCCATTTTCAGACCCTTTTCAAGTGCAGTCAATATAAAATGAGGAGCTGGGATTAAATGTGTGGCGCCTGAAAAGACATCTAAATGCGTCTTTGGGAGTGAATGAGATAAGTGCGGAGTTCAATGAATAGCTCCTGATTTTCATCATCAGAGCCTCCACCAGCCTTCGTCAACAAAGAATCTGTCCAAAAGGAGGTGAAAGCAAATGTATCTCAAAAAGCCACTCTCAGCTGTGAGGTTGCTGACTCCAAGATAGAGGTGAAATGGTACAAGGATGGGAAACTGCTGGGCAGTAGTAAGACAAAACGTGCAGAGTGCAAGGGGAAAAGTCGCCATCTGGTCATCGACAGTGTGGAGAAGAAGGATGCGGCAGAGTACGTCTGTGAAGCCGGTGCTGAGAAGTTGATCTTCAAGCTCCAGGTGGCAGGTATGAGACAGCTACAAAAATGCAAAGCATCTACCTGTATGTCAAGCAATCTCTCCAAACATATGGGAAGTGTATGGCAGTGTCGTGCGGCGAGGTTCTTGGCTGGTGAGGCGATAAATGACATTGCAGTTGGAGCTACAGATTCATGAGCCAAATGAAGTGGAATATTTGTCATTAAATGAGCAGCATGTTTGGACCCGGGGCCTCACAGTGCAGAGGTGTAGGGTTAGTTTCCAGCTCCAGCCTTCCTATGTGGAGTTTGCATGTTCACCCCGTGCCTGCGTGGGTTTTCTCTGGGTACTCTGGTTTCCTCCCACATTCCCAAAACATGCATGGCAGGTTAATGGAACACTCTAAATTGTCCCAAAGTGTGAGTGTGAGCACGGATGGTTGTCCGACTATGTATAGGCTTCAGCACACCCCGCGACCCTTGTGAGGACAAAGCGGATCAGAAAATGGATGGATGGATGGATGGATGGATGTTTGGACCGTAAATACAAAGTTTCTGAAAACATATCAGAGACAAGAAGAGAGATGGAAACAGATAATTGTCTCCTGTCGAATGAAGTCTTTTTTTGGGTTCTTGGGGAGGCTATTTAGCTGGATCGACCCGGGTGTATACAGACCATAGGATGGTGTGTCGGTTAGAATACAGGAGGCAGGTGTGATCTTGAATTGAGGTTCTTTAGTCAGATTGTAAAAGGCACCTTACAGATGATGGGTGGTAGACTGGTAAACGAGAGATGACAGATGGTAGGATGTAGGTACAGATGCAATGACATTTACTCTCAAAATTTGATCTGCAGATGCTCCCAGTGTTTTCACAAACAAGGACTCTATCCAGAAGGAGGTGACAGCCATTTCTTCCAAGAAAGCCACATTGCGCTGTGAGGTGGCCGATTCCAAAATTAAGGTGAAATGGTACAAGGATGGCAAGCTGCTAGCCTCTAGCGCTGCAGTGCACATGGAGTCAAAAAGCAGGAGTCGGGAGCTGGTGATAGAGAAAATGGACAAAAAAGATGTTGGGGAATACACCTGTGAGGCTGGATCGGAGAAGATTATATTTAATCTGAAGATGGCAGGTAAATTGTGCCTAAAATATAATATATTGAAGTGATGCAGTTTAGTGACTTTGGTCAAAGTTGTTGGTTTTTTTTTTTTTTCAATTTCTTTTCAATAGTTAATTTCACGCTGTTACTGAGTGGGAACCAAGGTCGGGTCTAGACAAGCTGTTTTTGATTTTTTTTCTTCATAATTACCTTCAGCGGATGTTTGTTTTATTTAAAATTTTAATAAAATGAGCGGGCAAGACAAGCTTCTGTTGATAGAGCTTTTAGGGTGAGTGAGCACATAACTCCTACTCTGGCATCCCTTCACTGGCTCCCCATACATTTTAGAGTTCTTTTCAAGATCCTATTATTTGTTTTCAAATCTTTAAATGACCTCACGCCACCTTACTTCACTGAGCTCGTCCGCCCCTACACACCTGCCCGGCGCCTCTCACTTGTATTCTTTGGCATTTGACTCAGCATGACTCAGATTGGATCTTAGTTTACTGCTCGGTGCTTTCTACCACCTTTGTTACTGATTTATTGCTTTATTGTTGCATATGTTAGTTGCTCCATGTACTGTACAGCACTTTGTATGCAGCGATGGCTGTTTTGAAAGTGCTCTATAAATACAGTTGAGTTGAGTGAGGCAATCCACCACAAGGAAGTTTTTGTATTTTTTTTAATACACTTAGGAGGATGTTTTTGAATTTTGTTTTGCCTTATTATTGTCTTTGTTAATAATAACCAGAGGTGGAAGTGTTTTTGTTTGTTTTTTTAAAAGAAATTTCAGGAAATAAAATAAAGGCTTTTAGCCTAAAAAAACAAACAGTTACTCAGGTCTACTAGATGAGACCATTTGGCATGTCCAAAACAAAGGCACAGGCATTCTGGTATTCTGTAATCAACTGAAAAAATAATAATAAGTAAGACCTTAAGACAATAAGAAATGGAACAGAGGAGAGAGGAATAAGATAATAAAAATATGTAAAATATATTATATTTTGGGGGATTTAGTTTGGGGGAGCACAACATTTGTTTGAGGGGGGCCATCCCTCTCTTGCCCTCACCTAGACCCGGTCCTGGTGGGCACTGAATCCGCGCAGACTTCAGCCGAGTCAGGCGAGTGTCCCAATATTTCATCAGTGATATAAGTCAACCCGATTGTGTTCATCTCTATAGATGTGCCTGCCAAGTTCCAGAAGAAGCTCGTCAAGGACACATGCATCATTCAGGCCAGCGAGCAGATTGTTTTGACCAGCGAGCTGACTTCAGAAAGCAGCAGCAGCGGCGTGAGATGGTTTAAAGATGACGTGGAGCTCAAGGAGAGCACCAAGTACCAAATGAAAAAAGATGGCCTCTCTTGCACACTCATCGTCACATCTACTGAATCCAAAGACAGCGGTGTGTACTCCTGTCGGACTGCTGATGATAAACTGGAGTTCAAAGTCCAGGTCAAAGGTAAGTCCGTTTTTCCTGAAAATCAAATGTTGATGTCTCATTTTGACTATGGCGCACTCCTTTTTGTTTGCAGATATAGCTGTTAACTTTGTTGTCCCGTTGAAAGCCATCACGGTCGACTTGGGGGCCGATTTAAATCTAACGTGTGAGTTGAACCAAGCTTCAGGCGATGTTCTATGGCGGCGCAACGGTTCTGAGCTTAAACCTGGAGGCAGGTTGTGCATCAAGACAGACGGCGTAAGGCGAATCCTCATAGTGACTGGCATGACGAAGGAAGATGAAGGCGAATACAGCTGTGAATGTAAAAATGACAAGACCTCTGCCAAAGTCTCCTCGATAGGTAAGAAACAGCAATCACTGGCAATGCCGAACATGATATTTTAGGAGAATCAAATACTTATTTTACTCCGTAAAATGTACACTTTGGTGCCGTGCATTTTTTCTGTACTTTTGACTGATATTCTGTCTTAATAACAACCATGAACAGGACATTTTCTAAGCATGGAAACTTACACATTCAGTATGTGGTGCAGTGATTATTTTCCGCACTGCACCGTATGTCATTCCATGTCGCCATGGTGCATGTTTCATGCCAATCATTCCTTTTAGCCCCCCGAGTTGTGAGGCTGACTTCCAAGCTGAACAACATGGCCGCAATGGAGGGCAAAGATGCCATTTTCAAGTGCACCGTCACCCCGGCGGACGCACGCGTCAAATGGTTCCACAACAATGTTCCTATCGCTCATGGCGCCAAGTATAAGATTGAGCATGGTGGCAACACCCACTCGGTCACCGTCACTTGTGTCACCCTGAAGGATGCAGGGGAGATCAGCGTGGACGCCGAAGGGAAAAGCTGCAAGGCGACGCTTCAAGTGCAACGTAGGAGAAGCGCATGCACAGTGGAACATTCAAAGTTGAACACAGTCCAGTGGCATCCATGTTGTCCTAATTTTGCCTGAATTAACTGTGCATAAAGTGGTCATTTTTTACGCACAAAACAGCCAAAGAAAAAGATGAACACACTTGAGACGTAATTTCAATACGGAGGTCCCACTGTATGATAAAATGACCCGTTTTCAATTGACCCGGTATTTTTAAAACCTCTTATTTTTTACCAATCAGGTGAGCCGGTGACATTCAAGAAGAAGCTGGAGAATATGACAGTGGAGGAGCAGAGCGAGGCGAAGCTTGAGGTGGAGCTGAGCAAGCCGTCAGACGAAGTGCACTGGATGAAGAACGGCGTCAAGTTGCAGACTTCAGCTAGTGTGGAGGTCCGGGTGGATGGCGCCAAGCAGGCGCTGGTCTTCAAGAGTGTGACTTATGCTGACCGTGGCATCTACTCGTGCGAAACCCTTGATGACAGAACTCAGGCCAAGCTCACCGTCGAGAGTAAGTATGCAAGCATGCACGTATGTCGTTCACCTAGCGCAGCCTCGCGATAATGCATGTCTGCTGTGTAAATCCCAGCTGTAATGCGAAAATCTGCAGTTAACACCGATCGTTTCATTTGTTTTTTTTTAAACAGATTTTTATGGTAAAATACATAAATACTGCACAGTACTATCTTCAAAGGGCATGTGAAAAGAAAGATCTTGCTCAACCGCAAATATATTGGAGATCACTGTATTGAAAACATACAGAGCATTTTGATTAGAATGCAGATTCTCACCTATCGCCGGTACGTCTGAACCACATTCACTCTACTAATAAAAGGAATTTCTTCCACAGTGAAGAAAGTTGAGCTCATCAAAGGTCTCACGGAAACCAGGACACACGAGAAACAGACGGTAAGCTTCGAGGTGGAGCTCAGCCAGGCTGATGTCGAAGGCTCATGGACCCGGGACGGCATCAGGTTGAAATCAGAGCCCAATGTCCGCATCACAGCTCTGGGAAAAACGCACGGCCTTACCTTGTCAAATCTGACGAGAGAGGATGCGGGAACCATCGCCTTCCTAGCGGAAGGCATCCGGACTTCCTGCAAACTCATTGTTACAGGTACATCGCACGGTCGGACAGTTTCTTCGAAGACCCAGATCATGTGGAAAAGGGGACATACTGTATTATGAAAGTGTTGCTTTGAACAGTAATGGCTTGTATGCAACAAGTCTGGTCTGTGGAATGCATGCCCACTTCATCGAGTGTGTCATTCTTTTTGGAGCTATCTATTACCGAAATGTGTCCGGCTCAGATTTGGGCGCATCACAGCTCCAACGGACCATATTTATGCGAAAATCGAATGTACCGTTGTTAAATGGACTCTGTACGCTAGATTTACTACTTTAAACCATTTCTCATGGTCTCTGCCTCTTCTGTACCAATTTACATCTGTCGATGCTTTAGTTGTAGTTTGATTCAGTATGTCATTCTTGATCTGCATAACCGTTTTAATGAGAAAAATGTGTATGATTCTTGTCCATTAAAGATTATAGTATGGAAGTAGGAATGTAACCTTAATTGGACAAAACTATTCTTGTTCAATAGAACCTCCTGTTACGATCTCAAAGCCCATTGTCGACATCAGCGTTGCTGAGAAGGAGAAGGTCACTTTGGAGTGTGAAGTATCAAGAACAAATGCAGATGTAAAATGGTTCAAGGTGAGAAGTCAAACCTGTGAATGCTGAGTGAATTAGGACAAGTGTTCATCTTAATGTGATGAAATTCTACAGGAAGATGTACAGCTGAAACCAGGGAAAAATTACAGCATTCATTCTTTGGGACGAAAACGCACCTTGATCATCAACAAATGCACCCCCGAAGATGCGGGCACTTACATCTGTCAAGCTGCCGACGACAGCACCTGCGCCAAGATCACCGTTCACGGTGAGTCCCACATCATTCAAACAGCAGTGGTGACCTTTGTCAATCAAAACATGACAAAAGTGGTTCCCGCTGCAGCCAGAGATGTTAAGATTGTGAAGAAGCTGGAGGATGTGGAGGTGATGGAGAAGGAGAGCGCTGCATTCGTTTGCGAGGTTTCACACGACGAGGTGGAGTGCCAGTGGTACAAGGGAAGCTCGAAACTTAGAGTCAGCGACAACGTCAAGATGAGACAAGAAGGTAAAGTTCCAAAAAGGCTATTTAGAGCGTGGTACATACATACAGACAATTGGCTCACCTAATCTCTCAATATTCCCCTTCCCAAATTTCAAGGACTTTTCATGTGGACCTTGAAATGAACTGTATTCCTATCCACCCTTTTGTTGCTGTACTACACGCAGATGTTATTAAAGTCAATTCCAACGACCATATTTTCCGCACTATAAGGCACACCGAAAAGTCTTGCATTTTCTTAAAAGCTCACGGTGCGCCTTAAAAACCGCCTCGGCAAAACGTAAATTAACGATTCCTTCAACGAAACTACGAAAATTGAAAATAATGCATCAAAACAAAAAATCAAGCGAGGAAATCACAAAATAAATTCTATAGCCCCACTACAGAATTTATTTTGTGATTTCCTCGTTTGTGAGTACAGTACAGAACAAAGGCATAAATTACAAACACTTCTGAGACAGTCCAGTCTCCCCGATTGACTGACATCTGATCGTTCTGTTGTATCTATGCTCAAGGAAATGCCATAATAAATTCTGTCGGGAGGGGGGGCTATAGAGTTTATTTTGTGATTTTCTGTTTTGATGCATTACTGTATTTTCAATTTTCGGACTATGATGTTTGCAGATGACATTGTGATCTGTAGTGAGAGTAGCCAGCAGCTACAAGAAAACCTAGAAAGGTGGAGGTTTGCGCTAGAGAGAACAAGAATGAAGGTCAGTCGTAGTAAGACAGAGTACATGTGCATGAATGAAAGGGAGACCAGTGGAACGGTGAGGTTACAGGGAGCAGAGGTGGCGAGGGTACAGGAATTTAAGTACCTAGGATCAACAGTGCAGAGCAGTAGAGACTGTGGAAGAGAAGTGAAGAATAGAGTGCAGGCAGGATGGAACAGCTGGAGAAAAGTGTCAGGAGTGATTTGTGATAGAAGAGTATCAGCTAAGGTGAAGGGAAAAGTTTACAGAACAGTTGTGAGACCAGCCATGATGTACGGCCTAGAGACACTAGCAATAGGCAAAAGACAGGAGGCAGAGTTAGAGGTGGCTGAGTTAAAGATGCTGAGATTCTCCTTAGGAGTGACAAGGATGGACAGGATCAGAAATGAGGTCATCAGAGGGACAACTCAGACAGGAAAGTTTGGAGAAAAAGTTAGAGAGGCCAGACTGAGATGGTTTGGACATGTACAGAGGAGGGACAGTGGATACATTGGTCGAGAATGTTAGAGATGGACCTACCAGGTAGGAGACAGAGAGGAAGGCCAAAGAGGAGATTCATGGATGCCGTGAGGGAAGACATGCAGGTACGTAGTTGGAGTCAGAGTAGAGGATGCAGAGAACAGGGAAAGATGGAAATTAATGACTCGCTGTGGCGACCCCTGAAAAGGGACAAGCCGAAAGGAGAAGAAGACGGTATTTTCCATTTTCGTAGTTTCATTGAAGTAATCGTTAATTTACGTTTTTGGAGGAGGTCATGAACGCCTCTCGAGTCTAACGGAAGAAGAGAAGGCACGGAGACGGACAAAGACGTACACGTAGCTCCATTTAGTGGATGTATTGTGGATTGCGTCTTATAATGCGGTGCGCCCAATGTATGAAAAAAATTACAAAATAGGCCATTAATTGAAGGTGCGCCTCATAATCCAGTGCGCCTTTTAATGCAGAAAATACGGTACTGTAATCCTGTTGTCCGGGGCACTGCATTTGGGTCCTACACACATCTGTGATATTTTATACAGCACAATATGTGCCTTGCTGGGTTCAATAAAGTTCGGACGACACGGATCCACACACTATAAGAGCAGTAAGCACATGCATGCAAAAATTGTTTTCCTCTGTCATGCTTGGGGATTGTCACAGTTAAAAAAATCATTTCGTACCATTCTGGAATGAAGGCAGTGATGTTGATTTGTTGTTGTTGCTTTTTTTTTTTTTTTCTAAACACAGGCAGGACCTATGTGTTGCTGTTTAAAAGCGTGTCCGCAGGAGATATAGGTGAGATTAAATTTACAGCAGAGAAGGCCTCGTCATCTGCACAACTGAAGGTGAAAGGTAAACATACCTTGACCTAAGCATGTTTATTGCATGGTTCGATTGATGTGATGTGGCAAGTCGATGGACTCACTTGACCAAGTTCCCCTCGCAACTTGCATGGAGGTTAAAAACAGACACAGACAATGACTAAAACAAGCCAAGGTAGATAAGACCATCGTGGATTATTTTTTTTCCCCCCGGCGGTTTAATTAAAACATGTTAAACTTGTATATTCCGGTATACAGATTCATTCCACACAAAGAGAAATATGGAATTATTTTATGTTTTTGTAATGTGAAAGAGATCTATGAATTTACAGCTTGTGAAAACCCACAGCTTCTAAAATTTGAATACGGTATTTCCTGTGCGTTCCAATGAATCTGTATAATATGAGTTTCACTTTTTTGAATTAGACTCCTGGAATGAATTTATCAGCAATATTCTATTTTAGTTCCCCCGTCCCCACACATGATCAAATGCAATTCGTATGCTGTAGAGCTGCCCGTCAAGTTTGTGAAGAAACTCCGAGATAAGATAGCCATTTACAAGCACCGTGGCCACCTGGAGTGCCAAGTGTCCCGCGCCAGTGCCCAAGTCAAGTGGTTCAAAAACGAGACAGAGTTGAAACCCGGACAGAAGTATGAGATCAAGAGTGAGGACGTGTACCGGAAGCTCACCATCCACAATGTGGACGCCGACGACGAAGACACGTACACGTGCGACACCTCTGATGACAAGACATCCTGTAAACTGCTTGTGGAAGGTAAAACAATTGGAGGTCAGAGGTCATGTACAGGAAATAAATCACCAGAGTCCTCGCCAGTAAAACCTGATGCTCAGACATTTGTTGACCATCTTAAAATGAATTGACAAGACAGATTGACGTGTTATGGTCGTAACTCACTGTGTGTTCCCACCGTTGTTTGATTCATTTCGAAGACACTTAACTACCGCAATTGGAGTGCAAGACTCAAGTTGATGATGAATGTTTGATGTGCCCACAGTAATAATCTCATATGGATTGGAAATGTTGTTTGTCATTGTCTTTTTTAAACATTATTACAAAGCATTAGGTTGGTTGCTTTCTGACTATGGTAGTATATGAGGGATAGGCGAATTGGAACTCTGGAGATTAGAATGTTCATTATACAGGCTCCAAAAGGTGTAGAACATTTTAAGAACATTTCCAAAACATTCTGGAAACTTTTTTACCCACTAGGTCACCGAGCTGCCCTAACGTTGAATACTCTCCATAGGAATTAAAGATTATATGGATTTTACTGCAGTACACCCCCCTTTTTTTTAGGTACTAAAACATGGTTTTCTTAAATCAAATACAAATATTACTTATCAGGTTGATTTACTGTAAACCCATATCACAGTTGTTTTATATTTGAATGATCTCATCCTTTATTTGTTTGAATCTTTTTAGAGCAGTCCATAAGCATCGTGCGGGAGATGAGTTCTGTGGAGGTGACGGAACCTTTCGCCGCTGTCTTCGAAGTTGAGATCAGCGTGGAACTGGTGAAACCGCCCATTTGGACTCTCAGCAAAGTCGTCCTGCAGGAGAACGCCGATGTTGAGATGGAGACAGAGGGCACCATGCATCGTCTCACGTTCAAAAAGACCAAAGCGTCCATGACGGGCCCCGTGCAGTTCACGGCTGGCAAGAGCAAGTCAGTCGCGCAGCTTACAGTCAAAGGTACTGTACTTGTGTGAGCGCTCCATAATAACTCGTTAATGCCACATATGTGTGTAAAACCTCTTAATGTTGCCCGCTCTCTGCTCAGAGCGTCCCCTTGAGATTGCAGAGCCCATCAAAGACGTGAAGGCCAAGGAGAAAAGCTCCGCCATTCTCACTTGTAAATTCTCCATGCCGCCAAAAGACAAAGTGCAGTGGTTTAAAGAACAGGTAGCGCTGGCTGCGTCAGACAAATATAACATCAAGCAAGACGCTACCAGGGCTCAACTCACCATTCATGGGCTGACTGAAGAGGACAGTGGCGAGTACCGCTGTCAGTCTGGACCTGCTGTGACAAAAGGAAATCTTCTAGTTGAAGGTGCCCTTTGATATTATACTAAAAAGCGGGGTTTTCCAAATGGGTAGCGGAGTAATTTTTAATAAGTGATGATAGTCAGGCTGCTCAACGTGTGGAAAGGTGTGTCCAAAATGGTCACGGAAAGAACCTTCTCGTGTCGAGACTCCATCTATCTTTCCTATTATATAATGCTTTCCTTCATTATAGTCATGGCTGAGCTGGAGCTTACCCCAGTTGACTTTGGCTGAGAGGCGAGCTTCACCCTGAACTGGTCGCTAGCCAATTATAGGTCACATATAGGCAAGCAGGGTGGGCCCGCTGGGCGACTGGTTAGCGCGTCGGTCTCACAGTGCAGAGGCACAGGGTTCGATTCCGGCTCTGGCCTTCCTGTGTGGAGTTTGCATGTCCTCCCCATGCCTGCGTGGGTTTTCTCCGGGTACTTCTGTTTCCTCCTGCATTCCAAAAACATGCGTGGCAGGTTAATGAAACACTCTAAATTGGCCCGAGGTGTGAGTGTGAGCGCGGATGGTTGTTCGTCCAGGTGTGCCCTGCGATTGGTTGGCAACCGGTTCACGGTGCCCCCCGCCTACTACCTGAAGACGGCTGGATAGGCTCCAACCTTTGTGAGGATAAGCGGATCAGAAAATGGATGGATGGATATAGACAAGCAAGCATTCACACTCACACTCACACTCACACCTATGGACAATCTTGAGTCTGTAGTAAAGCTAACATGCAGGTTTTGGTACTGTTTGAAGAAGCCCAAATTGCAAAACCTTTTTCACAGAAGGCCACAGCTGAAATTCAAACCCTGAACCACGAGACCGCTGTGTTACCCGAACGTTGGATGTGTGAGGTGGATGTCTTAACTCCTCTTTCACCTTGCTGCCCATTGCTCGACTAATGAAAGGGAAGAAAAAAAGTTGGACCCAATTTTCTTCTTTTTAATTCATGTTTGTTGTAATAAACGGATGTGAAGTTGAAAAGTTTGGGAAACCCTGCCATAGAAAATACATTTTCAAGTTGAGTCGATGCTAAATAGCTGGTTTCCATTCTCAGTGCGTGGCATAAAATTCACCCAGCACCTAGCTGACACTGAAGTGGACGAAGACAGCGACGCAGTGTTCACGTGCGAGGTCAACTACGACGACGAGGAGGCCCGTTGGCTCCTGAATGACAAGGCGCTCTTCACCAATGAAGTCAACACCATAACCCATGAAGGGAAAGTGCATAAACTCACACTTAAGAACCTGGCACCTCAAGACGGCGGTACCATCACAGTTTACGTCCGCAAGGTGAAGGAATCTGTCACACTTACGGTTAAAGGTAAGAATTTGTGCGGATGAGTATGTTATAGTTCAGAAAAAATGTGCTAATCGCTATTTGCTTGGTTCACTCTCCAGAAAAGCCTGCCCTTTTCCTCAAGTCTCTGGATGACGTCGTCGGCGAGGAGAAAGGTTCCATCACTCTGGCTTGTGAGGCATCCAAACCCAGAGTCTCTCCCATGTGGAGTAAAGAAGGCAGCCCGTTGAAAGCTGGACCCAAATATGAGCTCCTTCACACGGGCAAATCTTTGGGGCTGATCATCAAGGATGTGACCAAAGACGACGCGGGGGAGTATACTTGCGATCTGGGAACTGAGATGTCCAAAGCAAAGGTCACTGTAAGAGGTCAGTTTCGTTATCAGGGTGGCCCCCGTGCATCACACACGAGCACAATAACAGTAACCTTTGTTGTATTTATACCACCCGTTTCCTCCCTAGAAATTGGCATCGGGATCACAAAATGGCTGAAGTCAGCTGAGGTGAACGAGGGGGAGACGTGCGCTTTCGAGTGCATCTTGTCTCGGGAGATCACCGACGAGTGCACCTGGACTCTTAACGGCCGAACCGTTGCAAGCGGAGGCCGCTTTCAAATTAACAGCAAAGGACGGAAATACATGCTGACCATCAAGGACGTCACCCCTGCTGATGCCGGAGACGTCATCTTCAGAATTAAGGATCTGACCTCCAAAGCATCACTGACTATTGAAGGTGACTTGTCTTTCTTTAGTTCGCATTCATGAATCAATCCAAGATAACGGATGTCAAAATGCTTCGTTGCAGGAAAAGCGTCAACACTCTCAAGGGACCTGGAGAATATCAGTGTGGTTCGGGGTGAAAATGCCACTTTTACCTGCGAGGTGACACAAGCAACCGCCATGGTCAAATGGACAAAGGAGGGCAAATCCATAAGGAAGAGCCAGAAGTATGACATCATCAAAGAAGACCACGTGATGAAGCTGGTCATCCACAACGTCTCCAGTAAAGACGCTGGAGAGTACAGATGTGAGGTTGTCGGAGGGGCGACCGCAAAGGCCAAGCTTGACGTGAAAGGTGAGGATGAATTTATTCAGGGATGGTATTTGTTTTGTTTTTGTTAGTTGTCTGAGCTTGTGGTTTTCATAGTCACATGGTTGTTTTACACTGTAAAGCATCATTACTTTTGACATTCTTAACATAATTGCTTTAGTTTACTTTTTCACCAAAAACCCTTCCATTTTACCTTAACACAGGATCTCATGGGATCCTCAAATGTCCGCAACCATATATTTTAAAATGAAGGCTTCAAATCGACATTTTATTGACCTTTAAATCCATTGCTCAGTTATCCTAACAAGGCCACAGATACAATAACAATAAAAAAGTTTTTAAAAAAAAAGCAAAACAAGCAGTCTGCATTTGTGAATATAAATCTCAAAATGTCGGTTTCAAACTGTTACTTTGGTTGGTGACCTTAAAATAAAATTATTATTTTTTTTTTAATTCACTCTCATTATATTTACTTTAGGGGAGGTCTTCAATTTGATCAAAATTGCCTTTAGAAAGGCTTAAAAATCTCAAATGTGGCTTCCTTAAATCTGCAGGGACAATGTAACATCGCTTAAGTTACCATAGCAAGTTTTAAAAAAATAAATTTCCTTTTTTCTCGAGCTTCTACATACAACATTTGGAAAACCGCTATTTGGAACTCTAAAAATTCTTTTCCAAAACATTCTACATCCCATTTGTAACACCGCTCAATATTTGACAGAGCCAATCCATAAATTCACCAAAGAACTGAAGGACACCAAAGCGGATGAGAAGACCTCTGCGACGATGCAGTGCGAGACGGTTCAAAGCCCGTCTGGGGTTACCTGGCTTAAAGGGCACACGGAGCTCAAGGCTGGCGGTCGATACGAGATGAGCCAGAAGGAAGCCGTCTTATCGCTCACTGTCAAACACCTCCAGGAAGACGACACCGACATCTACACCTGCGATGTGGGCACAGCCAAGAGCGCGGCCAAGCTGACTGTTCAGGGTAAGATTGTCTGTATGTTGTTCGCGCAACAAAACTGAATTTCATGATCCTGCCATACATACCATATTTATCCCGAGAGTGGTGCTAGGTGTTTTTACGCATGTCCAGAAAGTACCAGGTATCTGATCTGTGTGAGACCTTTTATTTCATATAAGATGTGGGACCTTCAATTTTATGAATGTCTTCTCAAGACATTATTTATTATTGTGGAAAAAAATCATTTTTCAAGTCGGTTATTATCATGCATTTAAGATCAAATTTCAGAAGAAATGAATGATCTTGAATTTTTTCCACCATCTCTCCATCTCTCACAATCTTTAAAATCTAAATACAAAGACAAACAAAATATTGTAAGGCATAATATGCAAATACATTTTTGACTTAAATATGCAAGATGTGAGAAAGTGTGTCCAAGGTTTTGATTGGGACCTCTTACTACACTTTAGTGTACTAAAACATAACATGTAATATATAAATATAGTTTGTTAATAGAGGAGGCATCTATTTTGGATGTGCCCCCCACCTCCACCAATTTATTTTCATGGCTAACACACTTTCTTGACCATCAACCCTTTCAGGGACAACGTCACGACAGTGGACAGCTTATCAGGTTGCAGGTTGTTATTATTCGTGCATGAAAGGGTTAATTGGGTGGTGGCTATTCGAGCAGTGGCGACTAATTGAAGTCTAAGTATTTTAATACTGCAAATAATATTTTGTTGTGTTTTAGCTCTGCCTGCCACTTTCAAAGAAAAGCTCAAGAATCGAGTTGCAACGGAAGGAGAAACGGTGACACTTCGCTGTGAGCTATCGAAGCCTGCAGCCAACGTTCAATGGAGGAAAGGCTCTGAAACCCTCACTCGTGGAGAGACGTATGAGATAAAGCAGCAAGAGGCATCTTGTGAGCTTCGCATTAGGAATGTCAAAATGGACCACTGCGGGGAGTACTCTTGTCTATGTGGGGACCAGAAGACATCGGCGACTCTAAAAGTGAACGGTACTGATCTATATTTTTATCACATCACCCTGCAGCAGTTCTGTGTTGATGGATTTAAACTCCTGGTCCATGTGCTTACTTAGTTCTGATTCTATCTGGGTGGGAGGGTTCGGTTTCCTTCGACATCCCATAAAAGTGTATGCTAGGTTCAGTCTCACATTTGGAATGGGCAATCTAAAGTTATGCATT